>CM045925.1:9796229-10190371 GCA_025177825.1 Aechmea fasciata
CGGAGAACCTCCTAGCTTCCTTGGACAAGGACGAGGCCGAGATCTCTCCGTCGACGTTGTACGCGATAGCCTGCGTCCTCGAGAATGTCCCGTTTATCAACGGAAGCCCGCAGAACACCTTCGTGCCGGGTATTACATTACAATCCATCATGCTGAGAGATTATGCGGCCTCGGCCATCACAAGTTGCTTGAGTTGAGTTTTCTATGCTCGTTTCGTAGGATTAATTGATCTTGCTATTAAGAAGAACAGTCTCATTGGAGGAGATGACTTCAAGAGTGGCCAAACAAAGATGAAATCAGTCTTGGTGGATTTCCTTGTCGGGGCCGGAATCAAGGTATACGTGAATACATTCATCATAAATATGATATGTGAGCAAAAGAGGGGACTCACAATTTTATCTTTGTGGTGCCTTCTTAGCCAACATCCATTGTGAGCTACAATCACTTGGGGAACAACGACGGCATGAACCTCTCCGCACCGCAAACCTTCCGATCGAAGGAGATCTCGAAGAGCAATGTCGTCGACGACATGGTGTCTAGCAATGGGATCCTCTATGAGCCAGGAGAGCATCCAGACCATGTCATAGTCATCAAGGTTTTCCGCAATCCCTTTGCGGCAAAGCTAGTATTTATTGTTTGCCGAAAAATAGTGTACTGAGTAGTTCCATTGGATTGATGATTTTGTGGTGCAGTACGTGCCGTATGTCGGGGACAGTAAGAGGGCCATGGACGAGTACACGTCGGAGATATTCATGGGGGGACGAAACACGATCGTCCTCCACAACACTTGCGAGGACTCGCTCCTCGCAGCCCCCATCATACTTGATTTAGTGCTTCTGGCCGAGCTGAGCACTAGGATTCAGCTCAAAGCTGAAGGGGAGGTAAATAAAATGCTCACATTATTATTATTATTATTATTATTATTATTATTATTATTATTATTATCATCATCATTATTAGACACATTAATACATGTCTAGTTGTTGAAGCTAATTTCCTAATTTGGTTTTGTAGGATAAGTTCCACTCCTTCCATCCAGTGGCTACTATCTTAAGCTACCTCAGCAAAGCTCCTCTTGTAAGTCGAGATACGAATTAATTTGTGCTTTACTCGGATTCGTAATATCTATTGATAATATTATTTTTCAATTTTTTTTTTATTTTTAACTGCTAATGTTAATGTTATAGTGGTTTTTTTTACCTTAGTGATCAACTTCTATCACTCTAATAATCCATGGTAAAACAGGTCCCTCCCGGCACGCCGGTGGTGAATGCTTTATCAAAGCAAAGGGCCATGTTGGAGAACATCCTAAGGGCTTGTGTTGGGCTAGCCCCTGAGAACCACATGATCCTCGAGTACAAGTAAAACCATGCACTGGAGAAAAAGAGGAGTCTCAGTCCCCTTCTCTTTAGGCATGGTATTAACTGTCATTGCCTTTGCATCTAGCTATTCCAGACCATATTAGAGTATGCAGATTCCATGTATCTCCAAGCCTTAGAGAAATTTGGGCTCCCCTTAAGTATGTATGGGATGCTCTTATTGTTCATGTTTGGGATGCTTTGTGTTCTATGCTCTGGCTCTTTTGATTGCAAATTGTGTTATGCACGTTGACGAAAGTAAGTTAATTCAAGCAGAGAAACAGACCGAGGATTGTGTTGCCTAGTTTGGTATGTTTGTTGGGCATGGATAGAGTTTCCGTAGAAAGTACATATTTAGCTAGAGATTTTGCAGTAACGTAATTCTAAACCGTAAAATACCCAGCTCATGACAAATAAACAAATAATTTATTGTGCAAGCGGCAAACATGAGAATAGCACTCTTTTTTCTTAAACTCAATAAAAACTTGTACATGGCAGAATAAAAATTAAAAGCCTACCTCATGAATATGTCAGCTGCGATCCAATCCATAACATGAATGTGAAGTTTTCAACTGCCGCATTCTGCTTTCTGAGAAGCCGAAACCGGCTCTTTATCTTTTCATCTTCCAGTCAAATCGGCGATCTAACTTTCCAATCTGAACATGCCTCTTGCAGCAACCAGACTGTTAAAATCTGAATTCAACAATAACTAAAACAGTTCAATTATAAGTACAATGAAAGCATTCAGTTGGCATACGCCTACATTAAAGAACAAAGGAAGATCCTGATTCCTGAGAACAACTTCACGTGCTTACAGTTTGTTCTGCAAATAAAAACTTTAAGTTTCATATCAGCTGCTCACTAACACAGCAGCAATGCCAACACCGAAAGAACAGCTAGACCTTAAAGCACTAACATCTCGAGAAATTCTCAACAATGCTAACAATGTCGGATTTTAACTACAACATCTACTAGTGAAAATGATATCCATTATTCATATGACATCCATTACCTATGGCTGGTAAAACATAGTTCAGATACAGTCGATTATTTTTACGACAGGTTTCACCTGTTTGTTTGATTAATGAAAAATCACATTCATTCAAAAAAAAGAAGAAAGATTAGGTAAACAAGAAGAGAGAGAGAGAGAGAGAGAGAGAGAGAGAGAGAGAGAGAGAGAGGGACTAGGATGGGAAAATGTCAACAGAAACAATTGATAACAAAGATCTAATAGCATTAAGATGTTACAGGGAAGTTCAGAATCTTTGTTTTGATTTAGGCTGCTATCACCTGGTTTCCTGCGTTTCTAAACGCATTCCCGCAACAAGAAATGTGGAATTTGACAACCTACTTACAGCCACCTTCATTCTGTTGATTATTTCCTCCTCAAGTTTGACGGTTAGATTCAGAAGAGAAAAAAAATCAACTCGAATAATGGCATTTTCAGCTGCGGATTGCAATAAGAATAAAACAAATCGAGAGGAACACCAATTCAAACAGCGTCATCCACCGCATTTGCATCTACTTGATTTTTTATCCTCCTTTCACCATGACTTGAACTAATGTAGATCATGAACTTCATAAAACTAGTTCTACTTTTACACAAGTATATCAAACTCAGAGTGCATGCTATGACCCAATTAACCCACTCCCGACATAAATTACCTGTAACTTTCAAATCGCAAGACTTATTAACCTACAAATTCACAAAGGATTTACTCACTTTTCACCATTGTTATTCATACTAAACCTCTCAAATAAAAGAGTGCAAAATTCAACTCAGAAGCAATATATAGAACTGAAACTGAGGAATTCTGCGAATAAGAGGTTAAAAAAGGCGAGATTTTTACCATCGATCTCACTCTAAAACCACGGTGGCGCCCACCCCCTTGAGCTTTGCGGCGATCGCCTCAGCCTCCTCCTTGGCGACGCCCTTCTTCACGACGACGGGGGCCTTCTCCACGAGCTCCTTCGCCTCCTTCAACCCCAGATCCGTGAAGGCCCGCACCTCCTTGATCACCTTAATCTTCGCCGCGGCGTCGAACTTGTCGAGCTTGATGTCGAACGCCGTCTTCTCCTTCTCCTTCTCCTCCGCCGCCGCCGGGGCGTCCGCCGCCGCCGCCGATCCCGGCGAGGCGAGGGCGCCGGAGGGGAGGTTGAGGCCGAGCTTGAGGCGGAAGAGGACGGCGTAGTCCTCGCGCTCCGCCTTGGTGAGGGAGAGGAGCTCGTCGGCGATCCGCTCCAGCTTCTGCGTCCGGGACTCGGCAGCGCCGTAGGAGAGGGCACGCGCCGCGCCGGCGACGGCACCTGCGTAGGGGAGGACGAGAACGCGGCGGAGGAAGGAGCGGAGGGGTATTCTGACGGAGAAGAGTGGCATCCTGCGGAAGGTGCCGGAGCTTTTTAGGGTTTTTACGGTTTGAGGGACGGGGGGTGTTGGTGTTGGTGTTGGGGGGAGAAGCGAGAGAGGACGAGGCCGTAGCTCATTTGATGGGCCTACACGGGGCCAAAATGGGCCGGTGGATCACCTAAACGGACCCCCGTGTACAAGCTTAAAAATTTATTATTTATTAATTGAAATTGTGCTACTATAAATTAATTGACTTGGGAGTTGGGATCAGCTCGATAATAAACGTGCCAGGTTTGAGCTCAACGTGGCTCGCTGGTGTTGGGCTCGTTGCGCACCGAACCCGACACGCCTCTCCAACTAACTCGCATCACGATATTTATGCCCACGGCTCCTAAACTCCCTCTTCTTCGTCTCCGCAGCGGCGGAAAATCGTTCGGCGTTAGCGCCATTTGAAACCCCTCGCTCCTCCCCTCTCCCGAGTGGGGCGACACTCGCTCGGGTCGAAACCCTAGAGAAAGAGAAAAGGAGCTTGATCTCCCTTCCCTTTCTCCGCGCGCCTCTCCCCTCCCTCTTCTTATTCTTCCTCTCTTTTATATTTTTCTCCTCTTTTTTTTATCCTTTTTTCGGGTTTTTTTTTTTTTCGTTTTTTCTCTTATTTTTTTCATTAGGGTTTGGGTCTGATTGGGGGCGGAGGACCGTTTGCACCGAGATTTTCTCCCAACGGTTTTTATTTTTTATTTTTAGTTTAATTCTAATGCCTGTTTTGTGTTCTGGAATTAGGGTTTCTGGTCTAAATCTCTGGTGAGCTCTCAATCTCTCGGCTCCCAGCTGCTTCTCCAAGTCGATAGGTTGGTGAGTTCTCTTCACTTGTAAATTTTTAGAAAGATGGTTGCTTTCGATTTGCAAATTAGGGTTTGGAGTGCGCTCATTTTATCTGTTGCTCAAAAGTTTAGGCTCCTTTTATATGGGGATTTCCTTAGCTATAGGACATTTATAAATGGAACCCTTTTTTTTTTTTTTTCTTTTTTTTGTGATTGCGCCTAATTTGAGTTGAGTTTTGATTTTTTTAAAAAAAATTGAGTGAATTTCATCAACTAAATTGAGAATTCTTCTAAATTCATTAAGTGATTCCATCAAATTTAATGGCTTTAATCACCTTTTAACAAATGAAACTGGAACAATTAACTAGTAATTGCCAATAGAGCCACTAAAAGTATCAAAATTTTTAACTCAACTAACTAAAAACATTTTACCTTTCTTTGGACACCCAAAGTTGGTCTTTGTACTCTGTATTAAGATGTTAAATTTGTTTAATCTATGCCAGGTGGAGCGAAGATTGATCTTTGTTGCGTTTAACCTAACCAGAAAGGATGTCCTCGCCATACCCTGTTCTCAACAACAGATCAATCGACCAATGGAAAGTTACCGAGTTAAAGGACGAGCTCAGGAGAAGGAAATTGCCTATAAAGGGTCTGAAGGACGATTTGGTCAGACGGCTGGATGAAGCTCTTCGCAATGAGATGGCAGTGACTGAACAAGATGATGAAGAAGAAGAAGGCGGTAATGGTATCAGTTCTGATGAGGGTCCGCAGGAGAATGGCGACGAGGATGAAGCAAACCCAGTAGTGAAAGAACACAGCGATGCTGTCGCGGATAACGCTGTGGAAACCAGTGGTGATCAGAAGACTACTGTTGAAACTATTGTTAGCACCATAGATGTCAATCAAAATATCGAAGATCAAGTCGAGGATGCAGCACCAGTTGAAGAATCAAATGCAGTGGAATTCGAGGATAAAGGGGTTATTACAGGGTCGGAGGCAGCGAATGTTGAAGCAGTGGGTTATAGAGTTTCCAAGGAGGACAGTGCGCCAGAAAGTCAAAGTTTGACCCCCCAACATGAGCCGACACTCCAGGGTTCGGTTTACGACGAAGAGCACAAGGGTAAGTGCCATGTTGAGGATACAAAGCCAAGCGCAGCGGCGGCAGACAATCAGGTATCTGAGGTCACTGAAGATTTAGGGCCCCAAGTAAAGTGTGAGTCAATTTCTACTGATTCTGTCTCAATTAATGAAACCAATAAACTAAAGGATAACTCGAATGCTGATAATTTTGATTTAGAATTAGAAGTTAAGCCTGAGATGGTGCAACCGTCTTCCAGTGATCTATGTGTGGGTGGCGATGTGCACCCATTGGATGTTGACAAAGAGCTGGCTAAAAACGAAGCTTCTTCCGAAGAGATAGATTACAAGGGTGTTTCTAATATGGACTCTATCAAGAAGGAGGACAGTGCTGATGTGGGCTCTCCAGAGAAATTAAATTTAGACAGGAGTTCAGGTGATGAGTCGATGGACGAAGATGTGACAGATAGTAAACCGATAGAGTCGAGGCTTATGTCTAATGAAAAAGGAGGGACAATTGAGATCAGCGAGGGGCTTGCAGTGACAGGGGAGACATTAGCTGAGGACATCATTGTTAGGTCCTCCTCTGACAAGAAGGATGCTGTTGTCGAAGAGGAAACTAAACCACCAGCGCCTGTTGAAAAGAGAAAACTTGAAGGTACCAATTTAGCTCCAACAGAAATACAAGTTAAAAGTGCTAATCTTGTCGTATGCCATTCAATTATATTTTGCTTCGTCACTAATATGCTAGTTTGAGATTCTTGTATTCTACTTCTTTATGTTGTGAAATTAAGTTTTGTAGTGATTGTTCGAATTCTTTCTTTATTTGTTGATCTCGGAAATTCTTCACTATTTCAATAAGTGTGTATTGAATGCTTTAGATAAGGAAGCCGTTGGGAACAATGAGACTTTTAAGCGGCAGCGCAGGTGGAATTCCGAAAATGCTAAAGCCTTAGAACCACAAAAATCTAATCTCAGTGGTTCCTATGTATTGAAGGATGTAGTTCAACCCACTTCTAAACATACTCTCACCGGGCCTGACAAGACAATTAGTGAAGACTCTCCAAAGGAACGCATTGGTGAGCATCGCAAGTCTACTCTCTCTTTTTTTTTGTTTGGATGATTATGTTCTACCAAAAGGTTCATTTCTCGTCTACGTATTGCAGTACCTCCCTCACAGAGGCCTGCCACTACTTCCTTGAGGATTGATAGATTTGTGCGGCCCTTCACCTTGAAAGCAATTCAAGAACTGCTCGCGAAAACTGGTTCTGTTTGTAGCTTCTGGATGGATCATATCAAGACTCACTGCTATGTGACCGTATGTTTCTCTTCACATTCCACCTTTTCCCTTCCTCTGTCTCTTTTGCTGTTTTATTTGTTGAAATTTTATTTTCACAGGATTCGGAACTTTGCAAAATCACTTCTGTTGTTGGATTAGTCCAATTGTGGTGCAATTGTAAATTTAGACTTATTTAGCATACGAGCACATCGTATTTATATAAAGAACGGGCATAAAACTTCCCAATAGGGATAAAGTGGAACATGAAATATAAGGAAACAAGTTGAATAAGACAATCCAGAACAATCATTTTCCTTGTCTTTCTTCGACTTTAGTGGTACTGGGATTTTGTTTAATGAATTTAAGTGAATTTTCTTTTTTAGTACTCATCCGTGGAGGAAGCCGTCGCTACTAGAGATGCCGTGTACAGTCTCCAGTGGCCCCCAAACAATGGGAACCATCTAATAGCCGAGTTTGTCGACCCAAATGAAGTAAAGTTGCGGGTTGAAGCCCCTCCACAATCCCCAGCACCAGTAAGCCCTAGCCCTACTACGCCAAAACCCCCACTCTTTCAACAGCCGGAGACCAGCCAATCGTTATCTCGCCAACAAGCTCTCAAGCACAAGCAACAGCTTCCCCCGGCAGCTCCCCTACCCCAACCTCCTCTTCTCTCCGACCCCCCTTCTGTGAGGGAAAGACTACGTCCCCCTCCCGTGCCCCCAACGAAGCACGAGCCACCGCCTGCTGTGACTCTTGATGATCTCTTCAAGAAAACGAAAACTGGCCCAAGAATCTACTACCTGCCCTTGTCGGAAGAGCAGGTGGCGGCTAAACTAGCCTCGCAAGGCAAAAGCACTGTGGATTAGTGGGTTGTTGGTAAATCATCTTTTATGTAGAATTTTAGTAAAATTTCCTAAGACAGCTGTAGAAAGCTCCAATTGTTGATGTGCAACTAACTGCTTTTGCAGGGAGCAGTTGGTGCTTGGCTGGCTGCTTGATGTTCTTGGGGTTTCCTTGCCGGGCTCTGCAGTCCAACTCTCTCTTTTTGCTGCAAAGTGCTTGGTTGCAGCTCTACTGTGTGTGGGGATTTTTTTTACGATGCTATAAAGCTAATCACAATACCATTAGTCATCGTAAACGTGTAAGATATCTCTGGATCTGAACTCTGCTGAACTAGTATAAGGGTCTCAGGTTGTTAGTTATCATCCCGTGTTCTACTGTTTCAAGATTATCACAAAGACATGTTGTACCCAGTTTTTATAGTTGCCTTCTTTTGTTATAAAGTTTGTTTTAGCTTAAAGCTTGCCAGATGAGTGATGAACCATGAATAATTTGAAAACACTGCTGAGGAGAAACATCAGCAGTGTTAAACCTTTGATCCATCGAGGACGCGCAAGTTGAAAGATGAGCCTTTTAACTTATCCAACAGACACAAAGAACGGAAAAGAAAATAAAGGGGAAATACTGAGCACAATGCAACAATATCAATTGTACCAAGCACCTCTCTAGTTATTGGAAACTGATTATGATTGGCAACTGATCATATTGATGGTATTCTGAAATGAATGACTGGTGAATTAATCTCCATATATCATGCAATTGAAGTGAGCCAAAAGCAACTTTCACAACTTGTGTATGTTTATGTATATACATACACACGCACATCAAGAGAGAGCATTGGCCACAGCACTATAGCAATATGTTTTACTTCACAACAACATAAGGTACATTACATGATGCAACTTACATATAATGTTATACAAAAGGGTAAACAAGGATGGCACTTTATATATTGCAATGCCACTTATTTGATGAAGTGAAGCGAACAACACCAATATATATATATATATATAATCTACAAAATGTGTAGTCCTCATCATATAGAAAATGGTGCACCGTTGTACGCATCATAGATGCTACAAAGCTCAGGGAACGCAGGCTCGGACGGCGAAGGCGACGATGCATTCGCTGGCGACTCTGAAGTACTCGAAGATGTAGTCGCATTCATCTCATCATCTTCCATATTCGCCTCACCCGGATCTTGCGGTATGTCCACGGGCTCAGTCTCAAAGTTCTCGTCATCGATCTCCTCGTCTGATGATGACGGCGACGACATAGTCGAGTACGACGACAGCGAATTACCGGAGGAAGTGGTGAAGTATGACGGCATTCGCGATTTTAGCTTCTTTCTGGAGCGAGCTTCCGAGTTTGCTTTTGCATGCAGCAGTACTGCTCTGTTGAACCCTGTGAAAAATACCGGAGAGTTCTCGTCGGCCGACATTAGCTGCAGAGTGCGGTTACCGTTCTGGCGACTCGCCTTGAAGTAGCCGTGCTGCTTGGTCCTCACCTCCTTCATCACCACGCGACCGTCGTTGCAGCGGAATTTGAGTAAAGTCCATGGCATGTAGCTCCTCAGTTGCTCGGTCCTCGCCAGCATCGGCATCGGGGGAGGAAACAGCCTCACAGGGCAGCATCTGCCGTAAGTCCCGACGCACGCCCTCTCAACGTCGAAATCGTACTCGTCGTCTGCACGAAAAGATCCTGTCAAAGCCGCGAAATCACTTCGGCGGTCGCGAAATCTTGCTAGGCTCACCGGAGTTGTCTTCGGTGTCGTCGTGATCGATTAGGGTTTGAAGGCCATGAAGATGATCAGGAACTAAGCTGTGGCCTGTAGAAGATCGGTTGCAACTTTGGGCTTCTGTGTTGTTCCCAGGGATCATAATGTTGGTGTAAAATGACCAGCAGAGGCTCAAAAATGAAATTTTGAATTCAATAGGGGCTTTTCTGAAAGAAGCTAGCCGTTAGGCAAGTTGTAGTTTCTAAATATTTGAAGGACTAATCTGTAAATAAAGCAAAAACAGTGAAGCATTGAAGAGTTTTTTTTTTTTTCATGTAAGGCATAAAAAAATTCTAAAATGAACTGTAATTTTGCTAAGAAGAACTAATGTTTGGATATTTAAAAAAGGATTTCTCGGGTTATGTAGAGTTTATATATTACATAAATAAATATCCCGTCAAAAAGCTGTGCATTTTTATCGCAGTTAATTACATGCCCTGTTGACTGTTGTTCTCCAAAAATTTTAATTTTATTTATCAAAAAAATATATTTTTAATATTTTATATTCAACATTCGTTCTCATGTTTTGATTGGAGATATTTTGATAAAGAGAAAATAGAAAATACTGAAAGATAACATGCATGATTCGATCATGTTAAAAATATATAAAATTATTATTCTTCAGAAGCTTAAGTAACCAAACAAAAATATTTTTAATATTTTATACTTGACACACACATTCTCTCTCTTTCTCTCTCTAAAGAGCAAGGAAAAATAGGAAGCAAACAAAAGAGCTGTAAAATAACATTCACCACGCGTCACTAGATGTGTTAGTTGTTAGTTAAAAGTCGTTTGGCTTTACTTGACAAAATAAGTTACTTCATTTATTTGTTTTATATATATATATATATATATATATATATATATATATATATATATATATATATATATATATATATATATATATATATATATATATATATATATATATATATATATATATATATATATAAGCTAATCTCATAAAAATATTCAATGAGTACTAGATTACTAATGTATATATAATAATATACCAAAAAATAAACAACTAATAATATATAGATGAGACTCATAATTAAGCTAAAAATAAAATGGAATAAACCCTCTTAAGTTAATTACTTTGTCGATCGTAGTGAATTAATGAAAAATGGGGAAAAAACATAGCTAGAAGTATTTTAATATCTTTAAGCTTAAGGGAAAAAATAGCTTAAAGTATTTTAATAATTTTAGAGAAAAAAAGTATATATCTTGCAACTTGAAGAAGATGAATTTGTTTGTTAAGAAAATTAAAGTTTTATTTATATATATAGTAATATTTAGCTGAGATTGACATACTAGTAGAAAATTTGGCAAGTAATTAATTAAGACTCTCTTCGAGAGCGGTTATTTTGCACGTTGTTGCGTGTTCTGCACTCATTGCGTGCGATGAGATGATTTGGTAGAATCACAAACATAGAGACTTTATCTCTATTAATACAACGATCTGAATAACACGTACGTGATATGATATTATTTCACGCACATGCATTCTGTCCACGCGCTCTGTGAGGTATCACAAATTTAAACTAAATTTAGCTAAGCGATCGGTTAAACTTTATAAATTGCTCCAAAATACACAAATTCAAATAAAGATGGCTTCGCCTAGGTTAGTTCATGGATTACCTATTAAGTGTATTATACTTTGATATAAAAATTCATATATATAATAATATCTATATATATATATATATATATATATATATATATATATATATATATATATATTTGTTATTCAATTATTCTTAAACACATAAGGGCTTAAAATTAATTTATATATATATATATATATATATATATATATATATATATATATATATATATATATATGCTTACTCAATGTAGGAAACTTGGAAATAGAAGGTGAAAACATCATGTTAAGTGATAGATGACCACTTCCATTAATGAACTCATCTCCTTCCTCCTGAAAAGGAAATGAAAAAACAAAAAACTATTAAAATAATAGTTGGTATTGAATTTTGTAACATGTTTTAAGAGCTACATAAGGGCATGGGCATGTACATCAATGCCACTAGAAAAATAGTATCAAATAAAAAATAAAACTATATATACCTTGAGCAGTGTATGCAACAAGTGTTTAATTAATGGTACCACACCTCACTTAAGGAGCAAGGGGGGAAATAATTAAAAAGGAGAAAAAAAGAAAGAGTGAGAATATCATCATGATGCATGGTTCCTCTAAGCCATTGTATATATATATATATATCTCAAGGGGCTAAAGCTAATTAGTAGTGAAGTGAGGAGAAGGTGGGGGCCCATGAGAGGGGTATTTATTGGAGGAACAAAGTTTAGGATGGGGGCATTTTGGGATTAGGTTAATTGGGGTTTAGCATGGAATATATGGCCACCTTAATTAGTAGCTAGCTCAGGGTGCGTGTGAGGAGCTCGGTGGCACGTGGTTTGGCATGGATGCTTTTCGAGCTACAGACGAAGTGTCTGTCTGGCCCCGCTTTCAGCTCTGCTTTTATTTCTACTTTCGACAGTAGTCATTTCCAGTAATACCGATCGACGTTAATTTGATAAAACAACAGAGAACTAACTAATAATTAATGTTTCTTATGCAGTAGGAAGATGCATGAGATGTGATTCTAAACAGCTCAAGAAACGCACTGCCAATTAATAAACATATATACTTGTCCCCTCTTAATTGCACTAACTAGCTAGTTCTTAATTTTTAAGATGCGCGCATTTCTATTCATCGATGCTTGAACTCGAGTTAATCATGATTATTTTATCAATTGAAAGATAACAAAAGTCAAAAGAGGATATATATATAGAACTATATATATATATATATATAACCAAATGTAACCTAATCCCAGATGAGTTTGTAAAAAGTTCATAAAATTATTTATAAGCATCTTATTACGTACGTACCCACAAAAAGCATCAAGTGTGCATGGAGTGCGTGAGCATGTTTAGTAACACCTGATCCCTTGCATATTCTATGCTTCACAAGACATCAAATTAGGGTTAGCTGTAGTTGAGTGCTTGGGCACGAGAACAACCACTGCATGGCTCACCGACCGGTTTTAGAGCAAGTGGAAAGGGCTTGGTGCATGGTTGGTACCCGAGACCCAAGTTCGAATCCTAGTTGATTCACATTTCTAGCTAAGTTCATTTCTAAATGAAATAAGCGAAGCGAGTAACATGCTACCTATTTCTCAAAAAACCACGGCATGGCTCGTAGCCGCTTTTCCCCCTTTTTTTTTTTTTTTCTTTGCTTTTTCCCGAAATTATTGTGTGGACCTAGTCCATGCACCATCTCTTTAATTTTCATATATATCCTACTTTTTCAATCTTACAATATTCAAATAAATAATCCACACTGTTAAAATTGATTTAAGGCATTTGAAGTTTCTTAGAAATAAAATTTTACATCTTTTCGATATCGTTTACTTTCTAATTAATCAAATCATTTCAAAATTGTCAATTTTTATTGGTTATTATAATGAGCTTATAGTTTAACGGTTTAATTAAACTTTGATAGATGATACTTTAAACTATCTAAATCAAGCTCAATATTAATTCTTGATCCTGAATTTCGAAATACCATTTTTAATTTTTAAATTGTTCAATTTCTATCATATGTTTTGACATAATTAATTTGCTTATGACTAGGTTAACAATATGAAATATATATATATATATATATATATATATATATATATATATATATATATATATATATATATATATATATTTCAAATATCATATATTAATTTTAATATGGATCATTAATTTGAACACGTTAAGATCAAAATGGAAACTATAGCACCGAAACTCAGATACTATAAATAATAGCCTCTTTAAATATTTAATTTGCGCAAAAAAATTATTTATGCATGATTATTTTATCTACTATAGCATATATGTAATTTATAATCTTATCCAATCTTATTTTTAAAAACATATTATCACTGTAATTATTTAATTATAAGTTTTTCTATAAATCTTTACAAACAAGATTTTTTTCTTCTTAAAATTAATTTATCTTAAAAAATAAAATTTAAAAATATCCGCACACAAGTTGTCGACCAGTACAAGAAGGTCGAAAATGAGAGAGAGAGAGAGAGAGGCCCAATTTCGATGCGGCCCATAATGGCCTAAACAGAGCCCAATACGGCCCAACTATTTTTACTTTTTCTTTTTTAAAAAAATCTCTCAGAAATGTTCAAATTAATTGTATGTAACGCCGCAACTAATATATATATAATCTTATTTCACTATTTAATCATTTATTTCTACACAAATAAAAAAAATAAAAACTAACATAAGTTATTAACTTATGTAAATCATGAAATATTCATATTGGAATTGCGCTAAATAGGATGGCATGCATAAAAATAAAGAAAGAATATATTAAAAATTAATTTGTATGTGTGGAAAAGGAAAAATTCTAGAATTAATGCAACGGATATATTGGTGACGTAGCGTAACAAACCAATCAAATGTCTTCTTTTAGGAGTATATGTTTCATCATGATTGTAAAAAAATATTTTTTTTGTACTTTTGTTTAAAAAAAAAGGAATGAGATTGATTTGTTATTAATCATATGGTGTAAGTGAAATAGTGTAAAATTTCTCGTGGAAAAGAGGAGAGAAGGGTCGTTGATTTTTGCTCATCATACACTTGCTCATAGGACAGACGTGGAATTATAATATGGTAAGTTCAAGGCTCCATCTATTTATTTTATTTTATTTTATTTTTCAGTCATGTCATAGACTCATAGTCTGTTTTAATCTAATTTTTAGCCAAATCCAAATAATAAACTTAGGCTTCCCATTATCCAAATATTCCGTCGCAACTACAAAACTTTGCTAATTGAATATACAGTTTTTACTTATTTCGAGAGAAAGATAGCACGCTACCTGCTTCATTCAATTGGAATAGCGAACTAAGCGTACAGGATGGAAGCAGTTAAGGCTTTCTCGACAAAAACCGAACCGAAAATAAAAAAAGCGAAAGAAAAGCAAGAAAGAAAGGTAAAGAAGGAAGAGAAAAAAGATAAGAAGGAAGTAGCGACATGACGGATTATGGGAGCGAGCGAGGTCTAAGAGCTAAATAGGGCTGAAGCTCTGTCGAAAGCTCTGACGACATTGGGAAGACTCAAACCGAAAACAAAGCTGTTTCGCTTAGTCCAAAAGACCCACCTAGTAGCCGCTAGTTTGGTGAAACCTTTATTAGTTCTAGTAGAGGCATCGGGAGTTTGTGATATTAGATTCCAAAGTCCTCGAACTGCCACCTATTATTGATACCAAAAGAATACTATTATATATGAGTTTAGCGACGTTGAAACTTTCATAAAATTGCAATTTGAGTAAAAACTTAATTTGTAGCTTTCACAACAATGGAATTTGAATATCGCGAACATAAAAAATTTTGATTAATTTTCTTTGTCATTTCTTCATGAATAGAGTAAGAAAAGAATAAAATTTAAAATTAAGTTGACACATAAAGAAGTCATCAAGCTAGAAAGATAAGATAACATTTTCTAAAAGCAATAAATTACACTCTTTTCTTACTTCTCACTTTTCACCTTTCTTTTTTTTTTTTTTTTGGGGACTCCCTACTTAATTTTTTTTTAGTTTTCTTAAATAAAAAAAATAAAAATATTTAGTTTAAAAAGATATCCACTTGCCTTAGCTTTTGGAAAGTATACTGCTTACACTTCTCAGCTTACGAGATTGAGAATACATCACATTGATTATTTTACCTTCTAGAAAGTCGTTGGCCCCATTTAATTAATCCAAGCTTTTTTTTTAAAAAAAAAAAAACCACTTGATCTAGGATGTGATGGATAATAACATAATTGTAATAATTTTTTTTTCAAAAAATACTTTAAAATTATTGTCTGTCACGACTTTAATATTTTTGTTCACAAAACCCGTGCGGCGTCCCCCTTCATGCTTGAAGATGGGCAAATCTTTGTCTCTGTCTCTAAGTCCCTAACAATACGCCACTCTATCTTTATATAATATTAATGAGCTAATAAATTAATATATATACTATTTTTAATCTGCACGAACGAATGAACCAATATGCCAACATGTTAATATCAAATAAGAACTATATGAAGAGCTTAATGAGGATTTTAAATTGTAACTTATAACACCAACCTGGGTGCCTTTGTCATTTTGAGATATTAGTGGATTTGGCTTAGCAACTCAATATTCACTATATTTGAAATTAGTAGAAAGGTTTAGGCACAATCACAAAAGGCCTAAACGATATTCTCTCTTGGTATTATAAATAATCAACAAGGTGGATTAGAGTCGAGCCTAAACTCAACTAGCTATATAAAACTTGCTAGCTGACACGCAAATCTGCCTTTGACAACTGTGACCTCCATGTCTGCTTCAAATTCAGACTCATAAGTATCATGTGACATGGGACTCGTCTTGTTAATCTTAGCCGATTTTGTGGTGAGCCGCTCTCCACTCACAATAATCATAAGCATGAGAGTCTCGTTTTTTCCACCGTATAATTTTGCTTAGTCGAGACTCATTTCACACTTTCAACTGATAATTGATTCTGATACCAATTATGAAACCCCACTTTTCAGGAGGTTATCTATTTTAGAACTATTCTATTCATAACATGCTTAACTCTTTTAATATTTTGAATCTAACCACCGTGCAAAATATTATAACCGGATTAAAATTTTTTAATTATATTATATTTTATATATAGGACTATCTAGGATCTCATAATAAATTAGACATATTCGGCCTTTTGGTAACCGGTTGTTTCATATGGCATTAAAATAGGATGTTCCAAATTCCAATCCCCCACATCTTGTTTCTCGGTTAGCCCCGTTTGGTTGGGGGTTAAGGGGTGGAATAACCTCTTAACCCCCATCTTATCTAAACAGCAAAAAAGGTGGGGTTAAGCAAGCATCGAAAAGTTATCAGCAGCTAACCATCACACCAAATATTTATTTTTATTCGTAATAACATTATATTTTTCAACCAAAATATTTTTATTATAACCAAACACAAAAATACTTTAACCCCACCTTAACCCCAAACTTAACACTATTTCTGGAATAACTAGTTTTTTCTTAACCCCGAACCAAACGCGAAGGAAAAATGAATTAGTAATTAAAGAGTCTAAGTAGATGGAAATTTAGTTTGATCAATCATTTGCACATGTGGAATTGAAAAATGATGGTCAGCATTGTAATAACCTGACCCAACTCGGGTGCGCCGCATTTTTTTTTTTTTTAATAGATAGCAAGCTTAGGCTTCGTTTGGGATTGCGGGGAGATCGCGTTACGTACGGTAAAAAAATACGTTTAAAAAATATTCTGTTGTCTGTATATCGCGATGATTCAGTTATCCTATACTTTACCGAAGAACGCAGAAGCATAACGCTATATACTTTTTCATAACTTCATTTTATTTAATATCGTTAGATAAACATTAATATCAAAACTAAGTCTTACCGTGTGGAAGTAGCTAGAGACTCCGAAGGAAAACCAAAAAAGAAAAGAAAAAAAAAAAAAGGAAAGACAGAAAAAATAATCATTGCAGAAAAGACTAAAAAGCAGGAGATGAGTGAGAACTGAGAAGAGGGCGAGAGGCGGTGCAGTCAGAGGAGCTCCAACCAGGATTTCAGCAGCAGTAGTGCATGTGGAACGATCATTTGCTGGCAAAACGTTGGGGTGCGCCGCATTGTTAGAACAAGAATAATTGAAGTTGTGGAGAAAGGGTAATTGGAAAATGATTAGTTCAAAAGATATAGAATTTTTAAGAGTGAAAAAAAAGCTAAAAAATCTCTCCATTCCACTTCCTTTTCAAATTTATTTTACATACAATTCAAATAATAATTGTTTAAAACAACCGATCCCTTAGTAACTATTTTATTTAAAACTTTTAAAGTTGAATAGACAGGTGTTGAAATACATGCATGATACATGCATGCTATAACCACGATGACATTAAATACTAATAAATAACTCATGAGATTCAAATTATCGACTTAAAATATTTAAATCTCTCCATTCCACTTCCTTTTCAAATTTATTTTACATACAATTCAAATAATAATTGTTTAAAACAACCGATCCCTTAGTAACTATTTTATTTAAAACTTTTAAAGTTGAATAGACAGGTGTTGAAATACATGCATGATACATGCATGCTATAACCACGATGACATTAAATACTAATAAATAACTCATGAGATTCAAATTATCGACTTAAAATATTTAATTTCAGTTACTGTTAATAACATATAAAATTTATATATAGAATTATAATTTTATTTTTATATATTTTTTGGCTTATAAAATAAAAGTATTTTTTATTCTGAATCGAGATGTCACATCAGTCGATCATTCAAAGATTCTGATTAAATTAATCTTAAAAATAAAAAATTTACGAAACCACATTTTTTCACGGTCTTTATTGATCTAATAATACAATATATCATACCAAATATAATAATACGCAAGAATTTAAATTATTTATGTGCGTTTGGTCTCAACAACTTAAAAAAAAAGAAAAAAGAAAAGGAGAAAAGTGAAAATTTGGATGGGAGAGAGAAATAATGAAAGCCGGGCCAGGAACGTACGCCAACTACTGATAATGAGAGTAACCAAACGCACACAATCACGTACTCAGATCTTTTTCCTTTTCGGCATTTGGGGCAAAATAGATGTGAGATCCCTCCATTTTTGAGAGGTAACCACGACGGCGAGCACCTCGTGGCGGACGGCGGCGCGTGCGACGGTGAGGGCGGCGCTGCACCACGTGCAGACGTTGCTCGTGTGCCAGCCGAACACAGGCGAGCCGGAGCGGCCGGAGCGGGCTAGCTCGGCGGCGGCGTCGCGGAGGCGGTCGCGGACGGGGCCGGAGCCGGAGCCGGAGCCGGAGCGTGAGGGCACGGCAGGGAGGCGGGCGACGCTTTTTTTTTTTTTTTTTTAAGGGGCGAAAAGTGACTATTTGAGTTCTTTTATGATTCTAGACTGACGGCCAGCGCGAAGCGGGCGAGCTCCCTCGGGAGAGAGAGTTGAGAAGAAGAAGAAGAAAAAAAAATCAGAAAGAGGTGAGATCATTTGCAATTTTTTAAAAATTAAATTTCTAATTAATAAGGCTTCGCCGTCCGACAGGGGCTTCTGTGGGGTTGAGATCATTTGCAATTTTTTAAAAATTAATTTTCTAATTAAAAAAAACTTCGGCTTCCCCGACGACCTCCTCACCTCCCTCGTCCCCGCCCACGTGGACTTCCTCCGCCTCTCCGGCCACCCCGACCACGGCCCCTGCTTCGTCGAGCTCATCGCCTGGGACCACTCCTACACCCGCTCCACCGTCGAGGCCCGCGCCGATGTCGAGGCCGATCTCACCGGCATCCGCATGCGCCCCAACTTCACCGTCCGCCTCCCCAGGGGCTTTTAGGGGAGCTTGTCGGCGGGGAGGGCGCGGTGGTGGGACATCACGAGGAAGAAGGGTGGGTGCTGCTATAGAAATAAGAAGAAGAAGAAGAGAAAGAAGAAGGGTGGGTGCTGCAGGAAGAAGAAGAAGAAGAGAAAGAAAAAAAAAGAAGAATAGAAATAGTGCAAAATTTAAAAAAAATGTGCAATTTTGGCCTAAACATTGTAAAGTCTATTTTAAAAGAGTGCAATTTCTATATGAAATAGTGCAAGAGGACAGGAAGAAGAAGAAGAAGAAGAAGAAGAAGAAGAAGAAGAAGAAGAAGAAGGAGAGGAGAAAGAAAAAGAGAAAGAAAAAAAAACGAAATAATGCAAAATATTCCTAAATGATGCAATCTTAGTCTAAAAAGTGTAAAATCTATTTCAAAAGAGTGCAATTTATATATCAAATAGTGTAATTTTCATTAAAACAGTGCAATTGTTTTTAAAAAGTGTAATATTATTTTAAGAGTGTAATTTTCATCATCTTCTTTCTTTCTTCTATATTTTTTGATCTTTTACGTAGAAAAAAATAATTTTTATTTTTATTTTTTATTATTCTTATTTTTTTTATAATTTTTTTTTTTTTTGTCACCATATCTTTCTTACTTTCTATCGCAGCCACCGCGACGTCGTCGGGGACGATCTCCCCGCCTGCCGCCTCCGACGACGTCTCGACGTTCCAACGCGCGGTGGAGGAGAAAAGCTAGACGTCGCCGTGCCCTAGTGAAGAAGAAGAACGGTGGCGGCGCGGCCGGCAGTCGGAGGCGAGGAGGCGGGGTTGCACGGGCGAGGCGTGCGGGCGGAGGCGAGGCGGGTTGTTTACGCCTCCGCCATTCTTCTGCGTTCTTTAGAGAGAGAAAGAAAAAGAACGAGAGAAAAAAAAAGGAGAGAGAAAAAGTAATAAGGGTTTTGGTCGGTTCTTTGAAAATGCGAATCTGCAAAAACGAAAAAGGTGGCGATTTTGCAAAAAGTCAAAATAAGTGGATTTTTTATGCAAAAAGGCCATTAAAAGTCAATAATAAACAAATAATAATCACCAACGATATAATAAATTGTTTTCAAAATAAAAAAAAAAAAAAAAAAAGAAAAAGAAAAGGAGAAAATTTGGATGGGAGAGAGAGAATAATGAAAGCCGGGGAACGTACGCCAACTACTGATAATGAGAGTAACCAAACGCACACAATCACGTACTCAGATACACACCTCTTTCGCATTTGGGGCAAAATAGATGTGAGATCCCTCCATTTTTGAGAGGTAAATCCCCCGATTCTCTCCTCGCATCGTGCGATTCCCGTGGAGCGTTGATGGATTTGTCGTTAATGCGGGCAATTTTGGTTTTTTTTTGTTGCGAATTTCGTTCGAAATTTGGGATTTTTGAGCTTCTGAGGATGTTAGGGTTGGTTGGATTCGTGGTGGTGGGGGCGTTGGGCCTTCAGATTTGGGGCTTTGGATGTGTCTATGATATAAAGTTAGGATTTTTGTATTATTGATGCGATTTAGTGTCATCCCTTATACTTTTCACACACACACACAAAACGCACAAAGTTTTGGGTTTTGATTCAATCTAGTCCCTTACGTAGAATATTAAGGCGTGTCCTTTTTTCGTTTTCTTTTTTTTAAGGGGCGAAAAGTGACTATTTGAGTTCTTTTATGATTCTAGACATTTTTAGAGGAATACGGAGTGATTTTTTTTTTTTTTTCTGGGAGTGAATTTTTTATAATCTGTGTATTACTGTACGAGTGAAAGCATTAAATTTTGATGCTTTTCTTATAGGTTTTATAATACAGTAGTTGTTGTTACATGTTAATGTTCACTGCTTTCTCTTACACTGTTCTCTTGTCCAATTTTGGCATGTTTTCAGGGAATGAAATGGTCAAAGCTGCACATTAAAGCTTGATTTTCAATACATAATCTCGTAGTTAAGGATCGCGCGGAAAAGATTTCAATGGGGTCGTTTTTGAGCGCGCCGACGAATAATGACCAGTCGCGCAATCAATCTAAAAGCCCTCAAGTCGAAGCCTGCAAGAGGCTGAGGATGTCGCCCTCCGTCCATAACCACGAGAACCCAAGATTGATCCCTACTCTCCCCGATGAGATCTCATTGCAGATCCTCGCGAGATTGCCTAGAACTTGCTATCTGAGTGTAAAGATGGTCTCTCGTAGTTGGAAGGCGGCTATTGCTAGCGCTGAGATCTACGAATTGAGGAAAGAACTTGGAACAACTGAAGAATGGCTGTATATACTTACTAAGGAGGACGAGGGCAAGCTGTGCTGGCACGCTTTGGACCCTATCAATGGTAGATGGCAAAGGTTGCCGCCAATGCCCAACTTAATGCATGAAGAGGAATCAAAGAGGGGCCTGTGGGTATTGGATCTTATGGGCTCAGGAATCAAGGTTGCTGATGTCATCAGAAGCTGGCTCGGTCGGAAGGATTCTTTGGATCAGATGCCATACTGTGGCTGTGGAATCGGAGCTGTTAAAGGGTGCCTTTATGTGCTGGGGGGGTTTTCTCGAGCTTCCACTATGAAAAGCGTGCTGAAATATGATCCTTGTGTGAATTCGTGGCTGGAAGTGAGCTCGATGACTACCGGGAGGGCCTTTTGCAAGACTAGTGTATTGAATAGCAAGCTTTATGTTGTTGGTGGAGTAAGTAGGGGTAGGAATGGCTTGGCCCCTCTTCAGTCGGCTGAAGTATATGACCCTGACACGGGCCTGTGGGACCCGGTTCCAAGCATGCCATTTTCGAAAGCCCAAGTCTTACCGACTGCTTTTCTGGCTGAATTATTAAAACCGATCGCTACTGGAATGACTTCATACAGAGGTAGGCTATGTGTGCCGCAGAGTTTGTACTCTTGGCCCTTCTTTGTTGATGTTGGCGGTGAAGTCTTTGATCCTGAGACAAATTCTTGGGTGGACATGCCTGCTGGCATGGGTGAGGGCTGGCCGGCGAGGCAGGTAGGGACGAAGCTTAGCGTGGTAGTGAATGGCGAATTGTATGCCTTGGACCCATCTAGTTCTCTGGATAGTGGAAAAATAAAGATATACGATCATCAAGAGGATAGTTGGAAAGTCGTTTTCGGGAAAGTCCCGGTTCGGGATTTCACTGATTCTGACTCGCCATACTTGCTTGCGGGTTTTCATGGGAAGCTCCATGTGATTACTAAAGACGTCAACAATGAGATTGCTATCCTGCAAGCTGACCTGCCGAAACATATAGATTCAGATACAGCATCGTCATCTTCTTCAACAGATTCAGCATCCCAAGATCTGAACGCGGCTATGGAGAGTGATACAGATATTTGGAGGGTCATTGCTGCAAAGAGTTTTAATGCAGCAGAACTTATCAGTTGCCAGGTCCTAAACATATAACTGTTGTAACTAGGGAGGAATAAAGCCTCATATGTTGCTGCCTTTGTCAATTTATCAGTAGTTAAAAGAATGCTTTAAGAGTAAGGAGTGTTCTACCTTTTTCAGCCATGAAGCTGATACAAAAAGTGTTTTATCTGAAGGAAAATGTTTGTAAATTGATATATATGTCTTGTTTAAATAGACGTTGCATGTAACAGATCGTAAATGCCTTGCAACAGTGATTCCGCTGATCATGCATGGAAGCTTATGCAATCAATGAGTATATCAAGTTTCTTGGTTCTGTAATGTCAAACACAATATATATTTCAAAAGGAAGAGACATCTCGATTTCTGATGGGGTATTAACCCAATTTATTTCTGTCACTCTATCCTTGATAACCATGGAATTTGTTCTGAGGGAGTCAATCTTGAAAAGAGCTTTGTTTTCCCTAATCCCTACAATGTCAGTAACTCTGCTTTTCTCTTTTTTCTTTTTTCTTTTTTCTTTTTTCTTTTTTTCTTTTTTCTTTTTCTCTAGTTGCAATTACTGTTGGATGATTCTAGCTCTAATCTTTTATCTGACATGCATGATATGCATTTTTTTTTATCTTTTTGATGACTTCTTCTCACGATGAAGGACTTTTTAGAAGGCAGCTTTAACCTTAAAGAGTTCTACCCATTGAGATTGCAGCTTATCAGTATTGATAGGTGGTACAACTTAACACTGAATGTTGCTTGATAATCAATGCATGAATATTCCTTTTTTTCCCCCCTTTATATTACCTTTAAAATTATATTCTGCTTCGCATATTTCAGTGATTGTAGCTTTCTCATTGTGACTGTTTTACAGTTCTGCTCTTGCAATCTGAATCAACCTATCAAATTTTCTCTTTCCTCTCCTGTTAAATGAAGCAAATGTTAGCTGCAGATCTATTAAATGAAGCAAATGTTAGCTGCAGACTATTAAATGAAGCAAATGTTAGCTGCAGATCTATCTTTCGATCTATTTTTCGACTCTTGTTGGTCTAACATATACTTGAAAGATCTGATATACAACTTAAAATTAAGTTAGTCTGATACTTGGTTCTGACTTTTTTTTCTAATTTCTTTTCTTTTTGTGTGCTGTGTGAAGAATTTACTCCTTCTCATTTCCATTTTAATCCAGGAAGCAATCTTTACGCAGAGAAGGATATAGCAGCTGCTGACCTCACAGTTGTCAATGGACTGAATTTCTCTGCTCTACTCCATCTGAATTGCTTCGCAGGTGAATGTTGAGAGGCAGCAGCCTGAGATCAAACTTACAGCTTGTAATTTGGTTTCAAACTTTACCTCTTTATTGGTTTTCTCATCCAGATTAGGTCCTTGATTTTGTTCAATGCATTCTTTAGAAGCCACTCATGGGACAATTTGCTGGGCCTTGTGAGTTCTCAACTCTTAGAACTTTTTTCCCCCACAGATTCCACATTGTTGGTCCTTCTCTTGCTTTTATCCTATTGCTTGTTTTCTTGTCTTGCCATCAAATTTGTAACCACCACCAAGTGTTCATCTGGAAACAAAATCGATAGGCCTGGAAACATAATTATTAAATGGGATAAACTTCAAGGAAACAAGCAATAGTATTAAATTATTAAAATTGAGACTTTAGGATTGTAATTGAAGTCAGAGTTGAACCTTAAGGACTAAATTTGCAATTGACCTTTTATTTTTCCTCATGGTATAACCTAGCAAGAAGAGATGCATAGGGATCATGGAACTATAAAGGGTGGTCTAGTATAACAGATTCTTTGTTCAAATTTGATGAATTGAATCTCAAAATTAGGGCTCTAAATGGGTGAGTTTTGCATATCTGACCTTGAAGCTGAGCTGATTTTGTCCTGGACTAGATTGTAATGGAGCATAATATCTGACCCAAATAAAAGCCTGAGAATCAAGCAAAATAAATTGCATTGGTCGCACCAAGCTAAACAATGAATATGGCGCAGCTTAGAAGGTGGTTAGTTTAGTTTATATTTAGTGTAATTAAAAAAAAAATATTCAAGATTGGCAAGTTTAGTAGTCCAGATTATGCATCTATTGAAAGCTTATTCAAGGCTGAAAGCTCTTCAATATTTTTGATTTCTAAGGTTACTTGTGATAGCAAAGAAAGAGTTGATACTTTAAAATAAATCATCATCGGTGCCATTATGTTATTTGAATTTTCACAATTTTCCATTACATTTGCAAATGAAGCAGATTTTACATAAAGGCCCAGTATGGACAGTCATCCCAGAAAGCTACTCAATCGACTACAGGCTTCTAAAACACAATCCTTGTAGTTAAATGAGCTAACTCTTATAAAACCTTCACCACCTGGACCAAATCCGCAACCTGGAACCGTAATAATATGCGCCTTCTCAAGAATTTCACTAAATATGTCCCATGATTTTTGACCAGGAAAATGCACCCATAGATAAGGGGAATTCACTCCACCATAAACTTCCTGACCGCATGAAGTGAATGTATCCAATAATATCCTTGCATTTTCCTTGTAGACATCAATCACCCCGCGAATAGCCTACAAATACCAGCTCAGTCGGACCAGTTTGTACATCATAGGATTTAAATCTATTTATATGGAAGTTCATTGAAAAATACAAACCTTGTGACCTTCGTCTGATAAGCAAGCTAGACCACCAGCTTGCGCTATGCTAGATGCTCCATTGAAGCAAGTGCAGATGATGCGATCAAAGTCCTGCAAGACGGGGAATCCATTCGAGTACAAGAGCTCATCGGGGACCACTGTCCAGCCGAGACGAACTCCGGTAAATCCCGCAAATTTCGAAAAAGTTGATATCTCAATTGCCACCTAAAGAACACAATAATCTGTAAAATTACTGTATTCGTAATCTGTTTCTTGTCACGATGATCATGATAAATTTATGATTGCATACTCCAGACTCTAAACTGGAGCCTTTTTTTCTCTTTTTTACTATATTTTGCCTTTGCACCTTACTATACAAACCACTAATCACCTCTTTAGATCCAGGGATCTCGTAGATGGATCGCGGGCTGTCATCTGATATGTAGGAGGCATATGCGCAATCATACACGATGATCGATCCGTTCCTCTTCGCAACGTCCACCAATTGCTGCAGCTGCTCTCTTGATGCAGCTTGACCGGTCGGATTGTTCGGTGAGCAGAAGAAGATGATGTCGGTCCTCGGAGTTATCGAGAAATCAGGAAAAAACAGATTTTCTGGTGCACATCTCATGTACTGAACTCCCTTATATTTGCCAGATTCCTCGAGGACTTCCCCGGTTTGACCCATTATGATGCTTGAATCGACGTATGCCTGTTGATTTAATGTGCTTCAGGTGAATATTTTTAAAAGTTATAATATTAATTGTATACTTCAATCATGTGAACAGATTGCCCACGACGAAGTTACCCTGTAGTCGATTTTCATGAAAGTTATCATCATCCTTATCTCGTGAAGTTGTCTTTTAAGTGTAATGTACACAAATGCTGAATGCCACTAATATTGATGATTTCTTTATTACGTTTCTCGAAATATGACTATATTTGCCACTGATCTATCTGTTTGCCATTCATTGCATGCTTTCATTGTATACCAACATCTGTTGTCCGACCTCTTTTAGTATAATATCATCTATTACTCAAATTACTAAGTGATGGAATATGTGTGAGGAATCTTAGAGAAAGCCAAGTTTTTAATCTGTTTGTAGAAAGAATGCTTGAAGTAGAAACATCACCGGAAATGTTGGGTCTTGCACCGCGACTGTCATGTTCGACCCAAACATCAACTGCACAAAATGGATGAGGTCTTAGTACTCTACATAAGAAAATACATGGGAAATGCTTTTTTTTTCGTATACATATACATACCTGAACACGGGCAATGTCACATTGTGCTCCATCTGAAATGAACACTTCATTCTCTCTTATTCCCATGTTTTCATATATTGTGTCAGCAATGGCCTTTCTTAGACTCTGCATTAAACAGAATGCTCATACACTCTTAGGAAAATGACCAAAACATTTTGCTACGTATAATCATTGTTTTGGTTGCATATATCATTTATATTTATACATCCTTACCTTGTTTCCTTGCTCATCACCGTAACCTTTGTACCCCTCAGGAGTGGATAATGCAAGTGAATACTACAACAAAAGAGTCAGTGGTAAAATATACAATCAATAATCACTTATTTTAGGTGTTATTTTATTGTCATAAGCTATTCTATGTGATCTTAGGGGTGTCAACCGGGCCGGACCTTCTATGTCGTCTGGGCCATGTCACATGTGCTGGTATCTACGGTCCTGGGCCCAAATTCCGATCCATTAGTAGCCCAAACTGCTATATTCCTTTCCCATGGATATTTTACAATTCTAAACTCAGAACTTTATTAGCTCAATGTAATTTGTCTATCTCCAACCCTAGCTGAGTGACAACCAAAAAATCTAACTTAAATTATTGATATAAATGTTATTTGTTTTCATCTTTCCCAATATACAAGGATTATTGAGGTCTCTGTCATTCCTATAATTTTTGTTAAACTTTGCAATCTAAGTTGGGCTATTTTTGGTTCTCTAATTTGGTGAAAAGTCTAAAAATTTTTAGGTTAATGCACCACATGTATGCCAACCATTTGGAAAGGTATTTATTGTCAATGAATTATAGTTCAGTAAGATAAAAGGAATTAACCAATAAAAAAACATTCTTTAATTCAGTCAAAAATTTTATCTACATGAAAGAAGCTGTATGCAGAGTCATAATGGTCAGAAAAAATAACTTTTACAATAGAATATATAGGTGGTCATTAATAAATACTTGGATCACCCCTTTTGATTCTACCCACTAATTAATGCAGAATGAGCTTCTTTTCTTTTTTTGAATAGTATATCTCAGGCTTGACACTCTAATCAAAAGTTGTGGATATATCATTTCTCTCTTCTTCTTTTCTTTTTTTTTAGTTAACTTTAGAATTGAAATTTGTTCTGAAACTGAAGTTGTTTGTCTTAATTTACTTTCCAGAAATTGCCTGGTGGAGTTACAGAGTGAGTGAAGAAGCACTTTATCTCATTTTAAGTGGCCCAACTTATGGCTTGTCATCAAATAGTTAAAAAATGATGGAAATACACGAGCAATGTATATAAGAAAGGCCCTTTCAAACTGATTAGATAAACAAATATATAATATTTCTTTTTTCCAACTAATCATGCCAAGTAGTATAAGGAAATGTTAAAAGGAATACAAGAAAGAAACAAACATCTTTTCTTCTTCTTGCATGAGGAAACAAATCAACATCAGATTATTAGCTTCTCTGAAAAGAGCATTTTGACTTTTCTTTCTTAATGACAAATTGAGACATAATAATTATTATTAACATAGAGTTGGATTACTACTTACCACTCAATCAAAGTAGTATTACTAATCAAGATCCATGCATGCAGAGTCCATTAAAAATTTGACTAATTCATCATTTTGGACTATGCAGAATCCTTGTCCGGTTTCTATCTTAAGTTCCACCGTAATGAAAAAATAAATTACAAATCCCCATCAGTCTTTGAAGTTAAATATTCTTAATCATCCTGTTATTGTATTGATGCATGTTGGTTACATGGTTTATCTGAAGATAATCCTACATAAGAGATATCAGAGATAATGCTCTCCATTGATTTTATCTTCAAGGGACTGTCACATTCCTATTTTCTATGGCCATTTTTTTTTTTTTTGGTAGAATCTTCTGTTGGTGAAATTGGACTAGGGCTTCATTGATGAGTCTAGAAAGATAGCAAGCATTGAACTCAACTTGTCCTTTGAAATGAAATAGTTGCCATTTAAAGGAGTATAATATAATTTTACGATTATGCTCATATTTTTTCTTCTCTTTGTACACAAATACACAATATGCATAAAATTTAGGGACTAGTCTTACCGATGTATGTCATTGCTGTTTTCTTTCATGTAGCAGTGCATAGAATAGGCAGTAACCTTAAAATTGTAGCATCTAATGAATATATATTCTTAGTCTAAATGATTATAAGGCTGCTTCTCGCACACATATTCCAATTTTGATGGTGTAAGAAGTAGTGAAGTGTGTAAAACTATACATTAGATCAATCAGAAAATCATCTAGCTATGTATATTTAAAGGAAGAAATGTAGGAAGTTGTTGTTTCCAAGAAACTAAAGAGTACCTCAGCCATAGCCGATGTTACTATTGTCGGTATAGGTTCAGTTGTATCGCCAACTCCTAAGCTTATCACCTTGGCATCTGGATACTTTTCCATGTGTGCCTTTTTCTTCTTCTCTATCTGATTTCAATTCCATTATGGAAAAGAAAATCAAAGACAATCAAAGATCCGTTAGAATACTTAAGATAACATCAAACGCTACTATAATTCTGCCGGGGAAAAAAAAAATGCCAACTAGATTCACCAAAGTTAATTTTGGCAGAAATTGGAGACTACACAGTTAAAATATTTAGAGGAAACAAGAGGGAGAGGATTGATTACCTCAGGAAATAGGTAGCCATTGCGAAGTTTTTCCATGTTTGCATTGCGAGTCACCTTCGTTTGGCAAACTGAAATGCAACATGTTAACGAAGACTTGAAAACGAAGAAACTTTGAGATGATAAATTTGAAGTGAAAGAAGAAAAGATCCAGTAGCTAGCATTACCAATCGCCATTCGAGTCCTAGTCGCCCATGGAGCAAGTCCTTTCAAATTGAGTACACTATATAACAGAATGAGATAGACAAAAACATATGAATTAGACATGTTTGGCATGATTTTATGAATCATCTTGGAGATATATATATATATATATATATATATATATATATATATATATATATATGGAAATTTACTTTGATGAAATCATCCTTGTCTGCACGGCTCAAAGACGATTGATCAGTACTCTAAGCAATATCAAACTGAGAGGGAGGTAGCTCTTTAGGGAGATTTTGGGTGTGTATTTATAGATGTAAGGGGAGCACATTAATTGAAAGGTGGCAAGAACACAATGTTGGTTATGGTAACTTCAAAGAGTTGGTAGAAATTGGATTTGCCTTGAGTGTGGAACACTTTGAAAACTTAACCCTGGTAAGATGGACTTAGCTCTTGATGTCCACTTGTGCATATTGGAGCGCCATATTGTTGATGGTGACTTCTCCCACCTAATTTCCAAACATAATCCAACCATTCTTTTCATGGTGATTCATTCATTTCAATGGTCTATTTAGTTATGAGAGTGCCCTCATCATACTCCATTCGTCCAATTTAAGGGTTGATCAAGGAATACTAAAATTTGTGCATAAGAAAAATGAAAAAGAGATGGTCTAAGAAACATTCAAGAGTCAAAAAGTTTAATTTGGGAATACTAAGATTTGGGCATAAGAAAAATGAAAAAGTGATGGTTTAAGAGCATTTAAAAGTGAGAATTAAATTTAGGAATACCAAGATTCGTGCATTGGAAAAATGAAAAGGTGATGGTTTAAGAACGTTTAAGAGTCAAAAAGAAGTTCCATACGAATTCATGATATTGACACAAGCAACACAAGACATGTCAACTTGGTTATCCACATATGCAAAGCATAGCATGCAATTGGATATACTGATTTGTCCATGTACGGCGGCGGACAATCTAGTTTTCGAAGGCTCACCAAACGATTTTCCAGAGTAATATGTTCTTCTTTTTTTCCCATAATAATATATCATTTTTAAAGAGCATATTAGAGCGTATTGCTTTCCCGAGTCCCCGAGTAGCCTACGCTTTTTTCTGCAGTCACCATTGCTGTTATTGGAATTTGAAGTTTTTTACTTTTTTTCTTTTTGTGAAATGTATTAGAGTTTGAGAATAGTTGAGGAATGCTAGAAGAGAGTAGTTAAAAGTTTAATGCATGAGCAAAATGAAATTCTCTTGGTTGGTTTGAAATAGAAACTGCCACAAAATTCTTGATGTTTTCTCTATGATGCAAAGTCATAGCCATAGAATCAAGTAAATGAATATATTGGAAGCATTGCGACGGTTCTTGCTATTGTTTGTTTCTTCTTTTTTTCTTTCCTTTTTCTTTACTAAGACACTTTCAAAATTATGATTATAATGAGACTTTTTCTCCGGTATCAAGAGGGTTATCATGGCTTTGGTTGCTCAATTTGAACTTCAGTTAGACTAGATGGATGTAAAAAACTGCTTTTCTGAATGGTCATGAACTTTAAGTAAGTCGACAATTAATAAACAACATCTCTAACAGTATTTAGGGACAGGAGAGGAGCAAGGCATTAGGTGAACAACAGAGTTTTCCTTGTACCTAAAGAAGAAGTAGAACTAAATGAGATATACAAAGTAAACAAGACTCTGGACTCGTTATTTTAATCTGATCTTCTTCAACAAATATTGTTCATTACTACAAAATCAACGACAACTTCTTCTTTTGACGTAAATTCTTAGTAGTTTATTAGTTGACTTATACCTTGTGAGTTCAAAATACAGTATTCTTGAAAAGTTCGTCTAAACATCGATGGCCTTCAAAACGTTCCATGTTATGTATATTTCTCTGACTTTGCTGATTCTTTGTAGGGAGAGGAAACATTCAAACAAGCATCTAATCACCTGTTGGCCTGGTATTCAGTACTCGATCTTTACCTAACGAAGAGAGGATCTATTCGATCAGGTCTCGCTGCACCAACCGAGTTGACGTGAGTTTCTTATTGTTTCTTCGCAAGACTTCGTGAGAAGTGCATGTAAAGTCAGTAAGACCAAATCTAGCATTCATTAAACAAACCATCTTTTAGTTGCTGACGGCCACATCAGTTTGAAGTCTCTTCTGATACTCTGAACTAAATCTATGCTTTGATCAGCTTTTGCAACTGAAGCATGTGGTCTATTCTTGTTTTTTAAATCTTATCTTGAGGACTCAATCTCTGCCCTGCTACTTTCTTTTCTCTAAACTACATTATTCCTACTGACTCATGCCTCGTTGTCTTGAGTCTTTATATCTATTATACAACATATGCTGCATATTATATATATGCCGAATGCGACAGGGCAACTGCTAGGAACTTAAGATTCAAATATTGGACCCTGCTCTTTGTTCAAGATTCGTGTGATCTTAATGGCTAGGAAATTAAGCAAGTTCATTGACATTTGACACTTTGCTAGAAGTTATGTTTCTAAATCTTACTTAAAGAACTTCAAAAGAGTCCAGTTTAGACCACAAACTATATCTTTTAAAAATCAGATAATGAAGTGAGCTAGGCTACCTGAAAATATTGTTCCTTCAGGAAAAGAAATGGTCAACTAGAAAGAGCAAACATTGTATCTGAAGAAGTCTTTTCTACTTCTTTTTGTGTGTGTGTGTGTGTGTGTTTGGAGAGCAGCAATTGCTTGGTGAAAGATTATCTCCATTGATGTAGCTCCTTTGGTGACTAAAATCTTTATACTTTTGCTGTTAAGACTATTTCTGGTCTGTTTATATGGTATTCTGATGGTAAATGTAACTATTAATGAAATTCTGACACCCGAAAGATCTGTACTTTTAGATTCTTTAAAAACTAAAATAACCAACCAGAAAATCGTCTCGAAGACGTTGTCACGCACATGGGTATTTCTTTTTCACGATGAAACTAATTAATGTTTGCGTACAGCGAAGAGTAATTAAATCCAAGCTATATACATATGTATGTATTAAGGATGCTTGCTACGTACACCTACTGAAGGAATTTTGGATAGTCAAAGATGGTTATCAAGCAAACAACTACAAGCTCCATATGTATTGCATGTTTTTGCAATTGTACATGCATGCATGTGCAGTTCCATGCATTTGTTGGATGCTTTAGCTATCACTGCTCAAAAAAGACTAACTTTGGAAAATAGCACTGTTAGATATTGCTGCGTCTCTAGAAGCTTATAAAGAAGCACCCAAGAAGCCACACACACATGCAGGTGTGTTGTAGCTTTCCTCATATTCAACATTGGACTAATGTAAAAGGGTTTTTCCACAAGGCAGTAGTACCATGAGTGGGAAATGTAGTGTTTGAAAAATGTGAACTTCCACGTGATCTCAATTGATTGGTCCAGCAGGCTTTTTTACTAGGAACAGAGAGAGCATGTCAATCTTAAAAAGTTTGAATATGAGCTTGTGAATATCCTTTGCAATCTAGTATGCCAAAAGTTTATAAATAAGTTTCGAATAAATGGCAGAAAATTTAACAACCACATAAAAAATCAATGTATTACATCTGACGTAACGGACTTGCTGTCGTATCTAAAAAAGTTTGAATAGGAGCTTGTGAATATCCTTTGCAATCTAGTATGCCAAAAGTTTATAAATTTCGAATAAATGGTAGAAAATTTAACAATCACATAAAAAACAATATATGACATCTGACGTAACGGACTTGTCGTATCAAGCGAGTCCAAAGTCACATCATACAGAAGTTGCCATCAAACTTCCCCCTCTTTTGAAATTAAGCTGCGGTCCAATTAAACATGATGCATGGTTTTGTTAACGAAGATCACCAAAGTAAATAAACATGTATCATTGTAGTCTAATTGTTCAAAGATCCTTATCGTACTTGAATCTTTTACTCCAACCGGATGCAATTCGATTTGATCCACTTGTTCAACCTGTTTGTTACATGGGTTTGGAAAAAAGATCGTACTGTTTACTGTTCGAGAAATGAAGTGTTTACCAAATTGGTCTTGCATAGAGCGGCAACTGTGGACTAATCCAACCACAAATTAGGTTGAGAGTGGGCTAAGCTCAGGTTCAACTCGGGTTAACACAGTCGAGTGGCATTAAACATGAGATTGATCAATTATTGGATTTTGCAAATAAAACAATTAATAATCATACATAACTACGGATTTTTCCGACATAATATTGCCCCCTATTTTGTCTATTTATTTAATTTTAAGGCTACTTCGAGCAACAAAAATTGTAGTGGTGTGGGATATTAAGAGAATCTAATTGGGTCGGGCCCATAACTCGGCCTCTTTGTGGTTACAATTTAAGGCCCAATAGGACAATAGTTGCTGGTCTACATCTTGGGCAGGCATTGTCATTCCAGAGACTTGTCAAGTTTTAAAGAAAGATAGATTGATAGACAGATAGATAGAAAGGCAGAGAAATGCAGAGCTCACTATGGATAGGCGGTGGTTCAATGTGATCATTGTCGAGGCTCCATGGTGACTCCCGCAGCGTACTCCTGCAGCGTCTGCGCCGCCTACCCTGTAACGCAGCGTCGGCGGAGGCGGTGCAGCAGTGGAAAGAAATGGTGTTGGAGACGACACGACGCAATCCCATGGGGAGCTTAAAAAGAGAGCAATACCAGCTAGAGATTCCCGCCACATTTTAAATTCAGTACTCAAAAACTTCTAAATAGAACACTCAAATCCATATTCAAAGCCCACATTTAATCACGCCCATACAATCAAGCCCCAATTAGCTTGGGCTCCGTTTAGGCCCAGTTGTATCTTAAACAAAGCCCACATTTATTTTATGGGCCTGTTATGGCCCCATCTACGTCAAAAACAGCGTGGCCTGGCCCATACGAGCTTTATGGTTCCTGCGAAAAACATAAGAAATCGTTCCCCCAAAAAAAAAAAAAAAAATCATGAAAACAACATGTTTCCACAAATTTTCAAAAAAACGAAAATACTAATTTTTCACAAAATTCAAAAAAAAAAATTCAAGAAAAACTACTTTTCATCTAGAAAACAATTTTTGGAATATTTTTGGGATAAAAAAACACCCCCATAAGGAAATTGTAAGCTTTTTAGTAGTAGCTTTCCTAACCAAAGCCCAATTTAGGTTTTTTCATTTGTTTTTTAATTATACCTCAAAGCTTTTTTTGGGCTTAATAGATCTCAAAAATAAGAAACTCTAGTATAAATTTATTATATTCATACGAAAATTATTGAAAGAGTTTAATGTGACTTGTTAGTCCCTCTTTCAATATAGTTCCAACAATTTTAAGATAATTATTATAGAAAGAAGTCAAATTAAATCCCTAAACTGGAAAAACATGTATCAAGACAAAACACAATCATAGATGTTTATCATCATGAAAACAAGATTAAGTAACAGATAAGCTGCAACATTAATTATCTCATCAGCTGATTAACAGATTCTGTACAAAGTACAAACATCTTAACAAAAAGGAAAATAAGAAAAAAGAAAGAAAGAAAATTTAAATTACAATTTGGAACTGCAATTGTCTAAACGCAATCTTTTCGCGTTAATTAGGATTAGGAAAGATCGAAAGCGTTCTCGAAATTTACAAAAATATGAAAGCGGATAATTTTGGCAAACGCAATCCCAAACAAGCTAGAGGCGGAGATCGTCGACCGAATTAAGCATCATCAAAATCGATCGATCAAGCGGAGAAGAAGCCATCAAAAGCAGCGACCCCAAGAGTGGTTTTGGGCTCCATCATCACCCTCCTCAGAAGCTCCTCCATTTCCTTAATCCCTACCTCCCTCAACGAAGAGAGCTCCTCCCCAGCTTTAGAGAGGAGAGAAGAAGACGACGACGCGCAATTGAACTCCGCCGCATCCTTGCCGTATCCTTTCTCCATCCGATTCCTCCTCCTCTCGAACTCCTCCGCCACCAAGAGCGCTATATCCGCCATTAGAGGCCTCTTTAGGGTTTTTTTTTTTTTTTGGGATTAATGAATTTAATAATGGAGTGGGAGAATATATAATAGGGGAGGGGGGAGGGGATGGGGCGGTGGTGCTTAAACTTGGATAAGGTTGAGGAATTAATTAATAATTATAATTAATAATTAATTAAGAGGGGTTTAATGGTAATGAATGAATTTTGCAGCATCTTATGGGCTTTGATGGTTTTCTTTTTTGTGCACGAGGAGAGGGGAAACGGGGAATATGCTTTTGATTAAGGATTCGGTGGGAGGGTATAAAAGTAATCTTACCTTCTATGCCATATTTTAAATTATTAATAGACTTTATATTCAAATGATTTAGAAAAACAATTCTAATAATACACCTGTAATTTTACACTTTTTTATTTTAGTATTCTAAGATTTAAAACGTATCAATTTAGTACCCGTAATTTTATTCTTCTCTTTTTATTATTCTCTCCACGAAGTTTTTTTGTTAAATCAGTAAAAATATTAAAACTACACGGTATTAAAGTAAATATTTCGATAAACTTAGATGAGATTCTGAAGTTTTTTTTTGTATATAATTTAACGAAATGTTAATGAAGAAACTGACGAAAAAAATAAAATAAAATCATAGGGTATTAAATTGATACACTTTAAACTACATGATACTAAAATGAGAAAGTGCGAAATTACAAAAATGATATTTGAAGTTTACATTATAATTTAAATATTCTTTTATTTTCGAATAAAAAAATATACAGAACTTATACGTACTGTAAACAACTTTTGAATCAATTACTCTCAATCGGTTTGTTTTGAGTCGGGTAAACGATACTTAAATTTAAATTTTAAATTAATTATTTATTTTATTTTAATTAATTTATAGTTGTAAAAATTGTATAAAGTATGTTAACTAAATCTGTAGAGACTGTAAATTGATGTAGAAAGAAATGCGCTAATTAAACATTATTAGAACATCACCACAATTGCATGCTAATCACCTACCATTTTAAAACTAAAGTGAGCTTTATGAACATTTTTATCGTTGCCAAAATAAAATAACAAAAATAAAATAACAATTAACTTACCTTTGGGTCGGATGGATCGAGCCTTATCTGATTCTGAATTGACTCAGGAAAAGTGAACTAATAATATTCATAGCCAAAAAAGTAATATCGTAACTTTCAAAATTATTTTGCGTGTATTTGATTTGATGCGTCCACAAACATCTACATTATACCAAAGTGTAGTGTCTTTTTAAGCACGACGTGGCAACTAAGGCTCCGTTTGGTATTGCGGGGAGATTGCGTTACGTGCGGTGAGAAAATACGTTGGAAAAATATTCCGTTTGTTTCTGTACGTAATATTGTGTTCCGCATATCGCGATGAGTCGGTTACGATATATTTTCTACGTTACCATCGAAGAACGCAGAAGTATATTCCTTTATGTTTTTTCTACAAACGCAGAAGCATATCCCTTTATTCTTTTTCTACAACTCTATTTTATCTAATAGCGTTAGATAGGCCTCAATACCAAACTAAGCCTAAGTTGTAAAATTTTGGTTTCCGCAGCAACGCTTTTGAGTTGTTGTTTTCAAGTATAAATGTACGGCAAGTATGTAGAAATATTTGTATCATTAGGAACTAAGCTAGTTTTATTATAAACATAATACATTGAAAATTTTAAATTAAGTTTTAGTAAAAAATTAAAATTTTGATAAGACAAATAGAAAAGGAGAGCTCTGAATCAGTGAAATATATATATAAGCTGCACACCTACTTCTATCAATACCATTTCCCACCGACCGTTTCTAGAGTAAGTGGTAAAGGGTTTGATGGTTGGTATCCGAGACTCGAGTTCGAATCCTAGTTTATTCATATTTCTAGCTAAGTTTATTTTTTAAAAAAATAAACGAAACAGATAGCATGCTACCTATCTCTCTCAAAAAAAAAAAAAAAAAACCATTTCCCTAATATATTTAAAGACTCACTAATGACAAATACAACAAGTTTTATGTGTGATGCATCAAGTTTAGTAATATTGTTTTTTTTTTTTTTTGGAGAAATAGATAGCATGCTATCCGTTTCGTTTATTTTATTTATAAATAAACTTAGCTAGAAAATGTAAATCAACTAGGATTCGAACCTAGATCTTGAGTACATACCACCAAGTCATTCGTCACTTGCTCTAGGGACGGTTGGTAAGTTTAGTAATATTGTTTTTTTTTAGAGAGATAGGTAGCATCCTACCCGTTTCGTTTATTTCGTTAAGAAATAAACTTAGCTAGAAATGTGAATCAACTATGATTCGAACTTTTTTGCTGGCTCGTCCTTAAGAAAAGACTGCTTACAACTGACATTCTTGCCAAGAGAGGGTGGACTGGGGACAGAGGTTGTGTGCTGTGCAGGGCTCACGAGGAGACTGCTAACCATCTACTCACGCAATGCGTCTTTACCAAGTACATCATGGTGATGGGACTAGAGGATGTTCACGCCGAGGAGCTCGGAGAGGATGTTCGGATAATTTGGGGTAAATGGATGGGAAAGAACGCGGTGCGAGGCAGGAGTAATGGGTTAGCTGAGCTGGGTGCATGCTGGTGGACTATTTGGAAGGCCAGAAACGATGTTATCTTTCTCCAGAAGCAATTCGACCCTTTGTTAGCTGTCTATCGGCTCAAGACGACGCTTTTTTCGTGGAAAGATCTTCTTTAATTGTGCTATCAATCGGTTTTTTTTTTTTTTTTTTTTTGTTTTTTTTTAGACTTCGTACTTCCTCGAGGCCTTTGCACCCTCAGCCTAATTCATTTTTTGCAACGAAGCGTGGCTACCTATTCTCAAAAAAACTATGATTCGAACTAAAGGGCTTAGTAATATTGTTACGAGTATCTTATAATATTATTTTTATGTACTATTGACGTACAAGTAAATTCATGTGGCATTTCGAACTGCATACATAAGTAGTAGATTATAAATATCAATATATTAATAATATGTAAAGATAATTATGAAGAATATCTAAAGCATTTTCTTTTAAAAGAAAGAGAGATGCGTCGTGATCGATGGGGTCGGAGTTTTTCGGTGGGTGAGGCCCACCGAGTTTAAGCGCAAATGGATTTGGGTCGGCACGCACATGGCTTGCTTAATTGCTCTCTGCTTTTTCTCGTCATCTCGCTCGTCATCATCAATCATGAACTTCTGTACTATGTTACAAAAAGGTTATCAATCGTTTATTAGTGCACAGACGAGATAGAGCATTGAACATGTCCGGGTGAAGACGTCAATCTCGTCTGGGACAGGTGGAAAGGTAGAAATGGATCGCAGCCTAACGGTGAGTCATGTAAAAGGTCATAAATAGTGCGAATGTGCGATCTTTAAAAAGACCCGACTGAATCCACTAATAATAATTTATAAGATTGAATAATTGTCAAATTTTTAGGAGCAGTCTCTCTCAGCAAACCGACACCGATGTAATCGGTGGTGTTTTTTTTTTTTTTTTTGTTCCGCTCGTTCATTTCGAGGCTTGCTTTATTCTTGTCGTTTAATTCATCTGAAGTTAAAAGCGTGCTAACCTTTTTTTAAAAATAAAAAAATAAAAAAAAATTGAACTTGTCCTGTTCGGAATAAATGGATTCACATACTTTTCTCATTCATGGTACCAAGACAGTAAAATTAAATTATCTAGTTAGAAAGAATAAAACTATATCCACTTATTAGGATTGTACGTGTGAAAGTTGTAGCCTCAAGAGCAATATACTTTTTGTGAGAGAAAAATAATATGTTACTCGCTTCGTTTATTTTATTTAAAAATAAATTTAAATTTAAAACGTTAATCAACTAATTAATTTTTCTTAGATCAACCACCAAACTTTTTCGCATCATTTCGGACAAGATTCTGCTCTCATTTGGTTCTAACAAGCGAGCGTGGCGTTACTCGGAGTCTTAAGAAGGGGCTAGATTTGCTGCACTTTCTTTGCTGGTTTGTGTTGGTGGACGCGCCATGTTATCTGCACGAGACTCTCGACAGTGCTATCGATAATTCATTGAGTAATTTATTATACGTATACAAACCCACAAGATGACACGGATTGTGCACTGTCAGATTTTCCGCATTGAATCTCAAGTCCACACCGGTCATAAAGAATGAACCAGCAATAGTAAAAAGTTGCCATAGTGTTCTTGAGTTATGATGTGCTGCTAAATTCAACTACAATTTTTTTTTTTTTTTTTTTTTTTTTTTGAGAGGAAGGTAGCATCTATCCAGTTTGTTCTTTTTCTTTTAAAAATAAACGTAGCTGAAAATATAAAATAATTAGACTTCGAATTTAGAATCTCGAATATTAACCACCGAGTCCCTTTCCACAAGCGGAAAGGAAAGGAGGGTCGGGTAAATTCAACTATAGTTAAAACTCGCATTTGTAGTTGTACAACTAGCTTGATTTTCAGCCATCATTAAAAATAGGGAAAAAAAGAAAAAAGAAAATTGAGACTAAGTGGTGACAATGACACTCGATAAACTTTTAATAAATAAAATGCTACCAATGATAACTCCATTTTATACACGATTGGATAATCCCCCATTTACAATATAAGAAAGAGGTTATGTGAAGCTGAAAATCCTGAAGCAGAATATGGACTCACAAGTGACTGTGTGCCGCATTTAGATGTACAATCCTCAAAAGGTGTCAATGCCGCTTATAACATATACATTCTTCTCTATACGCTCTGTACTTTTCGGGTGTCAACCTAGTGACGGATTTCGGCTATAGGAGTCCGAGCGCCTTCAGTTGTTGAATGTGCTCGGGTGGAAGGGGCGGTGGGCACCAATCTGCGCCCTCGCCGTCGACATCCTCCACGACATACTCCTGGAAGACATAAAACTTCCATTAGTTGAAATGAGCAAGCATTTCTGAGAACTGACATGCTGCAATGTAAGTGCTAGACAAAAAATTGATTCTAGTGAAAAAGAATCTATATGTTACCAATCAATTGATAGCCAGCCTGCAATCACTGTAGAGCTTATCTACAACCTACTGGGGCTCAAGAAAACACTAATGTTTAGATCGGGCAAGGACGAAAACCCACCTCCTCCCCAAAGCCATCTTCCCAATCTCCCCCTTTATATGTTTTTGAGGATAATAAGGCCCGGGCAGCCTAGATGGCATCTATAAGGAGAAAATTAGGGCCAGGATCTTAATCTATGAGGAAATGGTCTGGTTCTGGAGCTAATGATAACAATGCCCAAGCTATTACTAGCCCTACTGGCTTGGGATAAAGAACTAGTTGAGTCAAAGTCAATAAGCAAAATTACTATGCTAGATATCTTATCTCAAGAACAAGCAATGAACTGTAACAGCAGATGTCGATGATATAATCAGAAAATTGGAAAGCCCAATATTTACTTTGGTTAGCATCCGCTTAGCAAGTATGTGATAATGCCGCTGCCAGATCCGCTGGCCTACCATAGTAGCCACAAGAACGCTATAGAAGATGCCGATAATCGTGAATAGCCCAAGCACGACCAATCCCATGATGAGCAACAATGGAAGCCCAGCTTCACCAGCTCCTCCTAGGCAACCACCACATTCGCCCGCTGTACTTGCACAGCCTTCGCAGCAAGTGGCACAGTCGGTCCACATGCATAGTGTGCCAGGTAGATGGCAGTCTGCACACATTCTAATAACAATAGGGAGGGAAAAAAAAAAAGAAAAGAAGCTCAGTAGGGAGGAAATGTGAAATTCTTATAACAAAAAAAAAAAAGAAAAAAAAAATTCCAACTTGATAATCAACATACAACCAAACTAAACAAATACAAAGTTTGCCCATACCCTGGGTGACAACAACAAAGACATAACTCTCGACACGGCTGAGCCAGATCATTGCGCACTCGTCGATCGTAACAAGTTATGAAGCATCCTGACAACCCGAGCAAAGCAAAAAACAACAGCGCTCCTACAGTTGCCAAGATAATAAAGCATAAAATAAATCAGTGTCAGTGTAGAAGGCATAGTATAAATTTGCAAGGTTAATAAGTAAATAGAAGAGAGCAGCAAATCAAATTAGCACAACATGACAACTAACTGAAGCAGGACAAAGTTCTGAAAGATAACAAGGGCACGTGAAACACCAAGATAATCGATTCAGATGGTCAAAAATTTACAAAGAGAAAAGAAATATCCCTTGAGTCCTTTAGAAATGAACAGCAATGGATTGCTCCAAAAATAATGGAAGCAATCTCACGAAACATTCTATATAACAAAGAAAATCTAATCTCTGCACTGTGATTATCCATCCATACTGATCATGAGTGGTATGATTTTTGCAATTTCTACAGATTAGCTTATTTATTACCACAGAAGTATTAAATACACTGCCTAGCTTGCCTCTCAAAGAAAAAGGGAACCATAAATAGTAACAAGGCACATAAGGAACTATCATAACAGTCAATCAGCTTAGAAATTACCACATATGTAGTAGAAACTAACTTCACTGTCGAAACCCCAGGCCAACCGCAACCAATATTGTTGGTAGCTATCAATTAGGTATACCAGATATGCCAAGGATGAAATTACCTGAACATTTAGACATAATAAATGCTCATGATAGGTGGCAAATATGCAATACAAGCCAAGAAAAAAAAAAAGTTCTCGTACATTCTCAGGAACTTAGGTTCATGTTCACTCTCAGAAACTTACAAGTTGAACTAACATAAAGATAAACAATATATCTCTAGTAACGAAGAATCGGAACTTCAAAGTTCTCCATTTCCTGTCCGCATGGACATGAACCCTCAAGTAGTAAGGAGCCTTGCAGGTTGTGCAATGGGCAAATGCAAAACCCTCCTGGAATATATAACAAGGCAATTAGAATGATGGAATAATCAAGTTAATATAATCTCATACGATAAACAATGAACAGTCACACAGAAATAAATACTGTACATTTAAGACAACCAAATGTTAATCACCAATTAAAGATACGAAGCAAATATATAACAAGCTAATGCAGTTTTGTGTGGTGGGAAATGTACAGCATTCTGTTTTCACGAAACTAATGACCTTGAGTTGAATTATAATTGTTTAGGTCACTCCGCTCATTGGTTCCTGTTAGTACCTTCACTCTACAAGCCAATTCCACATTAAAATCATTCTCTAATTTTGAACCTCTAGATCAGTTTCATCTTGCAATCTTACTTCTACATGCATACTTCACACCCCTGCGATAAATCACTTGAATGTTCCCAACAAACATTTCAAACTTTGTAACCAAATACAAAAAATGCAGCACAATCTCCTTATTTTACAGGTTAAACGGCCTGGTTGTGGGCTATGCAAGCAATCTAAATAAATAATTGAGTTCGAATTTCATCATCAATGGAACGATAAGCGTACTTGACATGGAACGAAGTAATAGGAACCGACCGCAATCACTTACCCTAACGGCTCGCCAATGATCGAGGCATTCGCGGTGGACATACTTGGAAGAACCCTTGCACTTGCACGGGGCGATAAAATCCCGACCTGAAATTCGCATCCAAAAGCAACAATTTCACCCCCATTTCACCTAGATCGGAAGAATCGAAGGGGAACGGGGGGAGAGGGAGGTAGGTAAGTCACCGTCGGTTTCGAGGCAGATCCGGCACTGGAACTGTCCCTCCTCGCCGGCTTCGAGGTCGATCTCGCCGGGCTCCGCCAGCTTCGCCGGAGCGATGAGAGGCGACGAGCTCCCCGGATCCGCCATGGGTCTCGAGAATAGGGTGGCGGAGAGAGGATGAGAGTCGTCTCAGGGAAGAGGAAGAGGAAGAGGAGCGGAGGAAAAGGGATCCATGGATCCAAACCCTAGAACTCGAGATCGTCTCCTCGTTCTCTCCCCCCCTCTCTCTCTCTCTCTCTTCCTCGCTCCCTTCGGTCGGGAAAGGGAAGGAGAGAGAGAAAGGCCCGCGGACACGGACTCGGCGCGTTGTGGTTGGGCGGCAGGTAAAGAGAAATGGCATAGTGGTAAATAAACGATGGAGTGAGGGCAAACGAGCAATGCTGTGGAAAAACCCAAGCAGTTGGGTTGGGTTGGGTCGGGTCGGGTCGTATTTGCTTCGGATCCGGCCTGTAAATTTAATGGAGCGGCCCAGTCCATTTAAATATTGTTCGAGATATTTTGGTACAATAAGCCCAATTTATTATGAGCCCAATAACCGGCCTCGTCTCGCTCTTCCTCTTCCTCGGCGACCCGGCGAAACCCAAACCCTAATCCCTCTCCTCGTCTTCTCCTCCCTCCCCTATACCCCGCATCCATGGGGAAATCGAGGAAGGCGAAGGCTCGCGGCCAAAATTGGAAGAACAAGAAGAGCAACGAAGTGTTCCTCAAGCCACAGAAGCAGCCGCAGCAGCAGAAGCAGAAGCAGAAGCAGAAGCTGAAGCTGAAGCTGCGGAAGCAGCAGAAGCAGCACCCCATCCAGGACGAGGACCCCTTCCTGTTCGGCGGCGGCCCCAGCTCCTCCCCCTCCGACGACGGCGACGGCGCCGCCAACCCCGGTCGCATCCACGCGCTCCTGGAACCCTACACCAAGGACCAGCTTATCAGCTTCCTCGTCGACGCCGTCGCCGAGGACCCCGGCTTCCTATACCGCGTCCGCGCCGCCGCGGAGACCGACGTCGCCCACCGCAAGGTCTTCGTCCACGGCCTCGGCTGGGACGCCACGCGCGACACCCTCCTAGAGGCCTTCGAGCCCTTCGGCCCCGTCGAGGACTGCAACGTCGTCATCGACAAGGCCACAGGGCGCTCCAAGGGCTACGGCTTCGTCCTCTTCCGCACCCGCTCCGCCGCGGTCCGAGCCCTAAAGGAGCCCCAGAAGAGGATAAAGAACCGCCTCACCTCGTGCCAGCTTGCGTCCCTCGGCGGCCCTCCCGGCGGCGGCGGCGCCGCCGCATCGGGCGGCGCGCATGGCGATACGGCTGGCCGGAAGCTCTATGTAAGTAATGTCCCCACGGACGCGCAGGCGGATAAGCTCCGGGCGATGTTTGCGCAGTTCGGTGAGCTCGAGTCTGGGCCGTTCGGGTTCGACATGGCCACTGGGAAATCGAGGGGCTTCGCGCTCTTCGTGTACAAGACCCAGGAGGGGGCGAAGAAGGCGCTGGCGGAGCCCCACAAGATGTTCCAGGGCCGCCAGTTGCATTGCCAAATGGCAACCGATTCATCCCAGAAGGGAAAAGCAGCAGCTTCTGCCGCCTCCGCTGCCGCTGCCGCTCCCGCTGGTGCGCCGGCTGCTGCTCCCACAGTTCTCGGGCATCCCTCGCAGACCGCACTTGCAGCAGCGGCGGCAGCACAGAATCTCGCTCTGTACAGCCAGAACCCGGCCTACGCAGCCTTACTAGGGCAGAACCCGTTCCTTGCAGCAGCTGTTTATAATCCAGCAGCATTGGTGGGGCTTAATCCCGCCGCAGTGGCGGCGGTGAACCCGGCTGCTGGATTAGCTGCTGGTGCGCAGGGCCACGCAATTGGTGGAGTAGGGGGGGCGGTGGTTGGCGGGGGAGCGCCTTCAGTGCTTGGGTCTTATGGGTCACAGGGAGCTGCAGCTTCCTTTCCCTATCAAGGGTCTCGGCTAGGGCAGTCATCATCTGCCAGGCCTAGCAGGTCTTTTGGGCCTTCATACATTTGGTAATCGATTTTGAATCTCATTATCTGATTACTATGGTTATTTTGATTTCCTTCGTGCTTTGGATTGATCCTTACTCTTTTTTATCAAATTTCTATGATTTTCCTTGGTTCTTTATGTTTTTTAGTTATTTTTATTCTTTTATAATCATTTATAGCTTCGTTGATTACCGCCTTTTCAGTTATGGATTTGCAACTTATCTTTTATATATATTTGTATCATGTGTCAAGAGGTTAAAGTTTTGGCAACCGTGTTTCTTTTTAGAAGTTGTGGGCCTTATTTGGCTTCTGCTTCTTAATCTCAAATCTGTATTCATCTCAGCACATCACATAAAGTCAATGAACCATTCTTTCAAAATAGCTTGAGATTTCCTAATGTAGGTACTAGACTTGCTGCCACTCTGGATAACCGCTACATTGGATATCTCCTATGTATATTATAACAGACAGAAGTGTGATTATAGTTCTCAACTTTGGGGTTAGCTTGTATTTGAGTGAATAGATTAAAAGATTATGCAGACAAGTGCATTGGATTGTGTAGTTGATTGGCAACATTCGCATACAGGTGGGAACTTTTTGTTATCAATTTCTCCTTATGCCTTACCAATCAATCTAGTAGCTCCTAGTTGTGATCTTTAGTCTATCACCAAGTATTTCACGCTATCTATCAAACCTTCACAATTGCTGAGACTGTATGTGACATTCCTAGGACTTGACATAGTCTTATATATAGGATACAATAGTGTTAAACCTCTTAACCTGGTTATAATACTTTGGGTAATAGTTAGACCCAAGAGGTTAAGAAGGTTGAGCGTGCTAGAGATATAGTAGATCTAGGATGGGTGTCCTCCTGGGAAGCGGAGTGTCACAGTTGGTACCAGAGCCAATTACCAACCAAAATTGTGAAATGAGCCTCGGTTGAGCCACAGTCATACAGCTAGCAGGACGCAGCTTCCCTGCTGACGATCGTTGTGGGTGGAGCGTGGCTCCCTACAAGGTCTACTAAGGCTAGCGAGATGAGTCTCACATCACCTTATGCTTGTGAGTATACTTGTGCCTGACGAAGATGTCAAGGTTTAAAAGGGGGAGGAATGTGATCCCTAAAACTTGGAATAGTCCTATATAGAGGATGTAATAGGCTAAACCTCTTAACCTATTTTGGGCGATAGTTAGATCCAAGAGGTTAAGAATGTTAAATGTGCTAGAGCTAGAATGGTTCTAGAATGAGTAACCTCCCTGAGAAGCAGGGCGTCACACTGTACGTGTATTAACCCTACAGTTTTTCAAAATGTATGAGACAATGTATGAGACAAGAGTCAAGAATTCTATTTCACAAGCTTTCCAAGAAATGATAGTTTGTTGTTGTGCTTTTTGTTTTTTATTCTTCTTTATACGTCAGTGTACATAAGCTTTATTTTTCACTTTGAATGATATTTTTCTTTTTTCTTTTTTCTTTTTTTGATAATGCATATTTTTTTATGTATTAACTCTTTTTATATGTTTAGTAATTTACAGCTTATTTACTTTAGCATTTTATTCTGATACTTAAGTATTGTTTAAATTTTGAGAAAAATGTTTTATTCTATTGACTTGTGGTCCAGCCACTTAATCCCACGGTTGGATCAATTATTAGGGTGACAATTCCTAGCTGGGTCAAGGCCATGTTCAGGTCTGATAACTAACTATGGGTGTAACCAAGTAGCTTGTGCATACTTTGAGTGGCTGGGAGAACCTTAAAGAGGTGGTTGGTATGATAATGTTTCTTATCAGCAAGTTTGCTGTTTTGAAACTATGATCTTGCTACGTTGGTTTGTTGGCACTCTTTAAAGTTACTGTCTCTTTCTGTCCAATCCCTCATATGACATTTGGTTTTATTTTGTTGTATTCGAATAAGCTGACATTTGATTCATATTCTTTCCAATCTCTGCTTACTAATTTAAAAGGATGGTTTGTGTATTTGAGGTAGAATGAAGTTTTGATGGGTTTTCTATATCTGCGCAGTGTTGTTTTGCACTACGGAAATTCTGAGTCTTCCTACGAGATCTTCCTTTCTATAAGATCCACAGTTTGTAGTGTTTGAATCATTTATCATTTAATGTATTTGAGCTCTCTTAGTTTAGTAACAAGAATATTTAGGATGAGATTTCGCAGGATTCAGTGTTGGATGCAATGTAATGTATGTCGTCAGTACATCTACTCTGCGTTTATATATGTTCTTTTCATATTACTTTTGTGGGACCATCACTAGTTCCGTTTATCTTTTGTCGATCTAATTGGCTACTGATTCACAGAGATACTGAAGCAGAGTCTAAGAAAGAAGTTGGATGCACTCAAGGGTGTTTCTTCATGGCTCCCATTACACATGAATGGACCTATATTTCGGTGCGGCCATCAACTTTTACACTACTTTTTTGTTTTTGTTTTTGCTTCTTTTTTTTTTTGTTGTTGTTGTTCCCGTGCTTGATCGAGTACATTTAGCTGACTGGTGAAGTTCCATGTTTTCAAGTTTGCTTACTACGACAAACGTATTAAGCAGGTATTTTTTTTATCAGACCCGGCTTTTATATCTGTACTTCACAGTTGATATTAAAACTACTTTCTACCATTTCACGAGTTAGCTTTTCTTATCTTTTATTATTATTATTATTATTATTATTATTATTATTATTTTCAAATTAATGTTTCTTTGGCTTTAGTTTGTTACATCTTGAGCATCCAGATTCAATTTATTTTGCTGTTTAATATTTGCTTCAGAAAAAGTTTGTTACCATTTTTTGTTCTTTTCCATATTGATTTTTTGATTCATTTGTGATTATAAATCCATTGTTTGTCCTTTTTTGGTTCCTCCACATTCTTTCAGACAGATTTTTGATATCTGCGGCATTTCGCTGTACAAATTACAATCTTATTAGCTTATTTATCCTCCCGTTACTGGTACAGTTGCATTTCAATTTTTTAAATTCATGTATACCTTCATTGTAGAAATTTTTCTTCCATTCCGGTGGCTTCATTTTCCCTTTCGTTCGTTCTTTCTTATTTTCACATATTTTCATGCTGTACTCTGCATGGGAACAATTTCATTGCAAGTTTCGCCAATGAATTTATGGATTATTATGGATTTGGACTTATCATTAATTTTCTATTGTTCTTATCTAACCATCCGAGTGAAACTGATTGGATCTGGACTTGTTTGAAGGGTAGTGGGAAAACAAATTAGCTCTCTCTATATATAAATAAATGTTAATGAGAGGGGCACTTTTTTTTTATTTTTTTCACCCTTCTGGGGGCAGCTGTACCTGTTTGTAAGGATGATTGAAGCATAATATCTGTCAGTTTCATTCTCGTTTAAGAACGGTAAATTGCCTCGTTGGCCTCTAACATTAATGAGTGTTTTTGTTTTGGTTCCTTAATCGTTTGATTTTAGCACTGCTCTTTATTATTATGTTCACTATATTTGTTTCGATCGATCGCTTCTAAGTTAGGGTGACGATCGCGCAATGCAAGATTTGGTAAGCTTCGTTGTTGACGTGACAAATTCGATTCGACATTGATGCGATAATTAACATTCGAATTAGCAGAACATCTTTGAAAACGTCTTGGATCCGAATGTTTGGCCACCACCCAAAGTGAGGTTAGAAGCCAATGCTGGAATTCACCCAGGCCTCTTCTAACAAACAACTCGCGCAATTTTGGACCTGGGCTTGGGACCAAAAGATATGTTTTTATTCAACAGATCTGTTCTCTGAGAGGCAACTGTTCAAATGATCTTATTTGGACCCATCTTTTTCCCATAAATCAAGTTTGACATGTCAAGATCAATTTAACAGCACCATAAAAGAACCATGGCTATTACGTACCACCTCAAAAGGATGGAGCATTTGCATATTCCTTAGCCCTTGCACATCCCTTGGTGCTGCAGGGGAGCGAAAACTCGTCAAACTGTTATTGCCGAATCAGTAGACCTTCACATCCCCGACATGGCATAGTCCATCGCATCCGCAACGAAATCTGCACAAATAGGGGATGGAAATCTGAGTGAACCGCGTACTCAAAAGTGCGTGCGGGTAAAATATCCAATAATTATTCCTAGTATTTACAGAATGGTATGTATGTGGAAAGAACCTGCATCTGCTTTGGTAAAGCACATTGGCGGTTTTATTCTAAAGACATTTCCATGCAGACCCCCTTTACCAACCAGCACTCCCAGATCTAAAAACAAGAACAAATATAAATATAAATATAAAAAAAGCGCGCAAGAAAGTTTTGCATGTGTGAGACGAGAGAGAGGGAGAGAGGGCGAGAGCGGTTGGCATTACCTTTGAGCTTCTCAAACAACACCGCCGTCTCTGCCTTGGCAGGTGTCTTCTCTTTCCGATCAGTTACAAGTTCCACTCCCAGCATCAATCCCCTGCCTCTGACGTCTCCGATAACTAAAACGAAGACAGCAGTTATTTCATAACATATGGCACTCAGAACTAACAACTCAGGCAGGAACAGGAAAAACAAATCAACAAAATACTGAGGCAAGAATAAGAATATGTGGAAAATATCAGATTAAATAAACAGGGAAGGGTTTGAGAGAAACTACTTTCATGCTTCTGCTGAAGAGATTTTAGTCTTTCTATGAGGTGAGAGCCGACATCTGCACAATGTGCTTGCCTTTTTTCCTTGTCAAGAACGTTAAGCACTGCCCGTCCACCAGCAGAGCACACAGGGTTCCCGCCGAATGTGTTGAATTGAATCTTTTGCGACATCACTTGTGCAATCTCAGGAGTTGTGACCACTGCTCCTAGTGGCAGACCATTTCCAATACCCTGCAACAACAAGAAAGAGAAATAATAGTATCATGAATCTATTTTAGTAGAATGATAGATAAACCAATGATTCAGCCTGGTTGGTCCAGCTGAAGCTTTTTTCTAGAACTGTTGTTTGAGTGAAGCTGCTTGACAACAGCTGCTCTATCAAAGGTTCCCCCAGCATCTTCCCTTTATAGCAAGAGCGGAAGTTTTAAATTGAAGGTTTCGCTTTTGAAGCTCAAAGGCTCATTTCAACTTCTTACTACAACAAAAGTTTCAAACTTATTGCTTGCCAAATGCTTGGCAGCTATTTCTTGAAGTAGAGAAGTTACTGTTGAATCTTAGCCCAAAAATGAACTTACTTTTACATTTCACGTACTTAATTCACATGTTTCATGAGTTTTAGGGTAGACGAGGTATATTGCGGAAACAAGATACCTTTGCCATCGTGACAATATCTGGGATCACATCCTGTGTCTGAAATCCCCAGTAGTGGCTTCCCGTGCGGCCAAAGCCACTCTGAACTTCATCGGCTATGCAAACACCACCAGCGTTGCGCACTTTATCATACGCTAATTTCAGGTAGCCAGGAGCCAGCTCAACTGCGCCTCCAACACCCTATAAACATTTAGAGAGAGTTTAAAGGCTTGTCAAATAGCTTTATCGAAATAGTGAATATAAGGCACTTCTTTACAAACTTCACTGCTTAGACCTGAAAGGTTTCTGCAATAAATCCAGCAACTCTCCCAGAAGTACCATAGGCAATGTGGTCTTCGACTTCTTTCGCATAACGTACTGCATCAGAGCCAAAGGCTCCACGGTATGGATTGGGATCCATGACATGATGAATCTCGCCCTGTAACAGTTGTCGATCGAAAAACATGAACGAGTTTACATCAACAAGAAGCCGCATATAACGCAAGAATCCGTTTCATAGCCATGTGGAAAGAACAGGGGCAATTTCTCATTAGCAGGTACTCTTCATAAAATTTTTGTCTGCCAATGTCAATCGAATATTTACCAAAAATATTCTTCTCCATGTCTCATTTATTTAGTATCGAAACTAAAGCTGAAACTAGGTGCATCATTTCATTATATAAATCTACCTTAAAATTCCCAAAAAAAAAAAAAAAAAAAACCTGAGGAATTGGGTATTTCCACGTATGCAAAGCTGTCAATCCTATGGTTCCAGCACTTCCACCATGATATGCATTTCTCAAGGCAATCATACTTAAATTACCAGTATACAGTCGAGCCATCATCATAGCTAATTCATTTGCTTCAGTCCCGGAATTGACAAAATAAACAACCTGCAATTCCCCAGAAAATAGCAAGCATAAAAAGATATTTATTCATATAAAGTATGCAGCAATTAATCTGCAATAAGATTTCGTTTAAAACTGATGGATACTGTTATTTTAAACAAAATGAGAAGGTATGCTGGAGAGCAATAAAGCTTATTCCCAGCAAAACATTTATTAGAGTTATGCATGTATCAAGTACTTGTACCAGTTAAAGCCAACAGGACTTCATTAGTAATTTCTGAATTCATGAAAGAATAGTTTTTGATCATATTCTTCCTGGTAAATTACTTCCTCCAGATAGCCATCGCACTCGTAATAACTCTCTTGTGGTACAAACTGAACAAGGTTTCACCTTTTTTTTCATTTGTCAAATCAGCATAGAATTAGTAAGAAAAGGCTAGCAAAATATAAAAATATCATACCTTTAGGTTCCCTGGCATTTTTGATGCCAATGCTTCGGCAAACTCGACAATAGCATGGTGCAAGTATATCGTTGTAGTATGCTGCAGAAGCTTTGTCTGTTCCACCACAGCATTAACGACATCGGGATGGCAATGGCCGCAGGACACCGTTACTATACCAGCGAAGCAGTCAAGATATCGCTTTCCATTTTCATCGTAAAGATACTGCATCTTCCCTTCAACAATATTGAGCTGTGTGAAGGGGAAGTAAGATTAGGCTACAGCACAAATCATTTGTGAAGCATTTAAATTCTACAGTAAGAGAGGTATTAAAGTGAAAGGAGGGGGGAAATTTGCAATTGAGAAAAAGAAAAAGAAAAAAAGAAAAACAAATCAAAGTAGTCAATGGAAAAAATGGTAGTTAATAGTGCAGTGATCTACAAAGTTAATTTCTTTATAAAACTTGTTGTATAACGTCAGAGGTTTTGAACTCCCAATTCTTCTGATCAAGCGCTTGTGAACAAATCAAATAAAGCAACATATGATTCAGAGTTCTAGATTCAGATTACTCAGTTGGTCTTAACCCCTCCAAACAAAAATTGAAGCTCCAACTCCCTGAAACTCGAAACCAATCCCACGGAAATCTTCTCCTAGTGATAAAAAAAACTCAACCTTTTCTTCTGGAGATTCTTCTGTAGCAAATAAGTAATATGCTGTAACAGGTTTCACCTGTTTTCCTAGGTTCGTAAAAATCTCATTTGTCCAAAAAAGGAAAAGCGAAAAGCCCAACTTTTTTGATCAAATGGTTTCCCCACAACCAGATCAATTAAAATCTCCGCAAATAACTCGAAATGCAAACTCTTTCATCCGGATAAACTACTTATATCCGACCATGGAGTGGCGGATTCAAAACCCTAGCATCCAATCTCAAGCCACAGGGGAGAGTGGGAGAGTGAGTACTAATCACCGGGTTTTGGTAGTAGTAGAAGAGTGACGGTCCGAGAAACGTCTTCCTCTTGCGGAGTATCTCGTCGCCGGAGATCCCCGCGTACGGCCGCGGCTGGTGGTTGAAGGGCGGCGGCGCCGGCGGCTCGCCGCCGGCAAGGCCACGGCGGAGGATGAGGCGCTCCGCCGCCGCCGCCGATCGGGTGCCCCTCCGCCACAGCACTCTGCGGAGGAACATGGCGTAGCGGATCAACGTGATTAGGGCTTGTGTGTTCGTTCGTGCTCGTGATCGGAGTAGAGAGAGAGAGAGAGAGAGAGAGAGAGAGAGGAGCGGAGGCGAAAGTTGACGATTTTGACGTTCGTAGACGATGACGTGGAAAACAAATATTTTAATTTTGATGATCAAATCAAATATTAAAGCTGTGGCCAGGTTGTGATTATAATAATTGCTCATTTACATAGAATCAAAGAACGTATTTTAACTTGAAAATTTTTAAAAAAAAATTTAAAAAAAACCTTTGGAAAGTATTGCTTGTTTGTGAGCAATTCTCTACAGCTCTGAATGCGTGAAAAAACTAGTTTGAATTTATTCCGTCGTTAATTAATAAGCCGTATAGTGGCTCCACAAATTTTATACATGAGATTCCAAAATATACATTAATTATATGTAAATAAAATTATAGTTTTTAGATAAATTTGGCATCGTGTTCTCAACCAAATTTTGCCACAATGTTAATAAGAGAGGAGTGTTATCAAATTAAAATCAGAATCAAAGAGGCTCAAAGTGATCGATCTAATTCAATTTGCGGGGTAATTCATTTGATATAAATATATATTATTATATAGAATTAAATTAATATATTTTCGATAATATCAAGCGCCTAATATTATTAGATTTTGATTCTTGAATAAATAGGTGTGCGGTTAGAATAATAGTGTTCGTGGTCTTCTATAATTAAATAGTACGATGGAATAGATAAAAATAATTAAAGTGATAGATCTAAAAAATTTGATAACACTGAGCACTTCGACTTGGGTTCGGTGCTTGTTTATAGCGAACGAACAACTGCCACGTGGCGCGCCGCTGGAACACCCCCGCGATTCTCCCCCCGCTCTCCACTCGCGTCACGGAATCTCTTCCCTCCACGATCCGACGCTTCTTCTTCTTCCTCGATCCTAACCCTAACCCTAATAAATCCCCGCAACCCTCGCTTCTTCCCCTACGCTCCTTCGATCGGGATGAGCACCTTGAGATCGATTGCCCGCCCCCACGGCGCCGTCTCCTCCTTCATCTACTGCTACCGCGGCTACGCCCGCCTAGGGTTCGCACCCTCCTCCCGAAACCCTAACGTCCGGATCCCCTCCCCCTCTACCTCGTCTTCTTACCTGCACTCCGCTTTCGTCCTTGACTTCGATCTCACGGGGGCGGCGACTGCGTCCAGATCCGGCCAACGGAGGACTCTCACGAGGGTTTCCAATTGGAATTCGGAGAAATCTCCCTACGAGACCCTCGGTAATCCTCTGAAGTGATGGATTTTTTTGCGTTATCAGTCTCAATTATGCGAATTAGTCTAGGGCAACATATCAAATTTTGATTTTTTGTCGAGTTTTGAAATGGTCCGAAGCTAAAAGTAAGCTCTTTTGTTTTTTGTCCGTATCTAGAGCTGGAAAGAGATGCTGATGAAGAGAAGATAAAATCAGCGTACAGGAGATTGGCCAAGTTTTATCACCCTGATGGTTTGTTCTATCTCTATCCTTCAGATCTGGAGAATTTTTCATACTGTATTGTTCATTAATTTCTATTTCTAGCGTATAATTAAACTCGTAGTTTCTTTAAAAGGATCAAAGTCTTTTGAATCGCTATTGTGTTGTTGTTCCTGGACAATTTTTTTTTTGTGTGTTAATTAAGTTGTTGGTGTATCTTATGATGGAGTGAAAACGGTCTAATTATATCTTTTGAAGCATATTATATTGTCTTTTCAAGTTCTGAGATCATCTTTTACTCTTTCAGTCACTGATCTTCTTCGTGCTGTTGACGAAGTTAATAGTTATCTTCATATGATAATTGCGCTGAGGAATTATTTGTAACTGGGATGCATGAAAGAAATGTCATATTTGTTATAGCTGTCTGATACAATTTCCATGTGCAGTATTCTGGCTAGTAGTCTCCTTTTCCAGGTTTCTGTTCAGACCAACTGCCTCTTCTTGAGATTTTGTTATGAAAGGCTCAGTTGTAAGACCGATATAAACATTCATGCTGTCTAATCAATTTCTTCAAGAGCAATATGCCTTCGTATGGCATACTGAATAGTTTTGCTCGAGCACTGGGAAGCAATTGAATTTCTAACTTGATTCTTCTGTAATATTGTATATATCTTTTCTCCTCATCAGCTCATACCTTCGCTGCGATGTCTCTGTTTTCTTTTTTCAAAGAAAACATAAGAAACTTAAACTCTTCTTATTTCGGTGTATGCCCCCTATAGGTTTAACGCTTGGCTGATTGTTCTGCTGCTGCAGTGTATAATGGTAGGGGATCTCTAGAGGAAGGTGAAACCGCTGAAGCTCGCTTTATCAAAATTCAAGCAGCTTATGAGCTTTTGATAGATGTGGAAAAGCGAAGGCAATATGACAGAGATCACCGAGTCAATCCACTGAAGGTATTTTTATTTTGTCCTTGGTCTTTTACTGATGTCAATTAATCTTAAAATATAGTAATTGATTGACATGTTAATTTCTTGTATCTTGCATAGCTGGGTTTCATATTATATATCTTGTTGTGAATTCCTCGTCGTCTGTAAGCCTTGTAATGACGAATTCCTATCAGCATTGGAAAATTGGTGAAAATCTGTAATCATATTTGCTGCTGCATATGTAGATATGATTCTTTGACTGCCCTGCATAGACCACATCTATTTTTAAGCTATTCCCAGAGTGCCATTCACTCATCTGTTTTTTTTTTTTTTTTCAACTGATCCCCCAATTTTTGCCTTTGTAAAAAACCTAATTTCTCATTTATTTTTTGGTTTATTTCAGGCTTCTCAGGCATGGATGGAATGGTTAATGAAAAAGCGAAAAGCTTTTGATCAACGGGGAGATATGGCCGTTGCAGCCTGGGCTGAGCAACAGCAGCGTGAGATGAATCTCCGTGCTCGCCGCCTTTCTCGTTCGAAGGTGTTATATCACTTGCTCTATTCACCTTTACTTGTTTCCACTATGTTTCTCTGATTGGTAGCTTTGTTACTTTACCTGATTGTTGTCTTATTGGAGTACATAGATGCATCAGTGGTTTATTAGAGCATAGTTGAACCACAAGCACTGAGAGTCGTGATAATTTTATAACCACTAATTTTGTTATCTTTATTTTGATGCATACATATGAGGTGCCATGAATTAAAAAAGAAAAAAAAATCAAATTTAATGAAATCGTGCACTTCTTTTTCCTATTTCAGATCGATCCCGAGGAAGAGAAGAGGATATTGGCCAAGGAGAAGAAGGCATCGATGGAGTACTTCTCCAGTACATTGAGGAGGCATACTCTTGTTTTGAAAAAGAGAGATCTAATGCGGAAAAAGGCGGAGGACGACAAGAAAAAGGTCATTACTCAACTTCTAGCCGCGGAAGGACTAGAGCTCGACACCGACGACGACGAAGCTGCCTGAGAAATTTACTAAATGTTGAATTATTCTTTGTACATAGAGATTTCTCTTCGATTGATGTTTAAAAATCAGAAAATTTAACAGAAGAGCCCAAAATCTGTATTATTATTTACGTCGGTGTATATTTTGTTCCGATGGAAAGAAAATATTCCAAAATGTTATGTTTCTGCTTTTAGTGTTCAGAAAAGGTCGATTCTATTTTCTTGTCCGAATTGTAAATGGAAATTTACAGTGGATTTGGTGTTTCATAAATTAATCCACTCTGCTTCTTGGTGTTCTTTTGAAATTTTGGCAGATACAAAGAATACAATTTACAAGGTTGTATACCTGGAGATGTTTACAGATTCTGCTAAATTGTGCTCTAAACATTTGTCCTAACAAAATATATAAGTTGGGAAAATTATGGGAAAACATGAGCAGTTGAGGTTCATCAAATCATTAAAAAGAATCTGTTAACGAATCTAATTAATATCTAATAATAAACCTTTCTCCCAAATTTCATCAAAACTAAAGAACATCTAAAAAAGATCCATATTGGAAATATATTCTTAAAAAAGTATCCGCATCACCAAAGTTAAATGGAAAATAAAAAAAAAAAAGATCCGTTTGGGATCGGGGTTTTGAACCCGACGTGAATCGAACACGCAACCTTCTGATCTGGAGTCAGACGCGCTACCATTGCGCCACGGATCCCCTTGATTTAACTCTGATTTTTAATTATATATATTAAAAATAAAATATGCTTTTTCCCCTAATTTTGTTCACCTTAGGACAACTTCTATGTTGTTTTAGGTGCATTATTATTTCCACCAATCACATTATGCAGCACAAACAAAATATTGTATTTTCAACAACAACATCGATCGTGTCATCTTACTCTTGGCATGGTATTATATAAGACACAATAATGTATTAAGGAAGTGAAGAATATGTTAATGCTTTTGCTTGTAATTGCAATGTGAATAAATAAGCATGATAACAAGATCACAAAAAATATGAGTCAATTGATAACAATTATCAATCAAATATTACTAATATTCTTCCTTAATAAGCACTAAGTGGTGCGCTAGCTTTACATGTGGAGAATGCGATAGACGACTAAAATGGCAACGAGGTGACACGGGAATAAACCGACAAACCGTAGCAATGAATTCAGTGAGAAATGCCGCGTCATAGTCAACTATTTTCTTCCTAATTTTTAATTCTGGATACAGTAATTTTTTACGTTTCAGTGTATCTCACTCGGCATTCTTTTTTTGGCGCCTGCTTACGTCAACATTTTACTGGAAAGCATGACCTAAAACACGTGGCACTCATCGAAGGGTACGTCTAAGAAGAGAAAGATATGCTGCTGTGGATTCACTACCAGCATATTTCATTTCATGCGTAGTAACAAGACAGTGTCAAAGTAAGAAACTTATTGAAGCCGCAAAAAGAAGGTGCCAAAAAATTTTCAGTACATATTGAGAGGGTGCGGCTTAAACTAAATCTTCACAATGAATGCCTTTTAATCTTTTGAATCTTTAAATTCATGGTTATGGCATCGCAAAACTAACACATAGAGATAGAAGTTTTAAGGTGAGAGAGAGAGAGAGAGAGAGAGAGAGAGAGAGAGAGAGAGAGAGAGAGAGAGAGAATTTTCTCGTTAACAAATAATGGAATACATAGAAATTTCTTCAGATGACTCCAGTTCTAAGGTAAATTTTCAAGTTTTCTAGGATGTCTATAGAAGTTTTTAACTTGTGTAGACTATCCAAAGTTTTAAAGGAGATTTTCAAATTTGATCTGAGTTTTCATTCCCCGAAAGGAAGATGATGAAAATAAAGAGTTCTTGAGATTTTTTTCCTACTTAATACAATTTTTTTGGATAAACTTCAAATATCACCCGTGGTTTTGCATTTTCTCATTTTAGTATTCTATGATTTAAAGTGTATCAAATTAGTACATATGATTTCATTTTTATCCTTTCGTCAGCTTCTTCGTTAATATTTTGTTAAATTATGTACAAAAACTTTAGATATTCTATCTACGTTTATTGAATATTCACTTTAATATCCTTTAGTTTAACTTTGTTACTGGTTTAAAAAAAAAAAAAAAAAATAGATAAATCATGGAGCCCCCTCTTTTTTTCTTTTTCCTTTCTTTTAACAGAAAGACATACAAAATAAAACCTTTTTCATCTGATATATATACAAGGCACTTTTAAGTACCAATCGTAAGATCACATCTCAAATATATCTTTGCATATCTCAAATCTCTTTAGAATTCTATTATCGTGAAATTATCTATACTTTATCTAAAACACCAGGTTTATTTTAAAAAAAAATAAAATTATTAAAGCTGATCAGCATATCTAAAACGTACTACGGCTCCTAATCATAATCTAACTCGGCATATGAGAATAAAGGCTGTGCTGCGGTATAAATGGCCGGCCTTGAATATTTTTCCATGGAGTTTTTGTTTACGTGCATGGGTGAAAGAATAATGCAGGAGCAGGCGCCGGAGCAGGAGAAGGAGAGGGAGGCGTGGGCGTGGCTGCGGGCGATGCTGCGGTGCGAGGAGAGCCCTCGGGTGTTCCCGGGGTGGCGCGTGGTGGAGGTGGGGGCGTCGGCGGACCCCACGGGGGCCGGGGCGGGGGGCCTTCGTGCTCCGGGACGAGCGCGGCGCGCTCGTGCTCGCGCGCGCGTTCCCCGTCGCCGCGCGCCACGCCGAGACGTTCCTCCGCGACGCCGTGGCGCTGCGCGAGGCGCTCCGCGCCATGGTCGAGCTGGGCGAGGAGCGCCTCATCTTCGTGCTCCCCACGCAGGAGCTGCGGAACCGCGTCCTCGCCGCCTCCGCGGCGGAGGCGCCGCGGCGACCGGCGCGGCGGCGGCGGCGGCGCAGAGCCCGGGGGGAGCGGCTGGTGCTGGGCGGCGGCGCGGCGGAGGAGGCGGAGGCGGAGCGGGTGGTGAGGGAGTGCGGCGAGTGGGAGGGGCGCGCGCCGGAGTTCAGGCTGGTGCACCGGCGCGGCAGGCAGTTCGGGGCTGCCCACTGGATGGCGGAGACGGCGGCGCTCTGCCTGCAGAACATGCAGTGGGACGCGCCCTCCTCCGGGAGAACCTCAGCCAGCTGGCACCCACACCACCATCACCATCACCATGATCAAATTTCAATTTCAGATAAATTAGTTTACGTTAGATTTGGCTTCTCGATTGGATTATATTGGAGTAGTATCATCGTTTACATTTGCTCTTCTTCTTTATTCTCTCTCTATATTTATATCTATATAAACTCTTTTCCATATGTAGGCATCTCTTGAATAATTAAATAAACATATATTTATATTAGTGGTGTTGTCAAGGTTTTTACTTGTCCTTATTTGTTAGAACATATTATTCAATCAACTACCCACTTAATTCTAAAAGATTATTATTATTCTAACCAATATACCTATATATATATATATAAATCTAATAACACTAATGGTTATGCTATTAATAAATATAATAATAAGCCTTTTCTATATATATAATTTTATATATAATTTTATATGATTTATTGTACTATATATTGATGACTAGTTTAGTATTTAGTTTGTAGGAAAAAAATAATAATTTTTCATGACTGTCGTTTGGTTGAAAAGAAAAATGATGATCAGCTATTTAATATATTTTTTATTATTATATATAATTATTATATATATATATATATATATATAGGTTTTTTATAAATAAATAAATATAAAATATATTATACAATAATTAGATAGTATAATACATGATAATATATTATATTTAGTACTAAAAAATAAATCATTATATATTTATAAATATAATATAATATATAGTAATATATTTATATCAAAATAAAATATTTTTTTTCACCACCCGAACTTTTTGTTTTCCGCTCGATATCAGCCGAAAACGAAAAGAGTTTGTTTTCTGAGAATATATAAAAAAATTTTGTTTTCCCTAACGATATCAGAGAGAGAGAGAAAAAACAAAATTGATAAGTGGGATACTTGCTAGTTTAACGGTGTAAAAGAATTGAAATAGATTGCATTTTTGATAGAAAATTCTATTCACTATCTAGATAAAGATCAATAATTCCGATCTTAAATTGAAGGATCCGATCATCTATTTTTAGGACGCGTTCGATCATTTTATGCCCATTTGATGGACTTTATTATGATTTCAAAAATTACAAAATTTATTTTCTAGAAGTTTTAAATACTCTAGATCATATATGGATATATATATATATAGTAGTAAGGATCTATTACTAAGAGTATAGTAGCTACTCTATATTTAAAAATTGTCAAATTTGTGACCTCTTGATCGTAAGGTAAATGATATCGAAAAATTATAAAATTTTATTTCTAGAAGTTTTAAATGCTCTAGATAACATTTAACTGTGGATTTGTCTATTATACAACTCACGATCGTCATAATATATAGTTACCTATACATATATATATATATATATATATATATATATATCAACTAAATATTAATAAGACCAATGACTTCTAGTAAGCTACCCATTAAAAGATCAATGATCTCTTTAATACTTTTGAATAGTATTCTAACGGATAAAATTAATCTCTTAATCGTATGTATGTATATATATATATATATATATATATATATATATATATATATATATATATTTCGAAGCTGTTTTACGAGAATCCAAGCACGGCCATAGTATTTTGTAAGTTTATGTGAGTATCATAAGAATTTTTAGACCAACGATAGAGAGACATGACCCGTCCCTCCGTTGGCGCCCTCAACCGCATTTCAAATCCCTCGACCGTTGCGCGCTGGAACTCCGCCATCCGAGCGTCCGTACGCGACGGCCTCCCCCGCGAAGCAGTACTCCTCTACCGCCGCATGAAGCAAAGCGGAGCCCGACCCAACAACCTCACCTTTCCCTTCCTCCTAAAAGCCTATGCGGGGCTCCCGCATGCTCCCGCTCCCGCTCCCGCTCCCGCTCCCGCGGTCGCCCACGCCCACGTCGCCAAATCCCCATTTTGCGACGACATCTTCGTCGGAGCAGCGCTGGTCGACTTGTACGTGAAGAGCCGAGAGGTGGACGCCGCGTTGAAAGTGTTCGACGGAATGCCCCAGAGAGATGTTGTTGCTTGGAACACCGTGATCGTGGGCGTCTCTCAATTGGGTTCTTCTCTCCAAAGAGCCCTCTTTCTCTTTCGCCGCATGAGGTCGGAGGAGATTGCGCCCGATTCGGTTACCGTTGTAAGCTTAGCGCGCTCGTGCGGGTGTGAGGAAAAGTTGAGCTTTTTAAGAGCCGTCCACTCTTTGGCGATTGTACAAGGATTCGAAGCTGATGCTTCCGTCGCGAATACTCTGATTGCCGCTTATTGCAAATGCGAGGATTTGAGCTCCTCAGAGTCGGTGTTTAGTGAGATTGCTGCCGGAATGAGGTCGGTCGTGTCTTATAATTCTATGATCGCGGGTTACGCTCGTCTTTGCCGATCAAAAGAAGCCATTTTGCTCTTCTCTGTAATGGCTCGGGACGGTATTAGGCCCGACCTGAGCACTATTTTGAGCTTGCTCTCATTGTTCGCCAATTCAGGCTCGTTATTAGAAGGCGGACTCGTTCATTCGCTAGCTATCAAACTAGGTGTGGATTGCGATATCTCCGTGATGAATACTCTAATATCATTACATTCGAAGCGTGGAGATTTAGAAGCTGCGTTGTATTGTTTCAATAACATGCCAAAAAGAACTTGTGTTTCGTGGACTGCTTTGATCAGCGGATATGTGCAAAGAGGAGATATAAATGAAGCAATGGCTCTGTTTTCTTCTATGGAAGCTGCGGGCGAGAAGCCCGATGCTCTCACCGTCGTTGCTCTTCTCTCTGCTTGTAGCCAAGTCGGTGGTCTCGATCTCGGTAAACATATGCATGATTACGTGCTCACTAACGGGTTCGAAGACGACATATTAGTGAGCAATGCATTGATCGACATGTATGCAAAATGTGGTAGTATCGGCGAAGCTCGAAGGCTCTTTGATAGAATGAGCGGAAGAACTATAGTATCATGGACCACCATGGTTATGGGTTATGCCATAAATGGGGAATTTGAGCAAGCTTTGGATCTCTTCTCACACATGGTGGAACAAGGATTGACGCCTAATCGTGTAACCTTTCTCGCCGTTCTTCAAGCATGCGTTCATGGTGGTTTGCTTGAGAAAGGATGGGACTATTTCAATCTCATGAGTGAAGTTTACGGCATAGCTCCAAGGTTAGAACACTATGCTTGTGTCATTGACCTCCTTGGCCGTCGAGGAAGAGTGAACGAGGCACTGGATTTCATTAGACGGATGCCTCTTGAACCAGATGCAGGTGTGTGGGGTTCTTTGTTGGGTGCTTCGGTAACTCACTGCGAAATCGAAATTGGCGAGTACGCAGCGAGCCGCCTTTTTAGTTTGGGGCCTCAAACAGGAGTGTCGTATGTCGGCATGGCCAACATTTATGCTGCGAAAGAGAGGTGGGAGGGCGTGGCAGAGGTAAGAACGATGATGAGGCAGAAGAAGGCGAGGAAAAATCCAGGCCAGAGCGCCATAGAGATCGATGGGCTCTTCCATGCATTCGCTGCCGAAGATAGGTCTCACCCGCAAAGCTCACAGATTTACGAAGTGTTGGATACTTTGTTCTTGCAGTTAAAAAAAGCAGATGTAAAGTTAGATTTTGAATTTATAGTGGCGCAATGTGAGATAGAAGTGGAACTTCATCATTTTTTCAGCTACTTATTGCTAGCCAGGAACTTTTGTGTCCCACAAATATAACCAATATCTGATATTGTTGTTACTGTTGTTGAGAAGAGTCAACCACAGAAAGAGAGGGAAAACACAAATCCGAGCAGCAATTATATGTTATAAACAACAGTATGAATAACAGATAATTTATGAGTAAATAAATGACTAATTGGAGGACAAGTCACAAGTAATTCACAAACAATGGTACAAAGCTGTGAGTTATTCAATCTTTGATACAAATCTGCTTCCTCAAAAGATTTGGCCTATAAATAAGTAATTGTATTCCCAATTTGACTGCACTTTACACTATGTAGCAGAATTTCACACTGCTGAGGTCCGTCGCCTTATGAACAATCAAAATGGTGAATCCCTAATCGACAAACCTGGTATTAATACAAATAATCTACATATTGTAACCCCTATCAAAAGTCTCCAAATGCATCTCCTGCGAGAAGCAAGCTCAACACTGTATCAGTTTAAAAGAAAAGAGAAAATAAATATAAGCATTCCCACAGATTCGTATAAACATTTCGCTGGGCATTTCCTGGTAATCTCCTCCTCTTCATGTTTGCATCAGCATCATAATCATCTAGGGCCAGATAATTCATCCGCACGAAGGTTGTCGGTGGAGTCTATTATCCACTCAGAATTGTGATTACGAGGGTCCATCTCCATCTCTTGTCGTACCACTTCTACTTTCTGCCACTCCTCCCATCTCTCAGCGAGACCATCTCCTTCGAGCATTCTCACCACCTCCGACATCTTCGGCCGCTCCATTGGCGAACTCTGCGTACATAGCAGCGCGACTTGTATAAGCGACTCGACTTCGACCTCAATATAGTTGTTCTGTAGGTCCGGGTCTACCAACATTTCCAACTTCTTTTCTTTAAGGAGTGCTTTCACCTATCAAAATAAAGAACAGAAAATCAGATTTACATACAGTAGAAAACCAACTTCCCATGAAATGAACAATTGCCCAACATAAAATAGGGGCATTTTTTACGAGAAACAGCACTTCAAGGGGATATATGAAATTAGCTTTTTACAGGGGCATATGATATGCAACTATAGATGATTTTGTAGCGATTACGTGTGGAAGGCCCAAATATTATAGTTCACAGGAGAAGGGGGAAAGAGGGGAGGAGCTTACCCAGTCAAGCAACATGACATCATCATCATTCGCGAGCCTGGCAAGATCAAATGCCCTTTGCCCTGTAATGAGTTCCAGAAGCATGATCCCATACCCAAAAACATCAGTTTTTTCTGATGACTTTCCAGTAGACAAGTATTCAGGAGCGATGTGTCCGATCGTTCCGCGAACAGCGGTTGTCACGTGAGTGTCTTTGTAGTCCATGAGTTTAGCCAGGCCGAAGTCCCCAACAACCGCCTCGAACTCTTCATCCAGTAATATGTTCGCAGCTTTGACATCTCGGTGGATAATTTTTGGGTCGCAGTGATCATGCAAGTACGACAGCCCCCTCGCCGCTCCCAAAGCAATCCGCCGTCGGGTTGGCCAATCTAGAGGTGGCTGAGAAGGTAATCTCTCTGCAAACAAGTGTAGTTTCTTTTCTTTATGAAAAAAAATTGTTTTACAAGAAATTCCAGCAAACCCTCCCTTACCAAAGTTAGAGAAATGCACATGGCAGTAATAAAATATGACAGGGCTATAGTTAATACTAGGCAGACACAGTAAGTTGATAGACAAGAACTTGCCACAGCTTTATCCAAGTTTAAGTATCAGATATGGGTTTTTTTTAAAAAAAAAAAATCTGAAATCCAAATTTCAAGGGAAAAGCTATGCCTCAGAAACTGGAAACACAAAAACCAGAAACCCAAAACCGATGATTCAAACATTGGTCGAAAGAGGAAAAAGGATGATATGAAGAAAACAATCCACCCTAGTCCCCTATATGTTAATATCGAACAGATACTTCAAAAATGTACCACTACTAACACTATATGCTTGGGTTACCTCTTAAGCATGAAGCAACACTTCCATTAGCCATATAGGGATACACAAGCAATCGTTCAGTCGGCGTCATGCAGAATCCACGAAGGCGGAGCAGGTTACGATGCACTGCCATGCTAATCATTTCAACTTCTGTTTGAAACTGAAGCTCGCCACCTGGTGTTCTCTCTTCTTTTAACCTCTTTACCGCCACCAACGTACCATCAGCAAGACGGCCCTTGTAGACCTTTCCGAAACCCCCTCTGCCCAAAATGTTCTTGGGGCTGAAGTTATCAGTTGCGACTTGTAATTCCCGCAGAGAAAATCTTTTGAGCTGACCCAAATGGACTTCTGGGTCTTCTTCAGCTGCATAAAAAACCCTTCCTTTCTATATCATACTAAAAAGGTAATTTTTTACTGTAGAATTTCGTAGTTAATGATTACTCACCAGGTACATCAAAGAAATTCTCTTGTGGCTTGCGGCGCCGCCACCATGCAAACCCGATAGCTGGTGCAGCAAACAAAAGAGCGGCACCTGCAGCGACTCCTCCAGCAAGTGCCCCAGTGGTAGAGGCACTGCTTCCTGTTCAAGTTTACACTAAAGGCATGAGATTAAGACATATGGCACAGATGAGAAAATCAGGTATTCAGCATTAGTGCAAAGCATTAGAAAAATTTATGAATCAGAAAGGGGTAGTTCATGAATTATAATTAGTGTTATTATAATTAGTGTATAGCATTGGAAAAGCACATGAATCATAAAGAGTGCTTTATAAATTATAATTACTATATTATATCTGGTTTCATTGACTAGGAAAAAAAAAGATATAAACCTGTAAAAGTATTCCCTGTGAACTAGAATTGACAGTTAATTAGTATGTTCAATATGATGCTCAACTCCAGCTATAGAAATTTAAACCAATCATTTCCTATAACCAAGTGATCGTGGTGCGGAAATAATATATCAAATAAAGCATAGAATTTTTATAAAGAGTAAACTAGCCATTCCAACAGAGGACAAAGAAAAGGAGTTCTCGTCTGGAAGTTTCATGAGGAAAAATGTAGTAATGAACAAAAAGGGCTAATTTGGCAGTTATCACAAGGAGGCAAGTTTTGAAAGTATGAGATATGAAACCTGGAGATGATGGCGGTGTTGGAGGAACAAATGGAGGCGGCGAAGGCAATGGAGGGCCATTAGGACAACGTTTTGTCGTTCCCGGGCCACACAAATTAGGGTTGTTTTGAAAACTGCAGTTTTGATAGACATAGCTCAGGGTGAATTAAATTAACCAACTATTATAATGCCTGAAACATTGATAGGCTTATTAGAAAAGACACCTTATGGGAGTGAAAAGTAAGAAAGATCCAGTAGAAGGAACAGGTCCTGATAGATGGTTGTTTGACAAATCCCTGAGCATTTTAAAAATAAAGATTATCACATAATTAAAGTAGAGAAATCACAAGATTTTAGGTTACCATTGTACAAAAGTCAGAAATCACTTACAGAACTTGAAGCGTGGTGATATTGGTCAAAGATTGAGGAATTTGACCAGATAAGCTATTGTTGTTGAGCCGACTATCCTTTGACAGATGCATCAGGTGAAAGAAAAAGAAATTATTAAGCTAAGGGTAAGAAGATAGCCTGAAAGAAAGTATAAAACCAAAGTTTTAAGCGAAATAAAACTAAAATTCTTTTTTCAGACAACTGGGCATTTTCACAGTGTTAACCTCAAATTCTATGCATTATTCATTTCTTGCTTGTCACATCTTTACCTCTGAGGTGGCCAAATTTGCTGTAACTTCAATTATATTGGGCTATTGTCTCTAAGAAGCTAAACAAGACTTTCCCATTATGCTTTTCAAAATTGCCATGTAGTATGCCTTCTACCACAACTTAAATCCATCCTTAAAAATGCAAATAGCAAATTAATTTCATCTGCATATAGAAAAGAAGACTCCGTACAGGAAACGTAGATTCATCAGCTTCCCCAATGTAGGGGGAATCAGGCCACTGAAGTTGTTCATGTACAGATCCAAGCTCACCAAGTTTGTCAGATTCCCAAGTTCATAAGGAATACTCCCACTAATCTTGTTACTGTAGAGTTCCCTGAATGAAAGATAAAGGTTAAGTTAATAGGCAATTGAGAACTTCTCTGCAAGAGATTAAAACTTATGATCAACATCAATCAGCTCTGCAACCCAGAAAGGGCCAGTAAAAAAAAAACTTCTATTTAAAGGCATAATTTACTAGTTAATAGCTTCAATAGCACCACACTGTTAACAAAATCTAGAATGAACCTAAGATAAAATACTTTTTTTAAAAAAAATTATAACACAGAAGATTGTGCTGTACAGTTTTGCTGCAAGCAGCTTTGATATAGTTTCTAGTATGGTTTAAAGTGCCGTGGCACGGGGGCGTGCCGTTATGTCCCTAGCACGGTACGGCAGGCATGCTTCCGTGCCGATAGATACGCATGACTTCCTACTGACACACTTTGGTACAGACTTATTTCAGTTGTTTTAGTTCCAATAAGTTCTTATAATGTTATTTTGAAAGATTTAAATAAATAATTATGAATATTTACAATGCATATCTTACTATACTCGTCAATTAATATGCATGTAAGCATTTTGTAAATAAAATACAACTATACCCGATGTAGAATAAAAATTAAAATACAATAATAAAATTCACAAGTACAATAATTATTTAAATTTATATCTTTATATAGAGATGACTGCTTAATTCGCCATAGATCGTCGCGCTTCATTATATGGCATATTGTCATCTGCAAATATAAGGTTTATTTGACATTGTTGATATAAGTTTGCTGGTATTATGAGAAAGTCATATATTTCCGATATTACATCCATATTTTTTGTTCTTTTATTATTTTTAAAAATATTTGATCAAAATTTGTTTAGGAGATTGATTTTTATTTTCTTGATTCACTAAAAGTTTCGCGGTGCGACAAATTTTGACAAAATATTTTGCAAAGAAAAAATAGATGTCTGTGGTGGAAGCGGAGAGCTCGGGCCGACAGGCCCGATCCCGTATTGATAAATAAGAATTTAAAAAAAAGACATCCACCAAAAAGCAAAAAAAAAAAAAAAATTGAAAAAAGGACAACAAAGTGAAAAAAAAAAGACAATATAGGTGACCCGGGGGGGGGGGGGGCCCCCCCCCTTTACTGTGCCCCCTTCTTGGGGGCACGGTATGGCACGCCCCCGTGCCGTACAGCACGGGCGGTACTTAAAACCTTGGTTTCTAGTGCTTATCATATGTTGTTGAGAGTATCTCTACTTCTCTAGAACTATACTGGCTTTCCTTTTTATCCCCAGAGAAAGCACCATCCATTCAGAATGGATGAAAGAATGAAACTACTGAAGTTCAAACCAACATGGAACAACTTCGTTTAACAACTAAACTGATAATCTAAGTTCGACAAATCTTTTAGAAGTTTTGATGCATTCCCGAACAGAACTCACAGATATTGCAAATTTTTTAGTACACCGAGATCAGGAACCAATGTACCAGACAACTGTGCATTTCCAAGATCACTGCAGTGAAATCAAAATATTTCATCAGTAAATCCAGCAAATTTAAGTAAACAAATACCAGAATGACATTGAATTGCATTAACAGGAGTTCACTCACACTCTGATAACACTATTATCGCTATCACAGGTAACATGGAACCATGTGCACGGATTGACCAACGTTGGGTCCCAACTCTGCAGTACATTGGTAGGATCATTCAAATTGTTCTTTAATTTGCTTAGTGCATCACCTGTTGATATCAAATTGAGCCACAATTAGGAATCGGGATAATAAAAAATTTAATATACCGAAAATAATTTACACCTTTAAAGGTTCCCATTGAGAACAAAGTCAAATTGTCCTAAATAAGAAATTCTCATAAAAAAGTTATTTGAAAGAAGAGATTAGATAAGAGGTTCTTAACAGAGCATGGTTGTTCAAGTGAGCCATGTGCTCGTGTAGCTATATGTGTATATGCATTCCGGCCATGTAAAAGCGAACAGAAGGATTTAGCATAAGCAAACAAATGGAAGATAAAATTGTGTCAATAATTATGCGAGCGCTGATGTGCACTTCTTTAACCAGTTTCAACTTTTAATTCACACTATTGACTCTTTAACTCTAACATCATGGTTTCGACTAGATAAATATTTGTCTCGCCAAAAATATAACATCTAGAAAGCTTTTCAGAGCAGGAAAAGTAAGTAAAATTACGGCACAAATAAAAGAGGGGGAAAAAAAATCTACATAAAAGTTGTTAAAGCTGCAAAGTCACTGAAAAAAATAAAAAAAGCTAAATTTATAGCTCAGGGCTTGAAATATAGTAACACAAACTGCTAGATTAAACAAGGAACCTGAAATATATCGAACAATCACAGCCAATCAGAACCCTTTCAAACAGTCACTCAATCAAACAGTTTCTCTTATCAATACTCTCCTCGGTCAACCTAACGAGTAGAACACCAATAGCAAGCTCAAATCTTAATCCAAATCGAGAAAACAAAGTAGAATCCAATACCTTCCGGGTTCGCTAGAACCCTAGCAACGGGATTAAACAACAATAGAAGCCACAGAAACCACGGCGCCCCCGCTTGTCGTGTGGAGATCGCCATTTCTACAGCTCCGGCCCCAACTTCTACAACTCCGATATCAAATTCAAACCCTAAAAACGATCGAGCTCAGAGAAACCAAAAGAAAGAAGAAGAAAAAAAAAAAACCCCAATCCCGCGCCATTTTCCGCGGACACGAGCATCTTACAGATCGAAATTCGAACAACTACGAATCCAAAATTGGATGGATTCGAAGAAGATTCAAAGCTCCCGAGGGTTCTCCTTCCACGATCACATATTCCACAATCGCGACCTCTGAGGAAGAAACCAAACCAAAAATAAATAAATAAATAAATAAATAAAGGAGGGGGGGGTTAAAATCAAACAATATTTTTTTAAAAAAAATAATAATATCGGGGTAGACTCATTCGACGACTACGAGACTACGAGTAACGGAGTAAGGTGGGGTTTTGAGAGAGCTTGGCGAAGAGGAGCTGCCCGCTGCCCGCTGCCCGCTGCCCGTAATTAGTCAACAGGTCAAAGAACAGTGCGGGGTCCACACCTGCCACGTCGGACGTAGTCAAAGTCCACGTTGATTAAGAGTGAAAGTGTTTGTTTAAATAGATTAGGTGGAAGTTGATTTAGTCCGCGTGCATGTATGGAAAATTCGAGTCGACCCGAACGAGAGCGAATTAGATGCATATAACTTTCTTCTTTTTTTTTCCCTTTTTTTTTTTTGAGAAATAAATAGTACGCTATTCTTTTCGTTTTTTTTTTTTTCAAATAAATTTAGCTAGAAATGTAAATCAACTAAGATTCGAATTTAGATCTCGAGTACTAATCATCAAATTTTTTATCACTTGCTCTAGGAATGATCGGTTAGATGCATATAAACTTGATTGGCACTATCATTATTTTGTACGGAACCAATTTTTATTCGGATTAGAGCATTCGAATCTCATGTGCGCAGCAGGAAATATAATTGAAAGATCTCTTGTTTACTAGTTCAAGTTTAATGATCACTTTTTGAAAAACTTTGAGAAAAAAAAAATCAATCTTTCAAAGGCTTTTTGTTACATTTGACGCTCTCAAAAAAATAAAAATTCTATAAATAATCCTACTAATTTTATAATTACAATTTTAACTCTATTTCCGCCATACAAATGTCACGTCAGCGTTATACGAGCAGTAGTGAAGGATATGAAATAAGTTGAACACGATAACTTATTCGCCGTATCTAAATACGGTGAAATAATTTACCGTATTCATTGAATATATTGACTCCACGTATAAATAATATAGTACACTGGGCACGATAAATGAATTATCATGTTTAGATACGGTGAATTATTTACCATGTTCAACTTATTTCACATTTACCATCATGTTCGCGCGGCGTTGACGTGTCATTTGCATGACAGGAATAGAATCAAAATTATAATTATAAAATTAGTAAAATTAGATTTAAGATTCGAATAAATTATAATTCAACAGTTTATATCCACCCTCTTGGTTAAGTGAAAAGTTGAGTATTTATTTTGTATTGTTTCTAATGGGCCTAGGCCAACTTAAAGCCCATGAGGTGACTTAATACTTTTGACTTAGACCGGTCCATTAGTAACTCGGTTATGTAGAAACCTGGGCCAGTTGGGCTGGGCTATTGCTGGGTACATGGTCAAAACCCGTCTCTTTTTATATCAAAAGAAAAAGAAAGGAAATGTGTTACACTCGCATGAATTTTGATCCGATTGTACTTAATTTTTTAAAATTTATTTTATAAAAAAAAAAAAAGACTGTATGAGTTTGCATCCACACTAATACTTGGAAAATTATTATTATTATTGACATTATTACCCAAAAAGGGGGATAAAAAGGGACATTTTATTAAGGATCAAATGACAATTGTAACAACTTATATGCAAACCCTTGCCAAAATTTATCAAGATGTAGACATTTAGATAATGGATTTGGCGTACAGTCCCAACCAATTAAGTTAAAAGTTTCAGTCCTTGTCACCTAGAAAAAGCACAAATAATATTCCATCACACCCTTTTGGAAGGTCCTCCTATCTAATTATTGGAATTATTGTTCGATTAAGCTAACATATGTTAAGATCATCTAGGAATCAAATTCCAAAAGCCATTTATTCAAAGTACTTCGTTATTTCATCGTCGATTTTAGAAGTTTCAAACGAGCACGCATCGCCTTTCATCTCAACCTTTACGAGCAAAAACGTAGAAATAAATGGCATCAAGCACATCTTTATATTCTATTTACGAGCAACGACTAATTTACGACAAGAAGAAGATTACAACAATTAGATACAAAACGAAGGAAAAAAAACAAAAAAGTAGGCCTAAGATATTCAGCAATATTAGTGCAAAAGTGGCTTAAACAAATTTTCTTCCTCGTCTCCATAACAAATTAAATTCATTCCCTCGATCGTCGCATGGATTAACTGGGACAATTTCTCTATTCAAAATTTAAATATGGAACAAAAACTAATCACAACCATTAATAATATCAGCTCATCTTGATTAAAGGTGTCTCTATTAATACATATATCTAACACTCAGCAACAGATCGAGCTATACAATTGCGACTTTACACTTAAATATTAGGATAAAGGTAAGATAATTGCGACGTTAACTGAGCCAAATTTGAGCATTCCTTTCACATCCTATTGTTTTCAAAGCATACTTGATCAATCCAAACACGCCTTTATTCAACTTTTATAGACAATTCGAATTCGTGTGCGAATTATCTTACGAATTCACGTATCGCCGTTTCTTCTCTCTCCCGTGGGTATCATGGGACCGTGCCAATATAAAGGGAAATAATTGAAAGCGCGAAGCTCGAATTATTATTTTTTAACGTTTCTTTATTTTTATTTTTAATTTATATTTATTTATTTAATTTTATTTGTGTGTTGGCCGTTTGAAGCAGTGAGCTGTTCGGCATTCCCACGTCATCTACGCATCTCCCTCCGTCGCCACACGCCCTTTGCCACGTGTCGTTTGACCTCCTGTCCCTGCGATCACCTGCTTCGGTCAGCGTGCGGGTGCCCGCGTGGCCACTCTCGTCGCCATGCGGCGCGGCGCATAAATATTCCTACGCGACCGTTCTCCGCAACGCCACCTTCAGCGGTCTAGATTTTTCGTCGCGAATCTCGAGGCATAGTGAAAAGTTATTGTTTGAGAAAATTGCACTGCTAGTCCCTTAGATTTTACCCGGTATCATTGGAGTCCTTTTAACTTAAAAAAGTTCGGTTTTTTATTAAAGATGCTAGCTTTTACGTTCAATCTTGGCTCATTGTTCATCTTATTTTTTTTCAATCTAATAACTTTTTTTATTTTTTACAATAGTAAAATATCTGAAATTTGAAATTTGTTGAATTTAAAATTTTTTGGACCAAAATAAAATGGTTGCGAAATGTTTGGGGTTAATCACGTACGGGTTAATTATTAATTAGTTAATTATTATCGTAATCGTAAAAATAATTAACGTTCCCGCACGAAAGAAACGGTACATGTCCCCGGACGCAGGACTCGTGCGGCGATGCTTGTCGAGGAAACAAAAATCGTTTCTCTTGAGTTCCTCATTTGCCCCTTTTTTCTCCGTCTCCATTTCGTTTCCCCCTTCCCTTCTAGAAACCCTAATTCCACCCCGCGCCGCCTATTGATCGATCCTCGCGAAACCCTAGGGCTCCCTTCTTCGTGGAATCAGCTGCTGGAGATCGGGAGAAGGTAAAGTTCGTCCCTTTCGCTTTATAATCCCGCGAATTTTTCGTTTGACCTGATTAGAATTCGCGTCTTATTTTCTTAACTCTGATAATTTTACCTCAATCGCTTTCTCCTGCATCCCAGAGTTCAATACGTTTGATTTTCTAAAGTAATCGTCTGTTTCAATCGGTAATTGATCATTGTTCGTGTCCTTACTTTATTTCTTGATGTTAATGTTTGAGCTTGTTCTGTGCTTGTGCATCTGATTCTGGTTTTCCGATCTCTAAAAAGCAGGGATTTGATCAGAAGAAGCTGTTGTACAATTTTTTGTTGTTGTTGTTAGTTGTATCGATGATTAGGGAGGAAAAGCTAGTTGCTTGCTGTGTAATTTAATGGCGGAAGATAATATTAGGCTAAATGGATTCTCCTCTGGCCTAGCTGTTCTGTTATCAGATGATGACCCAAAAGGGAATCCTCAGAAGTCCCACTTAATTTCTTACCACGGTGACATCGGAAACCAAGCAGTGGAACGGACCATCGAATACATATTTGATCTCCCTCACAAATCTGTCGCTCTAACCTCTAACACGGTTGATATTAAGTTTATCTGTTCTATCCTTAAGAATCAAGCGCTAAGATATCCAGATTCCGATGACTATAGCAGAGATGGCGTATTTTTTAATGATCACGGTTGCGGCCCTTATATTGTTTGTATGGACAAATCAAGCATGTGTGGGGAATTCAAGACCGTAAGGAAGCCATTGCTTGTAGAAAGCCGGTCGGTGTTCAGTAGTGCTCGGGTTAATGCATGCGTATGGAAGGGGAAGTGGATGTACGAGGTGACTTTAGAAACTGCAGGAATCCAGCAGATTGGGTGGGCTACCCTTTTGTGCCCCTTCACTGATCTGAAAGGAGTGGGTGATTCGGAGCATTCTTATGCTTTTGATGGCCGGAGAGTGACCAAATGGAATAAGGAGCATAGGGCATATGGTCAGCCATGGGTAGTGGGCGATGTGATTGGATGTTGTATTGATTTTGATGCTAAAGAGATCTCCTTTTATAGAAACGGGGTTTCTCTTGGAGTGGCGTTTGATGGAATCCGCAAAGTCGGTCCGGCAATTGGCTATTATCCAGCGATTTCCCTCTCTGAAGGTGAGCGTTGCGATTTGAACTTTGGATCTCGGCCATTCAAATACCCTGTTGAGGGGTTTCGCCCGATTCAGGCTCCGCCCGAACGTGTAGCTTTTACTACTTATCTGCTCCAGTGCTTGTCCAGGTTACTGGAGGTGCAGTGTTTGGAGAGATCTGAGTCAGCTTATTTTCAAAAATTGAGAAGGGTGAAGAGGTTTGCACCACTGAAAGAACTGTTTTGCCCCATATCACATGGAATCTGTGAAAAATTCTACAACATAGTCGAGTCAAGTGAGTGGAGTACTGAATATATTGCCTGGGGAGTACTTTCTTCTTTCCTGGTAGATGTCTTTGGGTCCCAAGCACCGCACGATTATTCGAGTCTGGATCAGGTTATTGACCTGTTGCTCAAGTTTCCAGGCGCGAACTCATTGCTCCAGCATGTTATTGTGGCACTTTCTTATAGCTGCAAAGTAGCGCCACTTGTTCTAACAGAGTGTCCTTATTCTGGATCATATCCTTATCTTGCACTGGCTTGCCATATTGTCAGGCGTAAAGACATGATGGTCCTGTGGTGGAGATCGCTGGATTTTGGATTTTCATTGGAAGGTTTCCTTTCGATGAAGAGCCCAAACAAGCAGGATTTGCACTGCCTTATTCCGTCTGTGTGGTGGCCTGGTTCATGTGAGGATGTCGGTAATGAAAGCAGCATGATGTTGACCATGTCAGCATTATCTGGAGCAGTTGCTAAGGTACTTGTCACTTTCTTTTTTAGTTTTCATATTATAATTATCATGTAGCGATAATCTCCAAAACCATCTTGATTTAGGTCACTTTCTTTTTCCATGTTATACTTATCATGTAGTGATAATCTCCAAAACCATCTTGATTTTCCCATTATTAGGATGATATGAATCTTCTGAACATTCTATGGTCAATTTTATTTCCTTATAGAGAAAATTCAAGTCAGTCAGAGGAGACATAAACTTGAAATATGAGGATATTATTTAGGGTATATATGTTATGTACTGTTTCTTTTGAATACATCAAGTAGAACTGCCTAAGAACATCGCTGAACAAGTTATCCTGTGATTACATAAAGATTTTTACTGTTAGGTACAACTATCTGTTATAGTAATCATTAATTAAACTGGACATATGCTTTTAATCCTGGCAATATTCATAAAGAGAGTCCTATTCTTGTGAATGTAAAATCACCTCAAATGATATTCTGTAAATGCTCATTGCAGCTTTTATCACCTACATATCTAGTAAAGGCAACTGTTCTTCTGTTTGCTGGATTATGCCTTTCCATTTTTGTAGGGAAAAAATCATCTCGAAAAAAAGGTACTTGTGTCTCTTGTTACTGACATGCAATTGTTTGTGATCTGCAGATTGAGGAAATGCATCGCGAGCTTTGTAGTTTGGTCATTCGTTTCATACCTCCAGGGTGTCCTCCCCAGTTACCTGGCTCCGTGTTCAGAACTTTCATACAGAATTGCATAGTAAAGGCGAGAGGTGTAGATCACAAGACAGTATCTTCTGGTATTTCAAGCAATACCGTGATTCTTTCTCTTTACAATGTTATCCTGCATATGCTATCCGAAGGATTCTCCATGGAGGATTCTTCTGGGTCAACGACCAGCTCTAGAACAAACTCTGGAATTGCTATTGGATTTCTCCACAGACGTGGAAAAAGGAACTTTCCTGTGGACTTGTTTTTTCGAAATGATACATATTGCAGTGGAGTTCCTAGAATTGGTGGTACAATGTGTCATCTATCAAAGTCTCACCAAGTCACTGATGATGAGAAAAAGGAAGTACAGTGGGATGAAGGCTACACAGATGATGGAGATTCAAGAATAACACATTCTACATTGCAGAAACCTTGTTGTTGTTCAACACCTGAGGTTGAAGTCTTCGAAATGTCAAAAGATAGTGTTAAATACTCAAGTAAAGTTTCTAAAGGTCCATGTAAGTCTATACCGGAAAAGTCAACTCCTGTCGCAGCAGAATGCAGTGCAAGGAGTTTCAGTGATGAGATTGTGGATAAACCTAGTTCAAGCGACCAGTCAGAAACTGATTTTGGGTACAGACCATTGCATAATTTGGGGAGCGTCGCAATGATGGATCAATTATCTTCAGAAGCATTAAGAGAGGAGGAGCTACTTGATATTATGCTATTGCTTTATCATTTGGGTGTTGCACCGAAATTTCGGCAGGCAAGTGATCAGAACTCTCATTTATCTAATTTTCTAATGAAAATTTAGCAACTACGCCCTGGACTTTTGATATTGAGTTTCCATAGAATATGAACAACATAAGGAGTTATTCTGATATTTTTAGTTTTCCACTATCCGAATGTCTCCTTTTTTACGTCTTTCTAACAGGTGATCCTTTGGTTGCTGATCATAAGTCATAATTTGAATTTCCATTTGGCCTTCTTTTTTGATGAACTACCAATTCTTATATTCACTGCAGGCATTTTATTTCATGTCTCATCAGTCGCAATCAATTTCTCTATTAGATGATACTGACAAACAGATCAGAGAAAAATCATCCGTTGAGCAAGTAAAGCGCTTGAAGGAAGCTCGCAATGTTTATCGTGAAGAATTGGTTGACTGTGTCAAGCATTGTGTATGGTAGGGTCATTATTGATAAATTCATTTCTTCAAATCGTGAAGTTGCTTTACTTTGTATGTTATTTTGCAAATCTTGGCATCTTATCCCTTCTATCTTATTTTAAGTGCTGAAAAGTAATATTCCATTATGCTACATGCTGACACGTGAATTCATGCCTTGTTACCATAGTATCTGTTCCTTTCAATTAATTCTCCTAACTTTCTGTTCTAGAAATCTGTGAGAAATAAATAATACTATAACATTCCTGGCTATCTGAACCAATCCTTTAATACCTGGTTATTCACTGCCCCACCAAAATGAGCGGGTCAAGGGTCCCAGATCAATTATTTAGTCAACCCATGATTAACCTCGGACATTCATAATGACAAAATATCAGGGGAGAAGTGTTTGTCTTTAACTTTTGACTATGTACCCCTTTGTTTGGTAACCAAGGATTATTCTTCCATAATAGTGAAATTGTCCAGATAGAAATATACACATCATATTAACTACTGCAGGACTATAAGTCTGTGCTGATGAGAATGTTGAGCTCAATGTTGGAGGCCTTCCACTTGTTTAGTTAGCATGCTTTTTTTTGCTAATTTGACAATCCAAACATAGTTGAATTAACCTTCCAGACATAGTTAAATTAACCTTCCAATTTGTATCAAATTAATCCGTCCTCGTAACCAACAGGATCAAAAACAATGTTGTAATGAAGCGGAGTTATTACTTAACACTTTGATATATTTCTTTTTTTTCTTTTTGCAGTGATGTTCACTGTTTGTTTTTTTGCCCTTTTTTGTTCCCATCACAGGTATCGTGCCTCTCTTTTTTCTCGGTGGAAGCAAAGAGGATTGTATGCGACATGCATGTGGGTAGTGGATCTACTGTTGGTCCTCAGCGATATGGATACTGTTTTCCTATATATTCCTGAATTTTATGTGGAATCGCTGGTAAGCTATTCTTTGTTGTCCTTGATTGATTGTTCTTCTTTCTGGTTGTGACCTGAACAACTTTTTTAAATAACTTTTCTTTCTTTCTTTTGCAGGTTGATAGTTTCCATGCATTGCGAAGGAGTGATCCTCCATTTGTTTCTTCTTCAGTGTTTATCAAGCATGGACTTTCATCATTTGTATGTTTTGGAACATAGACGTTAATTTGTTTAATTGTCCAGCTTTCTTATCCCTTCTCTGCAGCAAAATTTTTAGCATTCAAGATTCATATGTGAATTGATATAATGATGATATATTTGAAATAGAAATGGTCTGCAAAACCGAAATAATTGTTGCGCTTTTGAGAATGGGTAGCATGCAAAATATTTTGTGGGAATAGCACAATTGATGACATGCAACATGCTTTTAGCTTGGAATCTAACTGACAAGTATTTCCTTATGCTACATGATGACCAATATAGGATTGCATTTATCTTTTGTTCGAACCCCATTCTTTTAGACATAGTAAAATGCAAGGAGAGTCCCTGTACTATCCCAATATGTGACTTAGTCCTTGAAGTTTTCAAATAAACACTTCAGTCACTTCCGTATCTATAGTAAATTCTCCCTGATAAAAATGACCAACTTCTCACTTTTTCAGTCTACTTGAAAACAGGTATGTAAAGATCATTTTGTAGGAACATGTTGGCAGACTTTTTTAGCAGGTTAGGGGTGCACTTGCAAAGCATGAGGAAGTTCAGAGATTAAATTGTTTAAGTGGAAACTTCAGGGGTTAAGTCGCAATATCAAGATAGTAGAAAGAGAGTAGAGAGCCATTGATCTTACCTATTTAGAATTACTTTTATCAGAATAAATTAGTAAGGAAATTACTATTGATCAGAGAAATAGTATTCTGGAACTAGCTACCTAGAATTATCATTCCCAGATGCCAGTTGTCCATCTGAGTACATTTCCAAGGATTTTCACTTGTCTTTTCCTTATCAGGTTACCTTTATTGCTAAGCACTTCAATGATCACCGAATTTCAAGTGCGGACATAAAAGATCTTCTTCTCCAGTCAATATCAGTCTTAGTACAGTATAAGGACTTTTTAGTTGCCTTTGAGAACAACAAGGAAGCTGTTCAGAGAATGCCAAAAGCCTTACTAGCAGCATTTGATAACCGATCCTGGTTACCTGTTACAAATATACTTCTACGACTATGCAAAGGTTCTGGATTTGCTGTGTCAAGACATGCAGAATCTTCATCATCAGCACTTTTCCAGGTTAGATATAGATATATTTCCTTCTGTTTTCCTTGAACCAATTGAATTTATTGTGACAAGTTTCTTGTGTGCATCATGAAGGTGTTGCTGCGAGAGGCATGCATTCACGATGAGGAATTATTTTCCTCCTTTCTCAACCGACTTTTCAACATGCTGAGCTGGACTATGACAGAATTCTCTATGTCCATTCGAGAGATGCAGGACAATTATGAGGTAAATTGATATTGCATTTTCTCGTTCCCAAGATATATCTGCTGATATATCATGCTACCGACTAGTGTGTGAAATGGCTTCCTTAATCTTGATATTGTATTCTTTTTTATCAGATTGTTGACCTGCAGCAAAGAAAATGCAGTGCGATATTTGACATTTCATGCAACCTTGCAAGGATACTAGAATTCTGTATGCGTGAAATTCCTCAGGCTTTTCTTTTTGGGCCTGACATGAATCTTCGGAGGCTAACTGAATGGATCATTTTTATTTTGAACCACTTAATTTCAGCTGCTGATTCAGAGTTTTTTGACATGTAAGTTTGATTAGACAGATCTAAATGGGCTCTTTCATTTGTTTAATTATTTTCCCTTTCAATTCCAAGCTTTTTAAGTAAAACCAAACTTTAAACATGTCCTTGATAAATAGGCGAAAGTAAAGGGAAAAAAAAATCCAGCAATAAATTCAGTCTTGCTGTTACTTTCTATCGGTTTGTTTTTCCTCTTGTATTGATGTTGTTAAGCTACTTCTGCAGGTCAATCAGGCGACCTGGCCAGAACCAAGAGAAAACAAATCGGACTATGATTTTGGCACCTCTGGTTGGGATCATTGTTAATCTCATGGATGCTTGTTCAGATCCAGGGCGAGAAAAGCTGAATGATGTGATTTCTGTGTTTGCTAGCATGGACTGTCCTACCGTCCACTACGGATTGCAATACCTGCTAAGCTACAATTGGGTTAGCTTTCTTGATCCTTTATATTTTCATATTTCCGGCTAATATTAATATTGGGATGAGAATTTCATAGATGGTTGCCTTGATAATTAGGAAAAAAATAAAAACCGCATGGGGCATTCTATTTTCAGTGAAAACAAAGTTTGGTTGTCATAAACCAGATTTCTAGCGAGTGGACTAGTAGCCTTTTATGTGAAAGAGACCACACAATTACCATTGAACTTCTTGCAGTTAGTTACTCACTTATTTACTAGTTCTATAATATTATGAATTACTCATAAGTTAGCGCAAGGAACAATGTTTTTAAACTAAATAAGTATTTAAGGAATGTATCAATGTCGGAACCTGGAAACATTGGGAAAGGATGTAAGAAATGATGTGGCAACTTGGATTAAGGTTTGTTGTAATTTTATTTCTTCTGTATTCTTTTTGTAAGAATCAGTTTGCATGTATGGATTGCTTCTTTGCAGTTGCTAGCATTTTACAAGTGGAGACAGTATGATCATTTTGTTATTTAAGCCTTTCTTTAATGCTGCCAAGTAAATCAATCTCCTACTTTGCTTGTTATTTATATTTTGCACGCCTTAAAACAAACAAGATCTTTTGCGGTTGCATTTTCATTCCTGTGGCGTGGCTTTCTTCTGCTAACTTTTCTTCTTACCTAAATCCTGTTGTCTATATGCTCCAGAGCATTGTCCTGAGAGGAGATGCTTCTGTTACGAAGCTTGCCCGGCTTGAGGAATTCTCCAGCTATTTGAGAAGCAGAACAGAGGAGTTAAATAGCAGAGGAGAAATAGAAACCCAAAGTGGTGATGATGAAACAGAAGACAGCTGCTGCATCTGCTACAACAATAATTCAGATGCTTTCTTCGAGCCGTGCCACCACACATCTTGCTTTGGCTGCATAAGCCGACATCTTTTGAACAGCCAGAGATGTTTCTTTTGTAACGCCACGGTTTCAGCTGTCGTGAGGGTAGAACCAAAAGGAGCGCAATCTCGATGAGTGAAAAAACAAATGTTTGCATCAATGAGTGCATATTTGGTGTTTTGCTTGTTCGCCTCCAACAACTCTAAAGCAAGATGATTTGTTGTGGTCTTGTTTCTTGGAGTGCATAGAGGCGAAATTTTTTCTAACAGGGATCTGCGGGGACGCGGCAGATCGTGATGTCCTTTTCGTTTGCAAAATAAGCTGTGTATTGATAACTCAGAAGCTGGGGGTTTGAATAAGAGAGGATTGATGAGGGTTTAATAGGAGGTGGAAAGGGAGTATCCCTCGGAGATTATACTAGTGAATTTTGTAGTGTTTAGGGAATTTGTCACTGTACATATGAGATGTAAAATGAAGGTGATACGCTAGTATAAACAAGAAGAATAAAGGAGCCAATGTTGGGTGTACTTGTTTATTGCGCCGAGGATAATCTCGGGCAAAAATTTCTTTTTTTCAATCTAGATGTGAAATAATGTGATATGTATTTTGAAGTTACGAAACCCCTCTTATTTTTTCTATTTTTCTTCTTCCTGTTCTGAATAATATGTAGGAAGAAATTTTGGTTTTTGGTTGCAGCAGTTTAAGCTGCTAAGTTTATGAAATTTACTGAGGAGTTGATCTGTTTGAAGCCTCAACTGCTGAGATACTGGGCCATCTTTTAGGAGAATGTAGTACGAGTAGTAGCAGGATTATCCCCAGTTGATAATGTTTTTTGTTGGGGTTTTTTATCTCCGAAAACTCTGTTTTCATTAAAAGTGGAGCCTCTTTTTAAAACTGTAGAAGCAAAATTTGGTGGCTTATTACAGAAAAAGATTGACTTTTCGCTTTGTTTTTTTAGAAGCTATATAACACATTTGTTACTACTCACCAAGTTACCATCATACGGTCGCGATCTATTGCTGCCTCATGTGATTGCTATGCTGTTAACAATATCTTATATCAAAGTCTTTAATTAAGCTCCTATTTAAATAATTGAAGAGATTCCTTAACTAAACCCACTTTTAACATATGACACATCAAATCTCTCAAAACACATGTGACACATCAATCTTACACTCAATCCCATTTAAAGCTTAGTCCAATAGATCTTGTTCCACATGTACCGCTCCTTTATTAAAAAACAATAGATCTTGTTCCACATATATTAACTTATTTTAAATTACAAATTATGTTGTATTTATAAACATAATTTTTATTATTTATTTAAATAAATGGTTTCTATTTTTAAAATTAAATTCAAATTGTTCATTCGATAGTAAAACAATATTAAAGTTTAAAAATATTGATTAAAACTAAATTTTAAATTTAGATTTAAAAGTAGATTGGACATGAATTTATCTCTCAACAAAGAAAAAAAAGAGGGTAAATAGCTTCGAGGAAAATATCTGTGGGTGAAAAGTTTTTAAAAATAAAATAGGATATTTTACCAAATTACTAGAAGGGCATTATGGAAATAAAAATAGAAATTTACAAAAAAAAGCCATTCATACTAATTTTACATATGAAAAAATAATTTACCTTTGGTAGGAGGGTGACGGATACCTACGGCAACAAGAGTCAGTCTCCCTTTTAACTAAAAGATATCTCCATCATTCATTTTAAAAAATTTAAGGGCCGAGATCTTTTTGGTGCATAGGAGCATTGCTCAAATAAATTATCCCCTCATTTGGACAATAAAGCAAAATAAAATTTAATTTAACTATAATTTATTCGAAATAAATTTATTTATTTAATTCAAATAAACAAACTTTTCAAAACTAAAATCAATTGAATTTTACTAAATTTTTATTGTAGTTAAAATTTAATTAATTTTGAAATATAATCGTGGTTCTTAACTTATGAAATAAAATTAGTAATTGATTATTGAATACATAAGATGGATAAAGTTGAAATATAAATACTATTAACTTTAATATATATGGGTTTATTTTTTAAAAAATTCAAATTTGAGAAAAGTATACCTACTATTTTAATTCTTTGGTTGTGGGATAAGCAAACTATTTTCAAGGATAGATATAAATTAAGGTATAAACGGGACTACATTAGTTTTGTATTTGTATGAAAATTGAGTTATTTTAAAAAAAAAAATAATAATGTTTGATAGGATAAGATGGAATAAAAAGAATAGTAAATTTTTATTTTTGGAAGTGCGCGGAGAAAACTTTTCCGAAAATTTAATGGGTATTGGAACGCACCAAAACTGCTTTCCGTGAATTGGCGGGATTTGGCAAAATCTTTGTGGGGCCCCACATCCATGTGACTCCACGTGGATAAACCCCCCAACATTTGGGGCCCACCGTTTGTTCAAGAAGTGTCGAGTTCGGGCTCTACTTTTTTTTTTTTTTTTCCCAAAATTCGCTGGACAATGGACCGGGCTCTTCAGACAATGCAAATATTCGATACGATATAATTTTTTTTAGAAATTATAGTTTTACAAATTTATCATCAAGGCGCAAAAATAAAAGTAGATGATAATTTTTTTTTTTTTTTTTTTTTTACTTTTTCTTAGACCAAATTAACTGCGGCGTACAGGGGGCGGTCCATGGAAAATATCAACCCCGGAGCGCACTCTCTTCGGTGGGGCCCGCCCCCGCCACGTCGTACGCTGCTTCGGCACGTGTGCCCAACCGTGCCTCCGTCACTCAGATTCGTACCCGTCACTATACGACCCAGTCAACGGTCAGCGGTTCTTTGACTCTGCACATCGCCGCTTCGTGGGGCCCGGCACGCATTCGAGCCCCCGTGGGCTCAGATCGAAATATTATTGCGTGGACCGAGCTATGTAGACCCGGCGTACGAAAATTTTTGGGCGGGGCTTTTCTCTGATGATTACTTTTAATTACACTAGAAAGGTGCTATAAACAACGAGATTTTATGTAGTTAATTACTTAATTACAATGGCATGTACGTATCACGTACATATCCTTCGCACGTACTCACATTTTCACGTAACCAGTACTCGTCACCTTTCGCACGTCAAATTCGTGATTAATATTTTTCTTATTAAATGACTAGTAAAGCATTTGGCGTTCGATAACGCAAATCCGCAATATAAACTCTATGCACTCTAATTTCTAAGATTTTTTATTTTTTTTTCAATCTCCCGTGTGATCAATCGAACTACAAGGAACGTTCATTCGAAGCGGGGTTTGTTATATATCCATTAGTCGAGTAATTAATCACTACGTAGGCAGTGATTCTCTCATAAACAACTATTAATTACATATCTAAACATTGACTTACACTACAACAGAATTAGGTTATAGGAACACATGTTTGGGACACTTTTGAGTAAGCGTCCCATTTATGCTAAAACTTAAAAAAAATATCTACTAATTAATGTCTGAATATAAAGCCTAATCCAATCAAAAATAAAAGATTACTCTATTCAACCCACCACATCCAGTTCATTTGGCCCGATTACAAACAAAAAAGAGAAAAAAAAAATTACCATCTACTCTTCTCTATTCACTTAATCCACTGAAATTCTAGACGAATAGCCTTTCCTATCGTTCTCCTCCGCTACTGCAGCCAACGAGATAGAGTTTCGGCGGTTGCTAAATACTTAAATAAGTGTTGATAAATTAGCAGCACTCTTTTATATTATAGCGACACTCTTTAACTGTCACTATATACCTAGCGACTCCACATATAGCAATATTTTTTAAAAGTGTCGGTAATTTTAGCTGCTAGCAGCATTTTTTTGACATGCACCTATACTTAAAAGTGTCGCTATAGACCGTTTTTATTATAGTGTTATATTATATTACACCTACTATTGCTTGTTATCAAAATTTTCTCTTTTGACACTATAGCTTTGTTTGGTTAGGAAATAGGAATAGGAATAGGGCCTTATCCTCCCCTTTATATCCAAACGTTAATTTTTTACTCGAGAATAGTAGTTCTCGGTTATCCCCACCAACACCTCCATTTTTTATATAAAACTACTTAATATTTTTTTTATCTCCGAGAACAATCTAATTTTTATCCAAACACTATTTTTTTATCCCTATATTTGTATCTATCCCTGTAATAGCTAGTTCTTGTTTATATCCGAATCAAACGGTACCTATATATTTTGCTCTGAAGTAGCTCAATCGCCATTAATTAGATCTCTATACGCTCCCGTAACACAATCGGATTAATGCAATGTAATCGGTAACTTAGAATATTGATTACAGAGAAAACATTGCATATTTTAAATACTGTTGAAACTAGCATGGAGAACACAAGCCACTACTGTTTTGTGATCATTTAATGGGCCTGTACTAGCCGTCTGATTGGAAATGTACGGCTTTATTCGACCACCATTTTTCTAGTTAAGAAAAACAAAGAACAGAGACAAGAGAGACAAGAGACCAGACCCTGAACTTGGTGGTACCATCAAATGTCAATGTCACTTTACTGAGATTCATTTACTAAACTTCTTGTCTCATTATAAACAAAAATATTATATATATATCTATACAACTTTTGTTGGAAAAACTTTTTTATATATCCTTTAGTAGACTTGGAGAGGCACTGCTTCGAAGCGAAATTATCCCTCCCCGTTTCAAGTTTTTTTGACAATTACTTTCAGTAATACAATATTTATATTTTACTTTTTGGCACGATTTTATGACGGCGTAAGATGAACCCATTAAATTTTAGATTCAACAAAATATGAGAAATCTCGGTAAAAATTAGCGTAAAATATCGATGGTGAAAAAAAAAGGAAGGAGAGATAAAAATTAGAATTTTTGCTCTTAGATAAGCTCAGGTTTAAATTGCACTCGTGCAACCCCCCTCTAATGTATGTCCAAGCTTAGATAAAAATCCTATTTCAATGTGTCAATTTCGTATAGTGCGAGATAAGCCTACGAATCCGTAATATACGGGATGCGGGTTATGATACAAATTAAAATTCTCCAATAAATAAAGATAAAATAATAAATAAAAATAAAATAAAATAAATCTGGTGTTTGGACCGTACGCACCGCCGCCATTCCGGCTCGTGCCCTGCGTGCGTTTGTTTAGTCGATAATATAACTCACATTTTTTTCCAAATAATTAACTTGAGAATGAAAGAGTATACAAATAATAGCAATATGTTTTTTGTTTCCAATGTGAAATTAATCCTGATCACATATGAAAATCTTAATATAGGCTCCCAAGTAAAGCTCATTAAGTATAAGACTGTCCGAGAGACTTAACAAGTTTTAAATTACCAAAAAATCAAAATAAAATCTAGCCACTTTAATTCACTCAGAAAACTATATTTTACATCTTTAATTGAAGAATTAATACACAAAATATTTTACTTATACATTTTTTATAAAAACGTATATCTTATACCTAATTTCCGGTAAAAAAATTAGTAAATTATTTTAAAACTTTAGTTAAAAAAAATACTAAGACAAGTGTGGCAAACAAGGACCACCAAAGGGCTAGAGTGCAAACTTTAAGCATTGCTCTAGATATACCTCCTTTGAAGTTTAATTAAAAAAGAATTATTAGTTTAATTAAAAAAAAAAAGGCAAGATGAATTAATATGGACTGAAAAAAAAATCTATAACTCCCGTAAAAAGTGTATATATAGTTAGCATTGTTCTTTAATAAATGTCAAACATGCACTCGCATATAAAGGGTGTAATCCAAGAAATAAAAAATATTTTTGAGACTTAGTAAAAAAAAAAAAGAGTATATAATATTACTAGTTAACTCTAAAATAGAGTATATATTTTTTACTATTTTCATCGAAGAATCATCATGCCTTGCTTTTCACATCATTTCTTTTACTAAAATTTATTTATATTTTTTTGAATTTCAAAATAGAATGTGTAAGATCTACACTCTATTAGGATGTAAAGAGAGAATTTTTAGTCAAGATATATAATTTATAAAGAAGCTGTATAAATTAAGGTGTAAAGTTTATGTGGTGTATGTATAGTATTGCTCATATGAAAGAGAAGCTATACTCGCTATAGAGACCTCATTCTGAGTATATGATTTATACCTTACACCCAATGAAAAAAAAGGAGCTTCACTACTCACATCATGTGGCAATTTAATAAAATATTCTCACTGATTAGATAGGTTGAGTATAAGAGATGGGATTTACATGTAGCATTTAATCTTAATTATAGATAGAGCAAATTATAAGAGTATCAATGGTTAAATGTTATTAGTTTAACAAAACTTTTTAATGTAACAAAATAGAACTAACTAAATTTTTTTTAAAAATAGAAGTTAAAAGGGTGTTAATTTATCATATAAAATGAAATTGAGGGCCTATTCAAAATGGCTTTATGTTGAGGGAACTATAGTATATATACATTTTCACCTTTTTTATAGAAAGCACTATATCCTCATCTTAAAGAGGGTGCAAAATTTATACCATCTAAAAATCAATTTTAAAGCACTAACCTTATCATAATATTTAAAAAAAAAAATTAAAATTTCAAAGAGATTTTTTAACTCAAGGATGTGGAAGGTGTAATATTAATTTTTTTGCTACATTGATATCGTTTAACGAAAAAATTTGCTGTGTAACACTTATACTACATCATTAATAACCAACAAATAATATCTCTTCGAGAGAAAAATATAATAATTTGTTTTTCTAATATATTATTATTATAGGACAAGCGAATTTAAAAAAAAAAATTTATTTATAACAAATATTCAATATTCAACCAATAATAAATATAACTGGTTTATTCTAGACTTTTTTTTTTCTTTTTTTTTTGAGTACGGAGAATCGATCAAATCCATCACACCAATCAAAGTCGGGTCCCAATCAATTTGCATCTATCAAGCTAAGTCCAATTCACAGGTTTTTCACACTATTCCTAGCTAGTTTAATTAGTTAGGTACAGTCAATAGTATAAGGAATCCAATGTTGATCCGTAACAGTAACCAGATCCAACTTTTGTACCCCAAAGTTCTTGCCCCGTCTTAGTCTAATTTCTATATATATAGGTTTAGGTTAGGTCAAGGTATAGCCATGTACATATATACTGATGCCGTAATTTGGTCAAAGCATGTGCTTCTCTTAAAGCTGTTCACAGGCAAAAGATGTTCTTTACGTTTTTGTCATCTTCTTGTAGATATAGATAGATGATGTGTAGTGGATTCTTTTTGTTGTTTTATCAAAAGAGTCCAATTAAGTCCTTTGATATATATTGGATATATGAGATTCATGATTTGACTTTGCTATCTATTTTCGGTATATGGAAATTAACGCTAGCTACATCTTGTTTCCATGCATGTTATTCTTCTTTCTCTATGGTAGCTGCGGAGAGCTTAATTATCACCTTTAAATTTTGGCATGGATTTCATACGTTAAGTAAAATTATATTGTTGTGTAGTAGATATAGCTACCTTGTTCTTTTGGTTTTTCATATTTTTTCTTTTTTTCTTCTTAGTGTGAGAGGGTCAAAGATATATATATATAGAGTCATTTGGTATCTTTATTAATAAGCACGACAGACTTGGTGCTAGTAAGTTTTCTACCCTTGAATTAACCCCTTTGATTAATTTTACCCGTTAGATTATACTATTCAACCAACCACCCACTCAACCCTAGGGGCCCACATCATTCTAGCTGCACATCTTTTAATCTAAGGGTAGAAAACTTACTAGCACCAAGTCATTGGTGCTATTAATAGTATTCCAGCCTAGTTCTATACATATATATATCTACACTATATATAGTATCGAAACATATGTAATTAGTTGTGACTTGTGAACATCGACCCCATGCTTTGCCATATTTGGAAGTAATTAAGACCAACTAGGGCTACAAGTGCACGTTTATGTTGCCTCTATTAATGGACTATTAATTACTTCTCTTTTATACCGGCCGTCCTTAGAGCAAGTGATAAAAGATTTGGTGATTGGTATCCGAGATCCGAGTTCGAATCCTAGTTGATTCACATTTCTAGTTAAGTTTATTTTTTAATGAAATAAAGGAAGCGAGTAGTGTGTTACCTATCTCACTCTCAAAAAAAAAAAAAAAAAATACTTAATTCCCTTTTATATACTAACCCCAGTTGCACTACGTGCTGGTTCCAGAGAGGCAAACCTAGGGCAACACCTTGTCTCATATATACACCCCACATGTGAGACACGTTGTAGAGAGAGAGAGAGAGAGAGAGAGAGAGAGAGAGAGAGAGAGAGGTTGTTTGGTTGTCACTATAACTTGTTATATATGGAAGCATGCATATGGAGCGATGGGGTGTGATTGTTTCGTTTAGTAGAACTGCATGCGCACATGGAGAGCATTGGGGTTCTCATGGGTTTGAACGATTTAATTTCATGGAGACGAATTGATCAACTTAATTAGTTGTGATCATGCATGTGAGGTAACACTGATCAGAGGGAATTTAAGACCTACCATGTGAAATGTTCTTGATAAAATTGCTTTGCAATGTGTTTAAATCCTCGATCGGTTCTTGCGAATTAATCGGAAGTAGCTAGAGCTAGAGCTCATTACTTTTTCATTACATTAAATAATGCCTCACTTTTTAAACCAGATCCTAGGCCTGCAGATTCATTTTGAGTTATCATAAGTTTCTGCGGCGTTGCGGTTGACTTTGACGATTGACAAAGCAAGCGAATTGTTTGACAAAAGCAGCAGGTACGTGGACATGTATGGAACATAATGCTTTATTTATAGATGTCATCAAGCTAGATCCATTATCATCTCTTAATTTATAGCAAAAAGTTGTTGTTCCTAATTATCACTGGCCAGCTCGTCACAGTGGGGACGATTATAACGTGTTAGGAAGATCAAGTAAAAGCAATATTAATTGTTCACACAAACTGATGATATACCTATACTAATTAAGGCCTCTATATATACATATATACAACCCGAAATTTCATGCCCCAATTAAGCAAAACATCGATTCGTTCTTGGCTTATTTCAACAAAATGCTTTGTCGATTGTAGGACGACGTATTTTGTTGCAATACCTTGTCTCTCTCTTCAAAATTATTATGTGTTGGCTTAAATTAATAGGGTAACATCCTGCTCTGTAGCGGAAGGTTAAATAGGACGAGTCACATTCGAAATAACGTGAGACGAGATTGAGCCGAATTACGTTCAAGGTGGCGTAAGGCTAGAAAGGCCTGAGCCATAATCGAGACCTGTGGGTGTCGTATATATCTATACACTTTAAGTAATTGGTTGTATATTTCTAACAGCTCAAGTTTTTGAGATTAATGGTTAGCGCCAACGATCCGACAAGTAATATCAAATACAGAGGTCACAGGTTCGATCTCCGCATGCTGCAAATGTATATATGTGTTAGTGTTGGAGGGGGAAATGTTGGCTTAAATGGGGCCAGCATTCTGTCCTGTTGCGGAAGGCCAAGTAGGCCGAGTCAAATTCAAAATGGCGTGAGGCCTGATTGGGTCAAATCATGTTCAAAGTGGCGTAAGGCTGGGAGGGTCAAGTCCCAATCAAAATCTATAGACATTGTATTTCTAATAGTTCAAACTTTTGGAATTAATGGTTAGCGACAACGATCTGACAAGTTCATAAGAATCATGCACGTGAAGAAAGAACACGCAGCAAGAATGGTTCGATAACCTCTAAGAAGAGAAATCAATGAAAGAGAAAAGAAACTGCCTTAAAAAATTTTTATTAGGTGCAACGATGCACACACACACATTCTCCATTTCCACAGCTAATATTAAGCAATAAGTTCACTAACCCATAATTCCTAAAGACTAGGATCAGCGTAACAGACGTTTAGGACTCGGCAACAGAATAACAAATAAACAGCAATATATTAACAATTAACAATACACAATATTTGGTCACAAGGCAACATACGTGCTGGTGTTGTTTTATTCAATAGCACGGACTACAATTCTTCTTTTTTTTTTCCTTCTTTTTTTTTTTGAGAAAAAGCACGGACTACAATTCTTAATATATAATGCAGTTCAAAATTATCAAATCATCAAGTACAGGAACTCCTGTGAAAAAGATTAGTAAAAACCTAAGCCCACGTGATTTGACAAATCTTTTGGTATCAGCTCTATCAAAATGAATAAGCCTCTAAATTAACTTAGGCTTTGTAGCATGCCAATATCCTCACTCTTCTGACTATTGTTCCACATGGGACTCTCATCACATGTACTTTGTGAGTGGCCAATGTATGTTTCAGATATATATATATATATTCTCCACTAAGAGGGAGAAACAGATAAGAAGATCAACTAGTGGAGGATCACTGTAGGTTAATCTGCTTTCCCTTACATACCTTAGTTGGTTATTTGAACCTTTTAGAAAATTTTGGTATTATTACCAAACCTCAGAATGGTTTTGTAATAAGTAACTTGAAAGCGCTTTATATATAGTTTCAGTGATGCTGTGATGGGCTACATGTAGTCGAAATCAAGTGATCAAGCAAATGTTTGATGTGATTCGAGTTAATTTGGGCTCAGTAAGCAATCATATATATATAATTTTGTGCTCGGATGTTCACTTTGGATGTGCATCCGAATTCGAAAACAACTTTTCAACACAAATGACCTCGGGTAAATTGTGGAGGTAATTCAACAAAGTTTCCGGTCCCAAACTTCATCATTTTGAAGGTCTGAATCATTAGTTTTAGCCTCTTTTTTTATTTTTATCATTTAGAAACATTTTATTTTATTTATTTTGGTTCGTTAACTTTCGAGAGATTTTTTGCTATTTCTCTCAGTATATCCATTCTCGTGCTTCTTCATCGTAGGCTTAATTTGGTATTTAGGCCTATCTAACATTATTAGATAAAATGAAGTTGTGGAAAAAGTATATAAAAATATACTTCTGTATTTTTCTGTGGGGCCGTAAGAAATATATTGTAATCGACTTATTGCGATATGCGGAATAAAATATTACGTACGGAAGCAAATATGATATTTTTTCAGCATATTTTTTTACCACACGTAACGCGATCTTTTCGCAATTCCAAACAAAATCTTAATCAAATAGCTTTTACCATTGGATTCTTCCCACACATTTTTACCATCGTAAAATGAGCTGGCTGATATAATGCCTGCAGGAACGGCCTAGCACCTTCAATATTGATGTCCCACATATGCAAGGCCTGCGAAGAACGCCTTTATCGCAACTAGAGAGATCTAGTCTGTGGTAGATCTTTTGCGCGCCACGACTGTACAAAGTTCCTACAACCCTGGGTTCAATCAGTCCTACATGGTTTGGCAATACTATCAGAGTCTCAAATGTTTAATATTGGATCGTATTCACAATTCACCTGAAAAATTAAGAATGGAAGAATATTTCTCTTGAGTTTTTTTTGTTTTTTTTTTTTTGTTTTAATATGTTAACATAATGATATGAAGGTAGGTCTTTAGTTAGTTTAACTACGCACAGCATCAAATGAACATACCAATATAAACATCAATAATCTACGTATGTATAGAAACAATTGAGCAAAAGTTTTTGTACCTACACATGCACTTACAAGGGCCCGTTCACTCGGTTCATGTCACCATCGAATTGAATTAAAAGTAAAGCTCTCCTTCATAAATGACTTATACAGGGGATGGTCTTTGATTTATTAGGTGAAATAAATATATATATGCAGGCTCAGCAGTTGGCCGCGGCCAGTGTAACTGCATGTATCTTCTCACTGCATGCTTCTTCACTGCACCTAATGCAAACTGCGAAAGAATTGCAAAAAAGCTCTACTAGAGTTTGAGTGCGACGCAACTGAAACAAGCCGCTTCTGCAGAACGCAGCAGCAGCAGCAGCAGCAGCAGCAAATGGTTATGGCCCAGATCACGTGGTGTCCAACCCTACAAACACTAGGAGCGCACCATTTATCCTCGCTGCGGCACACATCTCCTGCTCCTCGTCGTCGCGCCGTGGAGCTTCCCCATTGGCCACGTTAAAAGCAACTGTTTCCCTCCGAATCAAAGTGGGGCGTCGCGACGTGGCCGTATAGCAGTAGCAATAGCAATAGCAATAGCAATAATGGTCGGGGCTGGTTTAATTGGTTTTACAGGGTTTCTGTTTTATTATCGGGGTTTCTTTTTGGGGGGCTACGTGGAGTACGTAGGGTGGTGCATGGCGATCAGCAAATCTGAGCCGTACTGTGCCTGAAGATCGCGATCTCTGTACCGGGCGTACGTCCCGAGCTTTTGTGCAATACCACTAACACACTGGTGTTTACCATCACCATTGATTGGGTCACACCCGAGAACTTGACCCGAGGATGTGACTCGACCGTTGTAGGCTCGTATCAGTCGTATTGCTATAGGCTCCTGTAGCATTTATGGTCGAGGCCCACTTTAGGCGGTTGTGGTTGGAGCTTAGCTCTTTTGGTCTCTAGCGTGTCATTTTCTAGGGTGTACATACAATATATATCATACCATCACATCACACCACTTTTCGTAGTAAGGCGGCTACTCTGTATCCAACTCCCTCTCTCTCTTACTCTTTACAGCCTCCTCTGTTATCTTTTCTTGGTTTGATCAAAAACACCAAAAGCGCTGCATCTAAAAGCCTACGGAAAAGAACAAACGTTCCATATAAGCTATAGTGGTGTGTTATAGATTATAGACGAGAGAAGAGGAAAGGGGGGCGGAGAGAAGAAGAGGCAAGGGATGAAGAAGGAAAATAGAGATGATAGTAAAACTTTTGAGACACAGGACCATATATAATGACATTTTACAGTCACATGAACATAAGACAATAAAACACAGAACACCGACTAAACATTTAATTAAACACAAAGACGCGATAACAAATAAAACAAAGCAAGCCAAAACGAACAGGAGCTCCATACTTAACATTGCCAAAATTGGAACTCTACTGTATCGATCACCGAGTACTTTTTATTATCACTGATACTAGCTAGTAGTAATAGTTTATTCATATTGCGGTGGGTGGCGACGGGACGGACATTGATTGCCAGCGATTCAGAAGCCCTGGACTCCGACAGCGGTGTTCCTGGGGACGGCGACGGCGGTGAGCGGGTTCTTCATCTCGAGGGAGAGCTTGAGCACCTCGGACAGGTCGACAGGGGCGGCGTCGGCGGGGGCCCAGTCGAAGTGGTGGACCAGCCTGGCGACCCAGAGGCCCACGGTGACGATCCCGAGGTTCTTGCCGGGGCACACGCGGCGGCCCGCACCGAAGGGCGCGAGGCGCAGGTCCGCGCCGCGCACGTCCACGTCGGCGCCGCCCTCGGACTCCACGAACCGCTCAGGGGAGAACTCCTCGGGGCGGGCCCACACCGCCGGGTCGTGGGTGATGGCCCACATGTTAACCATGGCCGTGGTGCCCGCGGGGACCACCATGCCGTTCCCGAGGCACACGTCCTCCGTGGAGAGCCGGGCCCAGGAGAGGAGCGGGCCCGGGGGGTGGGCCCGGAGGGTCTCCTTCACCACGGCCTGCAGGTAGGGCATGCGCGCCACGTCGGCGTCGGTGACGTGGCGCCCGGCCCCCACCACGGCGTCGATCTCGCAGCGGAGCTTCGATTGGACCTCCGGGTGGAGCACCAGCTCCGCCATGGCCCACTCCGTCAGCAGCGCCGTCGTGTCCGTCCCGCGGAAGATCATTTCCTGCCACGTCACGTCACAGTGTTATTTCAACTAATGCCAAGTCAAAAGTAATTAATAAATTAATTAAACCAGAACAAAAAAAGATATATAAAAGAAGGTTAATTAACGGGACGTCATACATTTATATCGCATATTTATAATGTTTTTCACGTACTTTTTTTTTTCCATTTTGGGTTCGAAAAGACCAGTCCCAACGAAGTCGTAATTAATTAACTAGCTATAGTACAAAATATAAAATATAAAATATATATTAATATTATATATTAATATCACCGCAGCCAAATGAGGGTGGCGGGATGAGGATATATATATATATATATAAAAGGAGGAGCGAGCACTCGCATGCCCGTGCGATATGGCACGTACCCAGAGAACCGCGATCATGTCGTCCTCTTCGAGCTTCTCGTAGCCCTGGAGGGAGAGGAGCACGTCGACGAAGTCGGCAGCGTCGCCGGGCTGCGGGGACGAGGCACGGGAGTTGTGGTCGGCGATGATGGCGCGGACGAGGTTGCGGACGCGCGGGACGAGGGCGGCGCAGCGCTGGTTGACGCGGGCGGGGTCGTAGATGTGGGCGAGCCAGGGGAGGTGGTCGGACCAGTTGAAGGCGCCGAGGAGCTCGAAGCCCTCGCGCACCATGCTCCTGAGGCGCTCGGCCTCGGGGTCGCTGCGGGAGAGGTCGTAGCGCTTGCCGAAGACGCTGCCCATGATGTTGTTGAGCGCGGCGCCCTGGAGGTGGGGGCGGAGGACGACGGACCCCGACCGGGACTGCTCGGCGGACACGGCGGCCAGCATGGCGGCGCAGTCAGACTGGCGGCCCGGCTCGTGGGCGGCGACGCGACGCGGGGCGAAGAGGTGGGTCGACGCGATGCGGCGGAGGCGGCGCCAGTAGTCGCCGTTGGGGGCGAAGCCGATGGCGCGGGCGAACATGAGCTCGCGGGCCGAGCGCTTCAGGGGGCGGTCGGCGAACGACGGGTGGGTGAGGATCTCGCGGGCGACGCCGGGCTCGGACGAGACCACGGTCGGGGTGGCGCCGACGGAGAAGGCCATGAGCTGTGTGGAGGAGGCGCGGGCCATGGCGGCGAGGGCGCGGTGGGGGAGCCCGCGGGAGAGCGCGAAGATGCTGCCGAACACGGGGAGCCCGCGCGGGCCCGGGATTGGGACGGCGCCCTTGCGGCTCCGGTTGTTCGCCCACGCGGGCCCGCCCGGGGACAGCGCCCACGCGAGCAGCACCGTGGACAGTGCCGCGGCCGCCACCGCGAGCACGATGACGAGGCCGCGGTCGCAGAGCAGGGCGTCGGCGCCGAGAAACGCCGGGAGCGCGTAGACCAACCAGCTAGAATCAGTGCACGAGCTCATCGCGGCCATGCTTGCTCTAGTAGCTAGTAGCTAGTACTAGTACTGCAACCACTATAAGGACTGAGATCGATAGAAGAGAAGAGAAGAGAAGAGAAGGGCTTTTCCTTTGAGAAGAGGAGAGCACAAGGCGACGCGGGATGCGCTGTGTGAGGATGTTTGAAAGGGCATTGGGTGGGGGGGGCTATTTATAGGACTATAGGAGGGAATTAGGAGACATACATACATGGAATGATATTAAGAGAGAGAGAGGGAGAGAGAGGGAGAGAGAGACGGGCCGGGTCGCGCTTAATTGTTCGACATAGCCAAAGGGAGATGTTCACAGTCCACGCGGTGTAAATTGTATGCTGTGTACGTCCTTCTCTTGAGTGCGCCATTCATTTTAATTTTGATTCTCCTCATTATTATTATTATTATTTGTTGCATTAAGTACAATATATTTTTTTATTTACATCGAATTATATTATATTATTATATAATAAATTATTATTATTATTATTATTATTATTAAAGAAAGGGTGTAAGGAGGACTCAAACATATGGGTTTACGAGAATTGGGTAGTTTATAACAAGTTACGTGGGTATTATTAACAATTAATTAATTATTAAAATCACGATGATTAGACTCATATTTGTTACGGTGAGGCTCAGGTGGTGACGGGTGAGCCTAGTTCTCGTCGAAGTTTTCGGTGGTTGTCTGTGCACCGACCGTTTACCTCCGCGACTTTACACTACGCCACGTACACATCTTTTCGTTGTTGTTTTCTTTTTCTTTTCTTTTTTTTTTGAAGGGGGAAATAGATAACACGCTATCCGTTTCGTTTGCTAAATATGTGAATCAATTAAGATTCAAATTTGGGTCTCAGATATCAACCACCAAACTATTTGTCATTTGCTCTAGAGACGATCGGTTATACATCTTTTCGTTAACAACCTTTTATTTTTTATTATTACTATTACTTTTTCATCTATCAAAACTTTAAAATTAATTCCATGTTACTTTCTTTTTTAATATATTACGTAACATATATTTAATTATATTCTATGTATGTTTTCCTTCCTGTTTAAATAAATACAAATAAAAGGTTTCTGTATACGAATACGACTCTATGTATCCACCTTGTGATTCATCTTTAATGTCTATCTAAATTTCCTCTTAAAGATTCGATAATCTCTTGCTTGCATGATCCTATAATGTGTACGTTATTTTTAAATAAATATTGTTGAAATTTGAAATGTTTATTTCTATCGTTAGTATATCCCACACACACACACACACACACACACACACACACACACACACACACATATATATATATATATATATATATATATGAGTAATGATTCGGTACTTATTAAAAAAAAAAAAAAAGATCTTAACCCTTGATTAATTAAGAGTAAAATGGTAATTTTAATACTTAGCAGGTAAAAAGATTATGTTAAGATTATTTTGTTCAAGGTTAGTTTGGTAATTAAACAATACAATGTTTAAAAAGACTTTTTCCTAAAATTATGCATTAATTATAGGAATTTTAGAAATAGTTTTATTTCTAAGAATTGAAGTCCTAAAATTATGCATTAATTATAGGAATTTTAGAAAACTTTTATTTCTAAGTACGATGAATTTAAATTTTAAATATTATATACTTAAAATTTAAAAGTAAAATTTAAATTAGAGCGATTTGATACGGACGTAGATCTCGTCTTAAATTAGAGGAAATTTCTTATAATTCTATCTACTAATATTTAAAATATGAGATATTTATCAATTTTAAATTTGTAGATAAATGTGATTCACAAATTTATATTGATTTGAGATAATTATTAAAATTGTTGTTGATAGACCTTTTTTTAGTAGTAAAAAATATTGCATTCCATTTACAATAATAGAAAAAAAAACATACTTATTCAAATTTATGTCAACCGAATAATATCTGCTATTGAATATTTTTTACAAACGCCCCATAAAAAAATATTCCATACTCATAAAAAAAACGAAAATCTCTCTTAATTAACTAACTAAAGGGAAATTAGATTTGAAAAATAAAATGATTTAAATAAGCATATCAAATCAACTTTAAATTTTAAATTTGGTTCATAATTTCAAATATAAATTAATATTTTAATTCAAATTTTGAAATTAATTAAAATTTTAATATTTGTGTGTAAACAATATTTCAAATCAAAAATAATTAATTAACTTGAAAATATATCAAATTTTAATATTTGGGTGTGTAAACAATATTTACATTTAAAATATTTCAAATAAAAAATAATTAATTTAACTTGAAAATATAAAATATCATATTGTCAAATTATTTGAAAATTTTCTTATATGAAATGTCAAATTATGAAAGGAAATATAAAGATATAAAAAGGAAACAAAGAGAGAAAAATAAAATAAAAAATATAATAGAAGTAAAATGACTAAATTATCTATGTATTAAAAGACAAAAATATTCTTTTTGAAGTACACAGTAATGACCTTTCCCAAAGTGACTGCTATTGCGGTCATAATTTTAAGAAAATTAAATTTGAACCGTTGAATGAGAGTGAATGAACGGTAACGAAAAAAACTCTATATATATATAGAGAGAGAGAGAGAGAGAGAGAGAGAGAGAGAGAGAGAGAGAGAGTTGAGCTAGAATACTTTCAAAAGCACCATTGAGATGGTGCTTTTGGGTTTTTAACCATTGGATAGAGAGATGTAAGGTTGAGATGATGATGGTAGGTGGTGGTTGATGGGATAGGTGGTGGTAGGTGGAATAGTGTTAGATCCAAAGACTATTAGTAGTCAAAAAAGTAGATCCAATGGCTAGAAATTTAGAAGTACCAAAAGTTGGTGCTTCCAAAAATATTCTAGCTCAATTATATATATATATATATATATATAGAGTGCGGTACTATACTATTATGAGTATAGCGGTGCTATGCTCATAAAGTCTTTACCGTCGGATGCTATGAGATATGTGCCGGATCGATGGGAAAAAAGAATTTGCTCTAACGGAGCGATCCCGTTTTTTTTTTTCTTTTTTCTTGTCGGTTCTCCAACCTCGTAACCACTTTTCCCTTCGTCCTCTTCCTTCCCCCTTCCTCCTCTTCCTTCCCGAGCTCCGATCGCGCGCGATCCCTCTCCGCGGCGCTCCTCCGCGCCGCTCCCCTCCGCGTGCGATCCCACTCCGCGGCCCTCCCCTCCGCGGCGCTCCCTCCGCGGCCGCTCCCCTCCGCGTGATCCACTCCGCGGCCGCTCCCCTCCGCGAGCGATCCCCTCCGCGGCCCTCCCCTCCGCGGCCGCTCCCTCTCCGCGGCGCTCCCCTCCGCGGCCCTCCCTCCTCCGCGGCCGCTCCCCTCCGAGGGACTCCTCCCTCCGCGGCGCTCCCCTCCGCGCCGCTCCCCCACTCCCCGACAGGTGAAATTTTACAACTCGTCCATAGATCTACCATTTTGGCACTTTAAATTTGGCACTTTTAATTTTCGAAAATTTGTATTAATCAGTTATCTAATATAACTGATTAATACAAATTTGGCACTTAATACTTAGTAAAACATTTTGGCACTTTAAATTTTCGAAAATTTAAAGTTAATCAGTTATCTAATATAACCCATTTTGGCACAAATATAACCCATTTTGGCACAAATTTAGTTTGATTAATCAGTTATCTTGTATAAATTTTGGCACTTTACATTTTTAATTTTTAAATTTGCGAGAGCGGTGGCGGCTGTGGGTGCGATCAAAGAAGAAGTAGCAGCAACTTTGCCCTCCCCAACCAAGAAGCAATAGTAGCTCCTTTGTAAGTGTAATAATGTTTTGCACAAATTTGTATTGTTTCCAAAATTATTGACTCTTTATCTACATATAGATTACCTTAGTAAAACATTTGTTTTTAGTAAAACAGATGCTAAATCCTCTATCTTATCAGCATGCCTTTGATTGTATATTAGAATTTTTTTTACACGAACACATTATTTTTACATGAAAAGCATGCCTTAGATTGAATGTCAATGATAACTGATTAAAATAGTTTAATTGGAATGCTTATGCTTTTCTTTCATCCTTTTTCATCTAATTCCGAACTTGCGCAAAGTGCAAAAGAAAGGGTCATAATATTAGAACATGCAAAGAGGTAGATTTAAATCTTGTTATTAATTTTTCTGTAAACTATGTGAAAAATTCGATAGTGAAATTTAATTTCAGGAGCCTATACATGAGGATTTTGATGGTGGCAGTTCTACTGAGCGCGATGGATCAGTTGACGGTGGTTCTAGTTTCTCTACATAAAATTGAGTTTTTGTTGTAACAAAATGATCCAAGACATGTTGTAGTGACTAATATTAATGCTTTATTGAGACTATTGTTGTAGTTAATGTTGCTATTGTTGCTATTGTTGTTGTTGTTTTTGAGGCTATTGTTGTTCTTGATGTTGTTTCAGAATTGGATCAATGTTACTATTGTGTTGCTTTTGAGACTATTGTTGTTATTAATGTTGTTGCAGAATTGGGTTAATGTTGCTATTGTGTTGCTTTTGAGATTTTTGTTGTTCTTAATGTTGTTGCAGAATTGGATCAATGTTGCTATTGTTGTAACTTTTGAGACTATTTTCGAGAGCTTGTTAATGTTGTTGCATAATTAGAAACATGTGTATGTAATACATTAGGTGAGAGGAAGGGAACAGTTGGCGTACAAAGACTGCAAATAACCTATGAAAGAAACAAAAAGAGGAGTTTCACGTATGATAACTAACACACGATGCATATACAACCAGAATTTACTAAGAAGTGCATTTCATTTTACATCCAGAATTGACAAAGAAGCGAATTTCATTTAACATCATTGTGACCTCTCATTATCATATACCTTTCATTACTATACAGATGCTATAATAATGAAAACAATACATAACAATATGACAAGTCCAATAATTATGAAAAACTTGTTTTCAACATAAACTCTCACTTCCTTGATTCTATCTAAAAGTTCGCTGTCACGATCTTTTAACGCCTGTATCTGATCAGCTATCTTCGTTTCTAAATACTCAATATGTTGAAGTGGCCAATCATTTGAAGATTTCTTCGAACCTTGATTCAAAGGCCATACTTTTTCTCATTCTTGAAGAAATAGAACTTCCTGATTCAGATAATTCTCTATCTTTTGCTTCATTCTTATCTACCCATTGAAAAAAGTTACAATAATTTTCCTTTTCGTTTCGATATTTCGGACAGCCATAAAATTGCATCCCTTCAGAACGTGGCTAACGTGAAACTCTTAACATAGCAATTTCATTGCATTTGCAACGAACAACCCCGTTTTCACTAGATTTTCCTCGGTAATATGCCATTAGTATTCTGCAAAAAAAAGAAAACAACCTTTAGATATTTTCTAACAATTGTACGAAATTTTTTTCAATAATGAGAAAGATAAGTCGTATCAAATGATCAAAGTGAATCGGATGCCTTGATTTTTACAGTTTATAACTACAAGCTAAGTATCAATTCCTTCAGGGTACAGCATTACAATAAGGCGAAAACCATTTCTTAAAACATCACAAGCACTATCTCAAAGAGCAATACTACTGACAAATATATCAGATATGTCATAAGTAATTTTCGCATACTATTTGAGTCATAGCCATAATATAGATCTCTTGATTGTGTGAAACAAATAAATCTTAGATCAGTGCATATATATATATATATATATATATATATATATATATATATATATATATATATATATATATATATATATATATATATATATATATATATATATATATATATATATATAGTAGTAGGGCTACTATACTATTATGAGTAGTAGAGCCCTACTACTCATAAGTTGTTTTCGATGATAGAGCTTCCGAATCGACGATCCACTCCGTTAAATATGATCTAGAGTATTTAAAACTTCTAGAAAATAAATTTCGTAATTTTTCGAAATCATTTACCTTACGATCAAAAGCTCACAAAATTGACAATTTTTAACGGCCGATATGGGATACTTGGTAGTTTAACGGTGTAAAAGAATTGAAATAGGTTGAATTTTTGATAGAAAATTCTATTCACTACCTAGATAAAGATCAATAACTCCGATCTTAAATTGAAGGATCCGATCATCTATTTTTAGGACATCGTTCGATTTCGGTTCATTTTATGCCCATTTGATGGAATTCTTATGATTTTGAAAAAGTACAAAATTTATTTCCAAGTAGTTTTAAATACTCTAGATCATATTTAACGGAGTGGATCGTCGATTCGGAAGCTCTATCATCGAAAACAACTTATGAGTAGTAGGGCTCTACTACTCATAATAATAGTATAGTATACTCTATATATATATATATATATATATATATATATATATATATATATATATATATATATATATATATATATATATATATATATATATATATATCTTCGATCAGTACATATCCTATTGATTGATTCAACTTTACACATATTACGAATACTTTGTCTTTGCCAGTCTCTTGCCTATATACATTTTTCCTACAAGGTTTGTCGCTCTTTTTTCTATGCTAAAAATTAAAAAGGAATGGGTAAATAGCCTGGCAACCATTGGATCGATGAGGTTTTTATAAAGAGTACAACTCTTTTTGGTTGCGTATTTATTTAGGATCGGATCTTTACGAGAAGAGAAGTTCTAGATCGATCTCTGACACAAAAATGAGGTGAAATTTTACAGAACGATCCGTTATCCCTTTTACAACTTTAATTAATACAAATTTTCGAAAATTAAAAGTGCCAAATTTAAAGTGCCAAAATGGTAGATCTATGGACGAGTTGTAAAATTTCACTGTCGGGGAGGAGCGGCGCGGAGGAGCGCCGCGGAGAGTCCCTCGGAGGAGCGGCCGCGGAGGAGGGGAAAGGCTGCGGAGGAGCCCCGCGGAGGAGGATCACGAGCGAGTGGATCACCCGCGGAGGAGCGGCGCGGAGCGCGGCGCGGAGGAGGAGGGCCGCGGAGGGGATCGCACGCGGAGGAGCGGCGCGGAGGAGGAGCGCCGCGGAGGATCGCGCGCGGAGGAGCGCCGGGGAGGGATCGCGCGCGGGGGGAGCGGGAAGGAAGAGGAGGAAGGGGAAGGAAGAGGACGAAGGGAAAAGTGGTTCGAGGTTGGAGAAACGACGAGAAAAAGAAAAAAAAAAATAAACGGGACTGCTCAGTTAGAGCGATCATTCTTTTCCAATCGGATCCGGCACATATCTCATAGATCCGACGGTAAAGGCTTTATGAGCATAGCAATGCTATACTCATAATAGTATAAGCACTCTATATATATATATATATATATATATATATATATATATATATATATATATAAAATTGAGCTCCTATGCTTTTAAAAGTACCAAGTCATTGGTGCTTGTAACTTTAGCCATTGAATTTATAGATGTGAGGTTAGGATTATGTGGGCCCCCTTGGGTTAAGTGGGTGGTTGGTTGAATAGTATAATCTAACGGATGAAAGTGATCAAAGGTGTAGATCTAACGGTAAAAAATTCACAAGCCAAATACTTGGTGCTTTTACAAGACATATATATATATATATATATATATATATATAATTTAGGGGTCAGATGATCGAACCCCCAAATTATATAATAAAATTTTTATTTTTACAGTTGCACTGCATGGGATTGATTTTGAAACTGATGATATTGTGCCAAACGAGAAATTAGATAGAGAATAATCCATCAAGAGTAAAATGGTCACTGAACACTCATATGCATTATGCCTTAAATTTTTGTCTTATTTGTACTCTTTTAGTAATATTTAGAATATATTTAATCTGATGTTGTAAATTTTATATGAAATAATTGTGTTAGGAAAACCTTTCTCCTAGATTATGGCGATTAAAATGTTTCTGCAAACCTTATTGCATTTTCTTCAAAAATCATTAGTCTATATATGTTAACCATGATCATTCGAATTCCAAGCCTCATCTATGGGTGTGATCAATTTAAGGCGCACCTTAATTTGGTTAGTGCATGCATCAATGGTGCGGGATTTGCTTTTATTTATTGTGTAGAAAGATACAGTTTATCTTACCAGGATTTTATTTATTTTGCTTTGATCGCAACGAAACAAGCTCTAGCATGCAATATTTAATTTTTATTTGGTGATCGGAATTTGGACACAGAAACCTTTTCCTTAATTAATTTCCTGAATAGTTACTTGTCCTTTAAAATATTTCCCATCAAAGAAATAAAGATAAATATTAAATATGGAATTAATGTTTACTGCAATAGTAAGCATGTATTAGCATTCGAAATTTCTAGGAGATCGTCACTACAAAAAAAAAGTTAATATAAGGACGCTTTTTAGGCGCTTAGGAAGCGTCTCCAACCGTTTTTATAATATAGAAAATACCAACACGTCAAAAAGCGTCGTTATATGATATCAAATAATTTATTAAATGATGATAAACTTTACTATTATTTTTAATTTTTCGACGCTTTAAAGCGTCAGGATTTTAAAAATCCGGACACTTTAAAGCGTATATTCTGACGCTTTAAAGCATCAGAATGTATTTTACCGACGCTTGGTATAAGCGTCAATATATACGTGGCGACTCTTCATTTGCCGACGCTTTGACCGACGCTTTCAAAAGTGACATTGGATTAAATTGGGACGCTTTTAAGCATCATTAAATATATAAAAAAGCGTCCTTAAATATAACATTTTTTGTAGTGGTAGTTCATTCAAATTCAAAATGATCTCGTACACATATAAGCAACTGTAGTAATTAACAAAATAATTTCACAAAGCATATGCATCCTTTTGTATTCCTTCATTTACCAATTTATCTTTTAAGTATATGAAGGTTCTATTACGATTTACGAACACGCGCGCGATACATAATAGGCTAATTACGATAGATAGAACAAATTAATATATATAATAATCTCTATCTTTGCTAACATCCTAGAACAAGGGAATTAAGGAGAATATCATGTGTATTCCTTCATTTACCAATTTACCTTTTTAAATGTATGCGGGTTCTATTGAGAACGCAAAACATAATAGTCTAATTACTACAGATAGAACAAATATAATAATCTCCTAGCTAACGTACGTGTTTCCTCTTGTGCACTAGCGATAGAGAGAGAAACATTATGATAACTAAAAACGAATATAATGTATCACACATGTAGTAGAATTTGCATGCTTGGGTGCTTAATGTTTTAGTCGAAAACTTAGTGAAAATTTGATTGCGGAAATTGTATTGCGAGCTCTACAAGTTCATATGCATATACGGTGCAAATGAGCTCCATATAATTCCTATAATAATTTCTCATAACAAATAATCCGTACAGGCCCTCATGCATGAAGGCGCAAAACGTAAAATAATAGGGTTCTAACTTTAATTTGAACCGGTTGGGGTTCGGGGTCGCTTGGGGCTCAAGCAACGCATTGGGGTGCGAGCGCAACGTGACGCGTCGACGCTCGGTTTGAATATAAGGGAGATGCAAGGGGAGAGGTAGGTGAACTACGTACACTACTCCCTAGGGCTGGTAAACGAGCCAGCCGACTCGTGTTCAACTCGCGCTCGGCTCAAATTAATTTCAAATCAAACTTGAGCCTTATAAATTTAGGCTCGAAATTAATTTCAATCCGAGCTCGAGTATTACCGGGCTAGCTCAAATTAGGCTTGAAAAGCTCGAAATATATATATATATATATATATAGTCCCAAATCAGTATCTATTAATACGACGAACTGACAAGCAGAGCTTTGTTTCTATCCTTGGATTAACTCCTTTGATTAATTTTATCCGTTAGATTATACTATTCAACCAACCACCCACTCAACCCTAGGGGGCCCACATCATCCTAGCCGCACATCTTTTAATCCAAGGGTAGAAAACTTACTAGCACCAAGTCATTGGTGCTATTAATAGTATTCCAGCCTAGTTCTATATATATATATATATATATATATATATATATATATATATATATATATATATATATATATATATATATATATATATATATATATATATATATATATAGTAGAGCTACTATACTATTATGAGTAGTAGAGTCATACTACTCATAAGTTGTTTTCGATGATGGAGCTTAGAATCGACGATCCACTCAGTTAAATATGATCTAGAGTATTTAAAACTTCTAGAAAATAAATTTCGTAATTTTTCGAAATCATTTACCTTACGATCAAAAGCTCACAAAATTGATAATTTTTAATGGCTGATATGGGATACTTGGAAGTTACACGGTGTAAAAGAATTGAAATATGTTGAATTTTTGATAGAAAATTCTATTCACTATCTAGATAAAGATCAATAACTCCGATCTTAAATTGAAGGATCCGATCATCTATTTTTAGGGCATCGTTCGATTTCGGCCGTTCATTTTATGCCCATTTGATGGACTTTATTATGATTTTGAAAAATTACGAAATTTATTTTCTAGAAATTGTAAATACTCTAGATCATATTTAACGGAGTGGATCGTCGATTCGGAAGCTCCATCATTGAAAACAACTTATGAGTAGTAAGGCTCTACTACTCATAATAGTATAGTAGCCCTACTATATATATATATATATATATATATATATATATATATATATATATATATAGAGAGAGAGAGAGAGAGAGAGAGAGAGAGAGAGAGACTAGGCTACTATGCTATCAATAGCAAAGTGCTACCAAATTTTTGGTGCTCAAGAGATGTGTGGTTGGGATGATGTGGACCCCAGGGTTAAGTGGGTGGTTGGTTGAATAGTATGATCTAACGGGTGAAAATCATCAAAGGGGTGGATCTAACGGCGGAAAACTTGATAGCACCAAATGCATGGTGCTATCGATAGTATCCCAGCCGGACTCTATATATATATATATATAGAACTAGACTACTATGCTATTAATAACACAAAGTCATTGATACTATCAAATTTTTAGCCTTTGGATTGAGAGATATGCGGTTAGGATAATGTGGGCCCCCAAGGGTTAAGTAGGTGGTTGGTTGAATAGTATGATCTAACGGGTGAAAATTATCAAAGAGGTGGATCTAATGGTTGAAAACTTGGTAGCACTGAGTGTTTCGTGCTATTGACAGTATAGCAGCCGGACTCTCTCTCTCTCTCTATATATAATACCAATTATTTGCTATTAGATTTTCACCCCTTAGCTGAAGGGATGTGCGGTTAGAATGATAATGATCCCCTAAGGTCGGATAGAAATGATCAAAGGTGTAGATCTAAGGCACAAAATTCGATAGCACTAAGCATTTAGTACTATCGATAATATGATAGCCGGACTCTATCTCTCTCTATATATAGTCCGGCTATTATACTATCTATAGTACCAATCGTTTTGTGCTATAGAGTTTTATGTCATTAGATCTACCTATATATAGAGTCAGGCTACTATATTATCGATAGTACAAGTATTTGGTTCTATCGAGTTTTCTACTGTTAGATCTATCATTTTGTTATTTTCATCTGTTAGATCATGCTATTAAACTTGCCACCTCCTCAATTCCAGGGGGCTACAATCATCCTAACCGCACATCCCATCATTCAAGGACCGAAACCTAATAACAAGCAGTTGATATTATTAGCTTAATTCTATATATATAGACTAGGGTTACTATACTTTTATTAATATAGAGCTCTTTATACTTATAAATTTTCGACCGTTGGATGTGAAATTAGGATGATAGTGGTTTCTTAGGATTAAATGGTTGGTTAGTTAAATAGTATGAATGAAGAAAAATAAAAAAAAATCATTATGTTTTTCTTCATTTTTATCGAATTCTCTCGTAAATGAAAAAATAGGTTTTCTCTCGCATCTCTCTTTTCTTTCTCTTCTTAATTTTCTAACCGCGTAAATATCTTACCAGCATTAACACCTAATTTTTTTTTATAAAAAAAGAAACTTTAGAAGTGTTTTTTTTTTTTTTTTTTTTTTTTTTTTTGCTGGTATGAAAATAAGATACTACATTAATTTGTTGGTCTATTAATTCAAAACATATAATTCTCTAATTGCACTAATCTGATGATCATATGGTTTTTATTATTTTGCTTGTAGGTAAGAACAAGTAATTAAATATAATTAATAGGCTGGGGCAATTTCATCACTACGATCTCTCAAATTTATAAATTTTATAGATAATCCGGCAAAAATTAAAATATCATGCATATCTCTTAAAATATAGAAAAGTCACATTTAATATGATGTACAAAAATAAAACTAATATTTAATATATATAATAGAATTTTTCAACGAAAAATTATGAAAAGATGTATGTATAATTATTTTTTAAATTCAGAAGAATATTTATAATATTTTAAATTTTAGAGGAAAATGGATGAAATTTTAGTCTACGGAAATGGATGGCACGTATGAAATTTTTCCTAATTAACATCAGTTGCATTTAGAATGAATTTTTTTTTTTTTGTTGAGAAATAGGTAGCAAGCTACCTTCTTTATTCATTAAAAATAAATTGAACTACATAATGGAGCGAAGGACCTCCTTAAAGGGTCAAGAAAGGACGTTACAAAAAACTAAATAAAGCGACAAAAAAAAGGCAGAAAGAACAGATAAAAAAACTAGCAAAGAAAAGCGAAAAATACAAAGCAACAGTGTACGATCACTACTACGACTGCAGCTGTTATACTACTACGTCGTCCAATCAGCCATCAACAGTTTGATACGATCCAGAGCTCGGATGGGATTAGATTGTTTCGCTCGGAATAACATGTCGTTTCTCTCCGTCCAAACTACCCACCGTATAACTGAAAGAAGACTTAAAGCTTGCATTTAGAATGAATTAAGCTGTACGTTATGCATAGGCATTATTACCCGGTGTATGCATATCGATCATGGGAAATTTTTTTAAAAAAAGGTAATTTATATTTTATAAGGTGGCCACGTACGTACCAAGGATGAACAGCTATAAAGCAAAGAGTTCGGGGCCAAGAGTACATTTGTTTTGGAACCTTCCATGATCCTATTTGTGGGGTAGGATATAGCCTAGCTATGTTCGTATATATATATAAACATATATATATTACGTGTTGTCTAGCTTTGTCGGTTGGCAAGTTGCATGTCCTACACCTACACATCTACACTCTCTTTTAATTTCTCTACTTTTTTTTTTTTTTGTTTTTTAAGAAATAGATAGCGCGCTATCTGTTTCATTCAGTAAGTAAAATAAATTAAGCGTACAGAAATAGAAGCAGCTTAGATCTCCGAAAAATCAAAAAACAAACAAGTCAAATGGGCAAAAAGAGATGAGAGGAAAGGATAAAATGGAAGAGTAAGCCTAGTATCGCTTCAAGTCAGCACGATCCGGCAAGTTGGTTGTAAGAAGATTAATATGTTCCAAAGAGCGGGTCGCATTGGACATAGTTGTCTGAAAAACGAAGTTGTTTCTATTCTTCCAGACCACCCATCAGATTGCGGCCAGCAAGGTTTACTAATTTAAGAGGATTTAGTTATTACAGTTACCTTTCATCGAATCCCAAAATCAATGTTTATAAAATAAATTAACAATAATATATATGTTCTTGAATTGAGCTAGAATGCTTTTAGAAGCACCAACCCCTTGATGCTTCTAAATTTCTAGCCCTTGGATACACTCCTTAATTACTAATTAATACACCTTAGATCAAACACTATTCCATCTACCACCACCTACCACCATCATCCCAAACCTACATCTTTTCATCTAATGGTTAAAAAGTCAAAAAACACCACTATTCTTTGATGCTTTTGAAAGTATTCTAGATCAACTCTATGTTTCTAGCTAATTATTAACCAACCATATATTTTAGGGAGGAGAATACATATGTTTAAGTCCCACGGGATTAACAACAACAACAATTAACTGATTAGAATATGAAGGAAAATAAAAAGTACATGATAAAAGAAGAGGTCAAAATTATAGTACCAGCATCCACCGATGTGCAATATTGAGCTCGTGGTGTGTATATATATATATATATATATATATATATATATAGGATTATGAGTACGATCGTCCTCGTATTCATAAATTATTTTACTATATTATTATGAGTACGATCGTCCTCGTATTCATAAGTTGTTTTCGATGATAGAACTTTCGAATCAACGATCCATACCGTTAAACGTTATTTACAGCATTTAAAACTTCTATAAATCAAAATTTATAATTTTTCGACATCATTTACCTTACGACTAAGCGGTCACAAATTTGACAATTTTTAACAGCCGGTATGGAATACTTGATAGTTTAACGGTGTAAAAGAATCATAATTTATTGATTTTTTGATAGAAAATTCTATTCACTACGTACATAGATAAAGAGTAATAACTCCGATCTTGAATTGAAGAATCCGATCATCTTTTTTAAGACGTCGTTCGATTTTGATCATTCATTTTATGCCCACTAGATGGACTTTATTATGATTTTGAAAATTTACGAAATTTATTTTCTAGAAATTTTAAATACTCTAGATCATATTTAACGGAGTGGATCGTCGATTCGGAAGCTTTATCATTAAAAACAACTTATGGGTAATAGGGGTCCACTACTCATAATATACGAGGGCTCCAATACTTATAACAATTTAATCCTTTGTCACGTGTGTATTTAACTTTGATTTGCGAGTGTGAACTCCTCGCGCGTTAGACATGCATGGTACACGCATGTTCCTTACATAGTCGACAAAGGTCCCCTCATCTTTAGCTTAATTAGAACTCTTAATGGTACTTAATTATTCTTCTCTTTGTTAATTTTTCTTTAGCTTTCTCATGCGCACTTAATTACAATTGTTTGATTTGAAGACCGACTAAATTAAATATTTGCAAGTCAATAGCCTGAATTCTCGCAAATCAGCTATATAGGGCCCTTGTCGATGATTCTTCTTCGCGTGCAGTCGATTGCCTTTCTAGCTACGCGAGGGCATCCTTCGATCGACGCAACATCGATCTATCTCTAAGATCTCATGTCTAATTAACAATGTACGAACTCTAAATTAATTAACTGCTCTTTCCTCTGCAGAACATGCATGCACTGCATGCACTTCGTGCTCCAAGTTTTATAATTCAGCTAGCTTCGAATTCTTAAGTAAGTTTTTCAGGTTTTACTTAACTAAACCAACTTGTTTGGTTGGTTCATTCATTTAACTTTAAGCTTTGGATTTGGTGAATCGATCGGGTTAGCCGCCCCTTGAACAAAGGTTAGGTGACTCGAGATGCGTAACAAATCTAGGTGGCTTGAGATGCGCAACAAATTAATCTAGGGGAAATTAATTAACATGCAAACTATTCATTGAACTTAACCTGCATCAGACGAGCTAATGAATTGGTTTGTTTCATGCATGACTTGATTCATTTCTTTCGTGCAAGTGTATAAGTTAGCTATTCTGTATAAGGGTTGCAAGTAGCTACGTACGATCGAGTATAGTGGTGACAAATCAATTATATAAAAATTAAAAAAGCCTTGCTTCTTTACAAAATAAATATTATTTTATGAACACAAAAGCTCGTCTTTTGAAGCAACATGCAATACAATACTAAATTTGTTTTGCTAAATATGTTTTGCACTCTCTTTGAGGCATAATATTCTATGAGAGAGCTTCAAAAAGACACTGGAGGATTCTGCCTAACCAATCTTAATTAATCAGGAATGTTGTGTAAGTTTCACTGCATCTACGAATATTTCACACTACAACAGAATTAAGAATTAGGTTATAGAGACACTTTTATATAAGTTTCTTTTATGCCATTTTTTTTTAAAAAAAGTCTATTAAAGTTTAATCATAAAACTCAATTCAATCAAAAATAAAAAGTTCTTTAACCTTACTAACCACATCCAGGTCACTCGGTCAGATTACAAATAATAATAATAAAAAAAAATTGATCACCATCTCTCCTTCTCCTTTTTCGCCGCTGCAGCCTACGAGGTTTGGATCTGACGGCTGGAGTTCGTCCGTAAGGATCTCACAGGGATCGTAGAGGGTTACGATCGCACGTATTTCTCTGCCACAAATCGTTGGAGGAGTGGATGCCAAATATCAAGGCGGCACCACGTACCTATAGCAACCCCATATATAGCAGCATTTTTAAAAAGTATAGATAATTTAGTCAGCATCATTTTTTTTTTATCTATACCGATATTTAAAAGTATCGTTATACACAATTTTTGTTGTAGTGTCAACACTAGTACATTTAGTTATATTTAATTGTACAATTTTTTCAAAGGAACATTCTTATACATCAAGGTTGGGATGAGATTTACAGTGAACTTTGCTATCTTAATTATCATTTGTTTCGCCGATGGAAGCGCAACTTCCTTTACGTACAAAATATACGAATTTTTGTAAGTTTTGCTGATTCAGTGATCCATATATATAACTTGGTTTCAAATTAAGATAAACGTAAGAGAACGAAATAAACGTTGCGGGTAGCGTGCTACCTATTTCTCTCTAAAAAAAAAAAAAAGATAAACGTAAAAGATCAACATAAACCTAGCTAGCTAGACCAATAAAAAAAAAAATCCAGCAATTAATAAACCTGCAGGTAACATGTGACTCTTATACATATATGGCTATATATATTATTATTATCTAGTAAAATCCCCAGAGAAATTAATTAGAAATTAATTAATTAATTAAAGCTCATGCCTAGGTAGAGGAAACAAACTCCTACCAAAAGGCAACATCTCTCATTATGTGATCCTAAGCCAACTTCAAAGTAAGTGCACTTCGAAACTTGCAAGGGTTGGGCTACATAAATTCAAAAACAAAAGGCATATATAATGGACCCATAGGAAAATATTAACCCCTCTAATTAAACAGGTAATTATTACTTAATTAAGGAAACCCCCATCCCATGCACTTCTAGTGCAACATTAACCCTAACGCTAAAAATTTAAATTAATAAAGCATATATATATATATATATATATATATATATATAACCTAGCTTCTTTTTTTTTGGAAAAAAGAAAACCCTAGCTAGTGTCCTAACTTTACTCCCTCCATTCTCTCAAACCCTAAAAACCTGGTCTTGGTCTCATGAAAGCTTAATCTGGTTTAATAATTAGAAATTATGTTCTACAAGAATGCACTTTACAGCCTCATTAAAAGACAACATTGAGACAAGCCTTCGTGGGTCGAGGATTTGCCAAGAAAAATTAACTAAAATAAGATGGATTAGTCCAACATGCTTTCAACGTCGCGACGCAGATTAATTTCACCACCGACAAGTAGTGTGGCTAGCTGTTTAGTCAATGATCTTCGACTATGCAACCGCGTTGAATCGGCGGAATCTTCGATCAGAATCTTAACAAGCCTTAGTTTAAATAATCAGTATTTAGAGTGGCAATTACTTATCTGATACTACTCTGCATTACTGAGCTAGTCCGTTTGATAATGACATTACGAATATGTTTGTGGATACAAGAAAGGATTACATATAAACAATCAATTACTACTAATCCACTTTGCTTAACTTAATAGCTACTCTAATAATCTTGACCAAAAATGTTAGAAAATCGAATCCTTATAATTAATAATACTATGGTCGAGGATCATTCACACAAGCAAATCAACTGATGTTCTGTCGTGCGTATCGGTGACGAATCTTTATATTCATTCTTATTAGAACAGTACTCCTTCTATTTGGCATTAATTAAACAACGAGATTATTGTGAAGTACATTGATACACCGACGAAGATAATGAGAGGTAATTATATAGGTAAACTTAAACCGACATCCATTAATTAATTGGTTTCTCCTATTTGCTGTTGGGAACTTGGTACTTGCCCTAACACTAGATTTTAAAAATCTGCAACCTGTTCTGACACCAACTAGTGTTGATCCGGTATCAGATGTTAGGATTATGCAACGGAAGCATCGAATTGAATTTTTACTATAAATTCAACTTCTCAGCAAAAATTGATACAATCACGAAAGAGAGAAAGTCAAACAGAAAAATATATGAGAAAACTAAGATTCATTAAATAAGAAAAGATTACGCATTACTCCTCTTCTGTAATAGAGTAGCTTCAATTAAATCCGAACCCTATTTTTGAATTTCTCTCACCTTTCTCTTATTTTTTATAAATTCAAAAGACCTCCCTCTCATTCTGTGCATCCATGCACAAGGTTTAGTATTGACTCACGACCACGAAAATTGCACACACCCTCTTGCACCACGCACTAAGTGGATCCAAAATCACGACCATCTTGGGCATGCCATATGGGTGCGACCAAGTTATACCGGCACCACCAAAATAATAGTACCTATATTATATTTATAGCTTATATAAAAAACTATCCAAACTCTAGCCCAATTGGATTTCTACTCTAATTAATATTTAAGTTTTAATTTATCGCCAATAAATTTAAATATTGATTATAATCTATTCTAATTAATATTTAAGTTTTAATTTATCGCCAATAAATTTAAATATTATTTCTAATCTAATTAAAGATCGACTATAAATCTAACTAAATCCTAACATTTGCTACCTACTAATAAATGGACAATTCTCACCTAGCTAGTTTTCTGCCTCATTACTGTCAAGCGGTAGTCTTCTGGGTGTGTGTACATAATAAGGTGGTCTATATATGGATCGGGCCTTATTCATGGGCCAGAAATTTTGACTCGCCGTCGCACTAATCTGTGGGCCTCTAATTGTTACACAGGCCCCTATGTGGCCCACTATGTTGAGGGTACTGGTTCTCATGGGCCGTGAGAGTGAAGCCTAATTCATCTATTTCTCGTGGGCCTTAAAGTTTACTATGGCCCATACGGCCCATTAGCGTCGTCCCTTGTTGAAAAATCAAAATTGAAAATTGGAAAATCGCTGCTATCGCCTCTGCTCAGTTTTAGCGACTCCGCTGCGAGCGGGCCTGCGACGATGGGCGACGCGGCGCTCATACCCGGCCTCCCCGACGACGTCGCCGTGCGATGCATCGCGCGCGCGCCTCGATCCTCGCACCCGGAGCTCTGCCGCGTGTCCCGATCCTGGCGCTCCCTCCTCCGCTCCCCGCTCCTCTTCTCCGTCCGATCCGACCTGGGCGCCGCAGAGCCCGTGCTCTGCCTCAACCTCCGCTCCCCCACCGACCAGTCGCGGTGGCTCCTCCTCCACCGGGGTCGCCGGAACCCTAGCCCCCTCCCCGCGCCGCCGCTCCCCTCCCTCGGCTCCGCCGCCGCCGCGCTCGGCCCCTTCCTCTTCGTCCTCGGCGGCTCCCTCGGCGGCGTCCCCTCCGCCGCCGTCCAGGTGCTCGACGCGCGCCTCCCCCGCTGGTCTCTCGGCCCCCGCATGTCCGCGGCCCGCGAGTTCGCCGCCGCCGCCGCCCTCGGCGGCCGCATCTACGCCGTCGGCGGCTGCGTCCCTATATCCGAGGCCTGGGCCGAGTCCCTCGACCCATCGGCCTCCTCCGCCGCCGCCGCGTGGGTTGTCGTGCCGAGTCCGGCGCTTGTCCGGGAGAAGTGGATGCACGGGAGCGCCGTGCTCGCGGGGCGGCTCCTCGCGGTGGCGGATCGCGGCGGGGTGGTGTACGACCCGGCGGCGGAGCGGCCGTGGGCGGCGGTGGCGCCGGGGCTCGATCAGGGGTGGAGGGGGAGGGCGGCGGCGGTGGGGGGGATCCTGTACTCGTACGATTTCCTAGGGCACATCAAAGGGTACGATCCGGAACTGGATGAGTGGAAGCGGGTGGAGGGGGTGGAGCGGGAGCTCCCAAAATTCTTGTGCGGGGCAACACTTTCGAACCTGGGAGGAATGCTGTGTGTGGTGTGGGAAGGGAAGGAGAAAGGAGATCGCAGGAAGAAGGAGATGGTGATCGATTGGGCCGGGATTGAGGTCTCGAGAACGAGCGACAGGGGACTGAAAGGGAGGGTTTTGTGGGTGGAGTCGGTCGAGTTGGCGGTGCCAAGAGGGTCTTTCATAGCTCATTGCTTGGCTTTGGAGCTCTGAGCTTTGTGCGTGGCACATTCGAAAGATCGAAACTTCGGTATGTTTACAATGATCGTGATATCTCTTTTTGTTGTCTGAATAATTCGTGCCCATAGAATTCTTCTTAATTTCTGACAAGTTCAAGATCATCGGAATTTGTACGGCGATAGTGCGTTTGTTTGGCTCGAAATAAAATAGCAAGCACTTGTAGACTACAGGACTGAGTTTTATCGGTAGATTTGTGTATGATTACTGATGATATTGCTGTTTGAAAAGGAAAATGTTACTACTTAAAAGGAGTAATTGCGTAATTGCGTTGATTTGACGGAATTTGCGCTGTTAGCAATTCAATATTTAGTTCAACAAGATACTTATTTTTTTTATCCTTTCTCTTTTTGTGCGAAACTTCTATTTTAGTAGTAATTGCATGGAATACAGAAAAAATGTATGAAGCAAGATGAGAAAAAGCTAGAAGATGGTCTGAGAATCAGAATAATATGGTATATGTTACAGTGAAGCAGCCTCGGCGTCTGAAGTTTCCAATTTTATGGTTTTTCTTGCACATTTGGCTTGTTATCTCTATCCAAGTTAACATCTGAATATTTCAAGGCCATATCTGAGTAAAGAGAAGGGAGGAATCCAGTTAGATGTTTGCAGTTGTTTGTTTTGCATTTATGCTCGAAAGAAGAGAATGGAAAGGAAAGAAAAAAAAGAGAGAAAAAGAGAAGAAAATGATTTTGTTTCGTTACGGGAAGTATAAGAAAAAATAAAAAGACAAGCTTTTGATCATGCTATTTTCTTCTTTCCTGACGAGCTTCAAAGAGAAGCATTCTCCCCCTTTCTCTCCTCCGATTTCTATCCTTTTGGGCTGTGTTGAACTTGCCTATGCTGCAAACGAAGTGTCGTGTTTCTGTCTAATTTTATGTTTTTGTTGGCTGCAATACCTGACCAAAAGTTAGGCACCTGTGTAGAGTGAATTCTTAAACCTGCAGTTGTTGGGATTTCTCATTTCAAGCTTAGAGCTCTATTTTTCCTTTTTTATTGGAGTTTGGTAAATCTATTCATTTAGGCGTTTTATAATCGGTCTAAAATATAACTGTACTGATCTTGGAGTTCTTTTTATAGGCAAAGGTTTTCTGACACAATTACTGTGATAAAACCATTTTTGCAGGTTCCTGCATCATCCTAATGCTCGATTTCGGTAGATAAGGATATCCAATAATGAGTTCACATGGTTCGGCTTCTGGGTTAATAATGTGCAAGGTTTAAACTTTGAAGTGGTTTGAGCAGCTGCAGTTCCAATCCTCAGATGAGCCAGGTCTTGTTGATATTCTTTTCAAATTCACTGGAACTTGATTTTCTGTATATAAGTAGGTTAAATTCTCAGCTGTGTTCATCTTTTGTGAATAACAAATCAGTTTAGTTTAATTGTGATTTTGTTCCTTTCTGAAACTCTTTCTATTTTTGTATTAACTGTATTATTTTGCTAGAAGGGAGAAAGAACTCAATTGAACCATGAGCTGTTTGTTTGTGTCACTTATGTCATTGAAGTTGAAATCCTCTCTGGTATCATAGATCACATCTAACGGTTTACATTATGCTGGTCTATATACACCTCAATGCATGCAATAATCCATCCAATATTAGTAGCTTCGCAAGAGGCAATTACTATGATGATCATATGTCCTTGCTATAAAGAGGGGTAAACAATTCAGAAAGATCAAGTACGAAACAAGAGCCTGCATATTGAATTGTTTGGATAATTATGTAATCTTGAAACAAATCAGTGTGGCATTACATCAGCAAGCAAAGTTCACCACACAAACATGTTCATCTGGGCCTGTTTGTTTTGGTGTAAGTGGAGTGATGGAACTCAAGTTCCATCACTTCCGTTATTTATTTTGATGTAAGTAAAAAATATAATATAACTCAAATTACGTTAGAGCTCCACTTCACCTACTCTCGACTTCCTCCTCTAAAGTGCCGAACTCGACTTCCACGACACTCAACCTCCTCTAAAAAATTTATTAAACAGTAAAATCTAAACTCTACTTCCTTTATAATAGATTAGAATTATCTTATTCATAATAAATTAAAATTATCTTTAAATAATAATAAAAAAATTAATTATATAATAGATTAAATTTTATAGTGGTAAATTTATTACTATATTTAGGAGATAATAGGATCCACTTACTTACATCAAAACAAACAACGGAACTAAAAAAAACTAATTTTACCAGCATCAAATTACATCAAAACAAACAATAGAAGTGATTGAATTTACTTTCGGACGATACGAGTTACGTCAAAACAAACAACAGAAAAATAATCACACTTCAGGAAAACTCAAACACCACTACACTTGACTTACATTGAATCTACAAATACGTCAATCCAAACGCCCCCTAAGGAGCTCAACAACTTTCACCATACTAGCCCAGCAAACTAAACATCTCGATATCCTCTCACACCAACTACAGCCTTATTTATCATGCATCCAAAATACACATGTAACTCGGAAAAAATTAAAACGAAAAATCTTCATTCAACCAACAATCTCAACAGGCTCAAATCCCCTGTCGATCGACGCCTTCACTGCATCGAGCACAAGCTGCGTCTTTCTAGTAATAGTCGGCCACTTCTCCTCTGGCTTGTTTCCAGAATCCCTGATCCCTGCCACCAACCTTGAGAACTCCTGCACCATAAGCGCTTCCTGGGGAAGCTCGGTTGTGACAACATGCTTGCTCGGCAGCGGCTGCCATCCGGTCACGAGCTCGGTGAAACCCGAATCAGACGCAAAGGAGAACTCTGCAGATTTTTCCTCATAAGGAATGATAAAGTCATTGACATGAAGCGAGCCTCTCGTTCCGATAACCGTTAGGTCCATAGAGAGGTGAGAGAGGAAAGAGCAGTGGAATATCGCGATTTTTCCGTCCTCCCAAAGAAGAGTGGCTCCGCACGATAAGATTACGCCTGCATCGTTTAAAACAGGGTTGTGAAATGCGGTGGCAGTTTTGGGTAGCTGGTAGTCGGCAGCCCAGAGGGAGGAGCGGATGCAGTACCAGCCCGCATCGCCGAGGGCTCCGAGGGCGTCGAGGTCGGGCTTCACACGGATGTCGTTCTTAAGGAAGTCCTCGTCTGCATAGAAGGAGAAAATGCTGTTTATCTGCAAAACAATCGGAAATTGAACTTAGTCACCATCTTAAAAAGAAGAGAGCTGATGATTTAAAGTAAGCATAACATACGTTGATGATGATGATATACGGTTTCAGATCATGCCAAACCAACAAATCAGATCATACCAAAGATTAAAGAATATTGCTCATAAAGCCTAACTTAATTGTGCATACAACCACATTTCATCTTCTCCAGTAGCCCCACCTTATCCGTCTCACTATGTTGTTACTTGTTAGCTTCGGTGGAACTTAATTTTTGCTCATGTGTTTGTCCAATTTCTCAATGCTCTAATGTACAAAAGCATAATAGAGGAAAAAACAAATATGCACATCTCAAACACATCCAATCATTCTTAAAAGCTAATTTAAGAATAAGCAGTATGACCAATTTAGAAATATATAATACATAGAACCTGACAAATACTAAGATAAAAGGAAACAAAGATTACAAAACCCTCTCTTTCTAAATACTAGATAGTAAGTTTCGCAGAAGCTGTATTATGATCAGAACGTTAAAAGAGAGTTTTTACAGAAAAAAATGAATTAAAGCTCCAAATATATTCAACTATACAATTTTGGAAAAGAAAAGGACCAAAAAGCTCCCAAATTTCCCCAATTGACCAATCAAATACCGCAAAGATCATCATTTACAGAGCCAAAAAGAACAAAAAAGATAATTTTTTAAATACTAAACAGATTCTTCCCCAAAGATGATACTTTTTCTGAGGATAAAAAAAAAGGAGAGAGAGAAAAAGAAAACCTTTCAGCCAATCATATCAACAAATCCAACAATCAAATTATACCCGAGCCATAAAAGCTTTTGATAATAAGAATATTAATAATAATCCTTTAGGAACAAGAGAAAAAGTATATGTAAGAAAAAGGATATACCATCTTAAGGTCCCCAAAGCGGGAGGGATCGGAGAGGAGGCCGCGCATGTGGGCGGTGCGGGGGTTGTGGATCCACATGGTGGAGTCCATGAACTGGACGCCGTGGGCGGCGCACGCGGCGAGGATGGGGCCGAGCTCGGCGGCGGAGGGCGCGGCGGGCTTCTCGAGGAGCAGGTGCTTCCCGCGCTCCGCCGCCGCGACGGCCCAGCGCGCGTGGAGGCTCGTGGGGAGCGGCATGTACACCGCGTCCACTGCGGGGTCGTCGAGGAGCTCCTCGTAGGACCCCACGGCGCGCACCGACGAGGAGAGGGCGTTCTCGGCTATGAAGCGGCGCGCCTTGTCGAGGGAGCGGCTCCCCACGGCGACGAGGGTGGCGTTGGGGGCGAGGGCGATGGCGCGGGACACCTTGCGCGCGATCTCCGCGCACCCCACGATGCCGAAGCGAATGGGGCTCCTCGTCGTCGTCATCTTCGCCTTCTCCTCCGCCATGGATTCGCTCTCGTTGGGTGAGAAGGAGAAGTAGAAGGAGAAGAGAAGGGGGAAATGGTGAGCGGTGTAGGTTTTAGGTAGGATTCTTCTTCGATAGAATCGGAATGTACCATTACCATATAGAAAAAAAAAAAATGAAAATGAAAAATGGAAAATTTAACGGACGTGATTTTGACACGTGTAAATCGATCTCTTCCTGAAGCTTCTCATGTATATCTCTTTTGCAATTTTTTTTATACCCGGTTCTGTTTGGCTCGGGAATAAAGGGATAGGGGCGGAATAACGTATTATTTCCTTTTATATCGAAATGTTAAAATAATTATTGTGAATATCTAGAATAAATTAGGCTTAGTTTTGTATTGGAGTGGATCTAATACTATTAGATAGATAATATATAGAGATATATTTAAGGGGTAAATTAAAGTCTTATACTATCATTGTGTTAAAAAAATTTATATTTAAAAGTTATTATTAGATTACTTATTCTGATTACCAAAAACAAGACTACTATTTAGAAGGACTAGAAGTTTTTTTTTTTTCTTTTTTTTCTTTTTAGCATCGCTAAAATATTAATACCATTTGTCACAGGGTTTGCTTTTTCGACTTGAAAATTTCCGCGCAGCGCTCAAGTGTCGCACATCCGAGCTAGTCTTCATGAGTCTTTAATACGAACAAGTCTTCCAAATTTAACAGCAGAATACCAATTCAAGCATTTTGCCAAACTTGCTCCTCTGTGAGACTTATATTCTGACCCCTCGCCTGTAATCAAATTCCTCATCGGACTCTTTGAGTTTCCAACGAGCAACCCCAATACCAAAGTTGGCCACTAAGCTAGGTGTGTCCCATTTTGCCAAACCAAACTCTCCTAGGAAAGATGAAAAATATAATTTTCTTATTTTTCTAATGGAACTGTGAAGATTTATAATCTAGTCTATCTATTCTAATGATGTGGTAGATGTAATTTACTTGTGAAAATAAATAAATTATTTTTTTATTGTATTTCTTTTGTACCAATACTTCAATTTTTAGAATTTAGAATGATGCCAATCTCTGTGAATCTGGAACCTCTCAGAATCAAAATCAAGGGGGAATAGAGTTCTCGATTTTCTTATTTTCCGTGTCTTAAAGATCATATTTAACTCCATTTATAGGTGATGTTTTTAAAAAGTAATTTTGATACAAGTTGATAAGAATTGTTATATTTAGCTAAACATAGATAATAAATTAATTAACTCTATTAATATCACCATTAAGTTATTTCTCATTGCTTTCCCGCAACCCCCCCAGAATCTATTCTCTTCCTTTTTCATCCTCCAAAATTCTCCATCTTTTCCAAATTTCCTCTCTTTATAGAGCAACACAACATTACTTAGCAAAGGATTTTGCTTGATAATGCAATAATTCAGCTAAATAATTATCCATCCAGCAATATAATTTGATGTTTTTAGTTTTTTACTTACCAGTTTAATTGCACCATGATCCAGAGGACATCACTTTTCTAATTTACTCTTTTTTTTTTTTTCTTTTTGAATCTATTCCGTTCATTCATTAAAAGAAATAAACTAGACGGTACATGATGGAAGCAGCTTGGGCTTTCAAAAAAAGGAAAAGAGAAAAGGAGACAACGACAAAAAGAGAAAAGATAAAGATAACAGTAACATACAGAGTAGAGAACAAAAAAGTCAGAAGTGGAGATGCAATGCCCAAAAGCCAGGTGAATTAGAGGTGCTCAGACCAGTCACTTAGCAAGAGGTCAAGCCTAATTCACTTTTCTAATTTACTATTCAACAAATAACTCTCTACTCGAAGATTTTCTTTTCTTGAGTACATGAAAGAGTTTTGCTCATCTTCTCTTCATTACCAAAACTCGCAATCGATCCATACGACGAGAAGAGCTGAAAATGTTACCGTAATCCAAATCAATAACGAAAAAGAATAGGTCGCGTATTTCCGCGAATGGTATACACCTTGCATTCGTTTACAAACAATACATTTCTTCAAGGTTGTCTCCCTGGTTCAAATCGGAAGGTACGAAAAAATTTTCAGTTGACACCTCCTCTAGTAGAAGTGTCTCGATCTTCGAAAGAACCTGCCATTATAACAAGACAAAGTGATGCTTCAAGTGATCAGAGAGCTTAAAAGATTAAGGGAATGTAATATGGAAAAAGAAACAAGGTCAAGGTAGGGAATCAATAGTACCTCAATTGCAATATCTGTTGGTGTGAGCAAAGATACATCACCATGGCTTTTTTTTGCAGCGATATCTGCAAATGAAAAGCAACCATTTAGCATGAATCATTCATTTAGTAGCATTGGTGAAGAAAGGGTCCGGAAATTTTATTGGTCTCTTTGATTGTCCAACTAAGAACAGGAGGAGACTCGGATCGAATCTGAGATATCAAGAACTGAAATAATATAGCAAATGTAGGCCCTAACTTGCAATGGTTTACAGGGTATATACGGGAAAGAATCATCCATGTATAGCCGTATTAAAATGTGTGATCGCGTTTTAATACAACAAAGGGGTAGTGTTTAAGAAATGCATATAGGACAATATCTTTGGAGCAGTTTGAGTGTGAGTTGAAAAAAGAATTTTCTGAAAAGAACAAAAAAGAACTAAGAAAGCGCACTTACTTTGGAGACAAATTCTGACATGTGCGTTAGCATAGGCATCTTTCCTCTCTTCAGAAAGAGTGCTGAGCCTTATCAAAGCCTGAAGTCCATAACCAAGCGAAAGTTAAGATGTGATAACATATCTTTAATCAAGCCATGGCAATGTATACTAATATCTTATATCGAGAGTATTAACCACATGCAAGCTAAAGTTTCCAAGGGAGGATGAAGTGATCTTCTTTGTTAATATCTTATATCGAGATACCAGATGACTAAGGATTTGATGGTCCGTTCACCATTAGCATAATATAGCATAATACCTTATATACTAATAGCATTTTGCAGAACTAGGTGATAAACATGGGATGGAACAAATTTATTATCAAATCATAGATGATAGAGAGGAATATAAAATAAATTGCCGAAAAATCTACCTTTGTGTATGGATCACCAGGTTCCTGATGCAGAAGAGGCCGAGAAGCAGTCCCAACTGCAGCAATCCGCCTCGCTAAAGCTTCTAAAGGAACATCTAGCCAGACAGTTACTCCCTGTCTCATATATTTCCTGGAATTTCAACAATTCACTTCCTTAGATTTAAGAAAACAGTATCTCGGGAGCCTAGATACCTGAATACTGTAATTTTTATGGATTACCAATTGATAGGTCGAATGACAGCACCGCCTCCGGTTGCAACAACCAAGCGACGCATTGATGACAAGTCCTTTAGTACATTGCTCTGACCAAGGAAAAGAATCAAGCACATTTGAGGTGTAAGTATTGCGAATTAGAAAAGAAAAACATATCAAGTAATAAGTTTGGCACATAACCACTTTTAAACTCCTTATTGAACAGGGAATATAACTGATGAAACTAGTACCTCGTTGTCTCTAAAGAAAGCCTCACTATAATCCTTGAATATTTGGGCAACAGAAGAAACGCCCACCGCTTGCTCTACCAGCTTGTCACTGCACAACCAGTGAATAATAAATTGACATCCCCCAAAATTACATATACTGTTGAACAATTATCCAGAGAAAACAAGAGCATGGCATGTTGAATATACCACAAACCTGTCAAAAAAGGAGTATCCTAAAACTTCTGAGAGGATCTTCCCCACTGTAGTCTTACCAGACCCCATCATACCTACACAAAAAGAGTACAAACCATTGATAAACTAGAAGCGATAATGCGAGAAATTACACAAACAAAATGTACTCGTAATTGACTATTCCGGAGACTAACCAACTAGATAGATACAGCGACTGTTCAAATGTGAGGCAACGTCTTCCGACTTCCTCTGCAGTATACAAACATCAACTCCGATCAATGACCAGGAAAGAAAATGTCCACAAACAAATTCATTAAAGAGAACTTGTTTCCTTTGGAGGAATTTAATCCAATATCAGAAAATAAAGCATGCCTTTAAGATAAGAGCCTCGTCAACAGCTGCATGAAACTTCTCTGACACTTTGGCTGATGCTACATGACATAAAATGGTAAGATTAATCAGAAACAACACAGCAATGGACTCATCACGTATAGATTACGAAAAAAATATAAAATTTAACCTACATAATCATCAAACTCTTGATATAAACAGAACCTCCACCAAAAACCATTTTCTCAGAAGTTTACAAAATTCACAAATGTAATTTCCTCAGAAGTTTACGGTTTCTTTGCCACCCTATGACTCCGATATTAGGGTCAGTCGCACCCGGAAATTTTGTCGAAAACTACTGGTTTCAACTGGGCAAACAACAACAACACTCACAAAATAACTTAAAACTTGGATTTTTCCAGCAGAGCACTCTGTGAAGCATTATTAAAAATAAGAAAACAAAAATTCGTATCCATCAACTCACTTCCGGATTTTGTAGAACAGCAAGAAATCTTCAGCTCAACATGCCGATTCCGATTCCGATCCAAACCCTTCCGAGTGTTTAACCTATCCCCGCCACATCCCCGCGGCAAAACTAAGAACCCTAGCGGTTTCCTCCGCGGGTTCTCGCACCCAATCCATGGACTCGATTGCAACCTCAAAGTGGTCCCCGGCTCCATTGCAAAATCAAACCTTCACCAAAACTCCACTGAAAAAAATAAAATTCTAAGCGACTCCCCCTTGCTTGAATTGGTTGAAATAGAAATTAGATTCACAAAAAATCGGAGAAAAAAAAAAAATCAAATCCCGAAGGAGCTGAAACGAGAATGGTGATTTGATGGGGAAGAGGGGGTTCGATCGAAGAGAAATTGGGGGAAATTTGAAGGTGAGCGGAGGAGTGCGCTAGGGATTTGAGGAGGAGGAGGTCGCGTTCGCGGCGCATTATAAGGCGCGAGCAGCGCACGTTAGCCACTGTGGACTTGGGACGAAGCGGCGACGCGGATTGTTTTTTATTTTTTTATTATTATTATTATTTCCGGTCGATTCTAAACTGCCATTGTGTTCTAAATTGACTATTTTACCCTTCTTATAACTATAAATTCTTTGAAGGTAGAGAGGGGATGATTCCGTAATTATCGATATATTGGAGGGTGATTTCGTCACTGAAGTTCTACGGTTGGTGGGCTCTCGGTCTAAGGAGAGAGAAAATCATCTGCCACGTTTGACCACATGGATCCAACCACCGCTCCTGATAAACGGATAAACCGCATAGAGAGTTTCTTATGCGGCGTTAAATCAACCGTCCATCTGAGCTAACCGAGTGCCCGAGCTAGATGGACGCGAGGGATCAACTTGGGAACTCGCGTTGGAGTCTCTATGCGGTTCGTAGTATACGCTTCGGTGGACAACTGGGGGGAAATAAAAAGATGACGTGGCCGATTGCAATCAATGGTATCGTGCCACGTAAGCTCTTGTAGATTCGTGCTGCTGTAGCCTGTTTGCGACGGTGCAGCTGATTTCGGGTGTGGGAATGGGAGGTGGCGACTAGACCGGCGCATTATCGGAAAGACCGTACAAATTTCTTGCTAAACTCGGTTCATCCGTAAAACGTGCACCTTCATATTTCAGCCGTTCATCCAATCTCATGGACGGTTAATTTACGCCGGTGTTCAATTATAAGTGTACACCATGGACCGAGACAGGGTGTGAACCACGATTGTGAGCCCACCAATTAAAAAAAAGGGCAAATAATTGCAAAAAATTACGCTGGCACTTGTGGCTCACGTATCACGAGTTCCACGACCAACCACATGCGGAATATATATCATACGGCATGTTAATTGAAGAGGATGGAATTTTCTTTTTTTTAAAAAAAAAAAAGAGAGAAAAGAATTATAGAAATAATTGTGTACAGCTCTAATAACTTTTGCAGAAAATTTCTTGCATATACCGCAACTAAACGGTGCAGGATCTAAGAACACCGCCAACTTTTTACTTTTCTTAGACTTTGAAAATTTGAGTGAGTTTTCAAAAGAAAAAAAAAGAAACAAAAATATTACTTAAAAGCTGCTTTTTAATAAGCAGGGGCCAAACTAACAATGTTGAAGTTTGGACCAGACTCAGTCCGAGTTAAACATTGATTAAAACATTTATGTAATTGAAAGATTAGTTGAGGAATATTAGAGGTAGAAAGAAGAAGAAAGAGCAGAAATGTTTGACTATTCGAGGATCTTTCAACCTTCGATTGAGCTTATTCGCTATCCGGTTTAAGTAAACGTGTTCGTCTAAATCCGATCCATTTACTCGTCAATCTAGTTTAATTGATTGGTCAAGTGGACCTCAATTGCTCATATAGAATTTACCACTCTAATTATCTTTTTGGTTTCCTTAACTCTTTTTTTTTTTCTGGAAAGAAAGGTAGCAGCATACTACCTGCTTCGTTTATTTTATTTAGAAATAAACTTAGCAGAAAATGTGAATGTTAGGATTGACTTGCGGGCCTTGGATCGTCGGCAGCAAAACCTCTTTGCCACTACGGTTGGGCCAGGAACGGTTGGTTACCACCTTGAGTTTTCATTAATCAACACAAGTAGTACGATATAAAAGTTATGCTTAGAGAATCTCAGCACAGCATGCTACTCTTGACAATATTGAAAAAATATTAAGTTTTATATTTTTTAAAAATTGAAATTAATTTATAATTAAGTTTTTTATGTAATTTGAATTTCAACTATTGTTGTAGATATTTGAGAAGATTATAGTATTCTCAGTTGAATAAAATCAAACTTTTGGACCAAACTATTTCGCAAATATCAAAATATTCTTTAAATAGTTAGCGGGTGAATGATACTTATGCCTTAGAAAATCATCTCTATAGTCATATTACATCTAAATTATTTATTAAGAAAAATAAATGATCAAAACTTATATGATCATGTGTTGAAGTGTTACTCTGATAATTATAAATGGTTATTACATACAAATTTATTATAAGGAACCCTTGTGGAGTCACAACCCTTGTGGGCACCAAATATTTGCGTGAAGGGTCCTCAAAAATAACCTAAAAAATAACTCTCAATGAGCTAACTAGCCGTTGGGCCTGCATGAAATTTAAACCCCCACTTCAAACCCTGTACTCGAAACTCCAAACCCTCGCCCATCTCCTACAAACATGCATCTCCAATCAAACCCACCACCTCCACCTCCACCCTATCCACGCCCAATCCATCGTCTCCGGCCTCGGCGCCGACCTCTTCCTAAACAACCTCCTCCTGAACGGGTACTCCAAATCCGGCGGTATCCGATCGGCACGCCAAGTGTTCGACCGAATGCCTCACAGAAATTTGATCTCTTGGTCATCCATGATCTCCATGTACACGCAGCAGGGTCGCGAGGAAGAGGCCTTTTCGCTCTTTTCGCACTTTCGGAGTTCCAGTTCGGAGAGCCCGAACGAGTTCGTTCTCGCCAGTGTGATCCGCGCCTGTGTTCAATCAAAGGCCGCTAATTTTGCTAGCCAAGTTCAGGATCTTGTGATAAAATTGGGGTTTGATATCGATGTATATGTTGGTACAGCGTTGATCAACTTCTACTCTAAGTTTGGATGTATGGATGAGGCTATGTTGATATTTGGTGAGCTCCCGGTTAGGAATTCGGTGACCTGGACGGCGGTAATCGCAGGTTATTCACAAATCGGGGAGAGTGATGTGTCCTTGAAACTATTTAATTTGATGAAGGACGAAGGGGTTCGGCCCGATAGATTTGTCCTTTCGAGCGCCATTAGCGCTTGCTCTGCATTAGGTTTTCTCGAGGGCGGGCGGCAAATCCATGGTTTTGCATATAGAGTTGCTACTGAAATGGATGTTTCCGTGAACAACGTGCTAATAGATTTGTATTCCAAGTGCTCAAAATTAACGATTGCACGCAAGTTATTTGATTCAATTGTTGTTAGGAACCTTGTCTCATGGACTACGATGATCGCAGGGTACATGCAAAATTCTTTTGATAATGAAGCGATGGCCTTGTTCCTCGAAATGAGTCGGTTGGGGTGGCGGCCCGATGGTTTTGCTTGTACAAGCGTATTAAGCTCGTGTGGCTCTCTGATGACTTTAAAACAAGGGAGACAAATACATGGTTATGCAATTAAAGCTAACTTGGAGTTCGACGAGTATGTGAAGAATGGCCTTATCGATATGTACGCCAAATGTAGCTCGTTAACTGAGGCGAGGGTTCTATTTGATGTCCTCGCAGAAGATAATGTGATTTCTTATAATGCCATGATTGAAGGATATGCTAGTCACGAGGAGCTTGTAGAAGCATTTGTTCTATTCAATATCATGCGTTCTCGCTCGCTGCCCCCAACCCTATTGACTTTTGTTAGCCTTCTCGGTGTGTCGGCATCAGCATCAGCTGTGGACTTAAGCAAGCAGATTCACGGCCTTATTATTAAAGAAGGAATATCACTGGACCTTTATGCCGGTAGTGCGTTAGTTGATGTTTACTCAAAGTGTTCATGCGTTGAGGATGCAAGAGCTGTGTTTGATGAAATGAGTGAGAGAGATATTGTTGTATGGAATGCAATGATTTTTGGGTATACCCAAAATGAGCAAGGTGAACAGGCCCTTAGACTCTTCTACCAACTACAGATTTCTGGAATGATGTCTAATGAGTTCACTTTCGTTGCCCTCATAACTGTTGCGGGTAACCTGGCAAGCATGTTCCATGGCTTACAGTTTCATGGCCAGATCATAAAAGTAGGCGTAGATTCTGACCCTCATGTTTCAAATGCTCTTGTAGACATGTATGCAAAGTGTGGTTGCATCAAAGAAGCTTGGCTATTGTTTGACTCAACTTGTGGGAAAGATGTCGTGTGTTGGAACTCCATGATTTCAAGATGTGCACAACATGGGCTTGCCGAAGAAGCTCTTAAAGTTTTCCAGATCATGAGACAGGAGCAAGTAGAACCAAACTATGTGACGTTTGTTGGTCTTTTATCAGCTTGTGCCCATGCCGGGCTCATCGAGGAAGGACTTGACCATTTCAATTCTATGAAAGAAAAATACGGAATTGAACCAGGGATGGAACATTATGCTTCTGTAGTTAGCCTTTTTGGTCGTTCAGGTAAGTTGAGGGAGGCGAAGGAGTTCATAGAACAGATGCCGATTGAACCAGCTGCAGTGGTATGGAGGAGCTTGCTTAGTGCATGCCGAGTGTTTGGTAACATTGAAATAGGAAAATATGCGGCTGAAATGGCTTTGGCAGCAGACCCCACAGATAGCGGCCCTTATGTTTTGTTATCGAACATATTTGCTTCCGAGGGTATGTGGGTTGATGTCGAGAAGGTGAGAAAGGGAATGGATCATATTGGAGCAGTGAAAGAGCCTGGTTACAGTTGGATTGAAGTGATGAAGGAGGTGCATGTATTCATTGCAAGAGGGAGAGAGCATCCGCAGGCCGAGTTGATCTATTCAGTTTTGGATGGGCTGACAAAATTATTGAAAGGCGTTGGTTATGTCCCTGATATCTCTGAACTTCAGTTGTTTGACGAGGATGATGGACTTCGCTAGCTCAAGCTTCTTTGATATTAATATAAACTTATGCTCACAGAGGTTGCGGGATGTTTATTTTACTATGTATTCCGTGAAATCCACTGAAATCAGAGGGAAAGTAAAGTCGCCTTGACGCAACATCATGAATCGTTTCTAGTGGTTAAATCTTAATGCCCTTTGTCAAGCAGGAAAGATTCAAGTTCTATAAAGAAAAGTTCTTCTGAATGATGTAAAGTAGGAAAGATTGAGAAATTCGTCAACTTTTCATTGAGCATTGAGTTCTATTTTGTATTGTATTTTAGTTAGCATGAAGGTAGAAAGCAATTCTTTCAAGCAATGTGAATGAGAGGTATCATGCACTTCAAATTCTGGAGTTAGCAACATCTGGATGTTAGAAAGAATCTGCTGGAATTAGAGGGCAGCGGAAGCTTACAAACTGGATAACCTTAATATTTAGGAACCGAAATCGGATTGGGTTGCTTGTTTTACTAGCCTTTTTAGATCGTCCCTGTCTCGATGCTTCTGAATGCAAACCAACTTTCATTTCCTTGAGGACATTGCTGAAGTGATTGATGTCTATGTCTTCATGCACACTTCAGATCGACCAGTGGCATATTTCGTACCTCATGGATATGGTCCCAGACCGAAACGAGGACCAGCACGCCGAGCCTTTCATCAAATTGCATTTCGGGTCCGCAGACAGGTACCTTGCCCGGCCCAAACCTTGATACTTCATTTTTTTTTTGTCTAAATCTATTGAAAGTTGAATGCGTTCATTTTCCACAATCAACAGTTTGTCCATTTGAATGGAATCTCGATGAGCTGCTCGAAAATGACATTGGAATTTTGGAATTTGGCTTGCATAGTTACAAAGATGAAAGGACCCTGTGATATTACCATTTAATAAGAGACTTATTGAATACTTTCACAACAGAATTGACAAGGACATGCAGAAACAGTTTAAATTAGGGTATGATTTTATGATCTAGAGAAGCATTGAATGCTAAAACCCAATGAACTTATCGGTAGTCGGCAAGCGAGCAATCGACGACGCTAGAGCGACTTTTGCTCTTTCCAAGTTGGTTTCTGATTTGATATTCCAAATTGTTTTCTCTGATTAATACATGTTGATGAGATTTTAATCGTTTCTGTATCAACTAATTCGCGGTTTCCTCTCTTTTCTCTGCTCTAAACTATCATTGACCATGATTTTCGAAGCAGCTGGCTGGGAATTGGAAAATTTTTGTTTGCTGTTCATTTCAGACAATGAATCAGGTGTCTGCAGTGAAAAGTAAGACCTTCTGACAGGTTCTCAATCTGCCATAAAAAAAAAAATAGGCCAGAAATTGCTTCTGGTTATGAGAGTGTGACTTTAATTTACTTCCAAATTTTACTGCAGAATCATCAGAGAAAAAAAAAAGAAAAAAGAAAAAAGAAGAAGAGTTGGAGCAAAATCTTTCTGATTAATCCTTTGGTTCATGAATCATTGATGAATCGAAAAACGAGTTCTAAATTTCTAATCCCTTATTTAACGAACTGCACGGAGAATTGCTCTGCATCTCACAGTCAAAGTCGACAAAAAAGATAAAAAATTTTAAAAAAAACTTGGTGTCAATCTCATATCATAAAATCTCTTTGAAAGTTGAAATCAAAGTTACATTTTTTCCGCAATTGTGGGCTGACTTTTTTTTATTTATAAGAACAAGACTCATTAACATAAGAAAGTCACACTATTATGTATGTAGGCAACAATAATTTTCCTTTATTTATGAAAAAAAATTCGTAAACAAATTTGTTATCCAACTTGTTTCTGATTAATCTCAGTGAAGAGTTTGTTCCGTGCACGCTAGGTAATTGTGAGCCAAGGGACAACATAAATTAAATACTAAGGACCCACTTATTTGGCTAATAAGTGACAAATTCAACACAAATCACATAGGACCACTTTTGATTTTTTTGGGTTTCTTACTGAATAATGAACAAAAAGCTCTCGTAAATTAGATTATGAAGAAAAATCCCAATATACATAAAAACATTCGAGCCATTAATAAACCGTTTTAGAACACAAATAAAGGAGCCCAAAACTAATCTCATCATGGTTTTCTTTTTTTTCTTTTCATGGAAACTATGCTTCAAGCTCTTATACAACATTGGAAGTAGCTCATAAACTTCTTCCTCCCCTGCATCAATCAAAGAAACAGAAAAGCAAACAAGAATATATTAGCACAAAACCCCAATAATTAAAGAAAAAGCAAAAGAGTCACACAATAAACAAAATACGGAGAGCTGAAATAAGCTTTTGGTTCCAAAAACGTATGTACTCGAATAACAATTTTACTATTCTCAGTCTCTTGCTTCCTGAGATGAGAAAGTACTCGAAACAACATGGATACCACGTAGAGGAATTAATTAGCTAGACTTTCCACAAAGGACAATAATTCCATGGACTTCATCATATTATGTCCCACCTAATTGATTAATTAATATTTAAGATAGGCATTGAATAAATATAATAATCCTAATCAAGGGATAGTGATGCTTACTAATCTTCCAAATGTTACAGCACTAGACGACTCTGAAAAAAAGAGAAAACAAGGGCGTCGACATGCTCGTTAAATTAAGCTAATAATACGAAACCTCCAATGAATCAGATCACATCTGTTAGTAAAGTAAGCAATTAAACCCCACTAGCTATATATGCCAACGAAGCCATGATATGTTTAAGTGGATTAATTTAATGTAGATATATATATATGCTATTAAGATGCGTCGTTATCGTTTTATTCATTCCTAATGGCATCGCCGTTAGCAACAGTTATTAGGAGAGCTGGCTCTATTAGGCTGTCAATGAGGGACACTTTTGGCCCCGTTTGGTTGGGGTTAAGGGCTGGAATTACTTAACGATTTTATTCTCAAACATTTCTGCAAAAGAGGTGGAGTTAGTAAGCGCACGAAAAAATTGATTCCATTAATCATGAAATCAACGAAACACTATTTTTTATTATAATAGCATTATCATTCTTATCATCATACTTCGCGATCAAACATATTTTTATTATCATATTATTCCGGTAGCAAAACATAAAAAATCTTTACTTTTTGTGTCAAACGCATATTTATTAAATTATTAATTTTTATTAATTTTTGAAACAGGGGCTTGAAGTTTGGAAAAGCACTAGATTTGGGCTGACGTGGATTGCGACACGTGGCCTTTCAGAGGGGCCAGATTCTCTATGCTACGGAAAATTTTACATATACAGATTTTTTTTAGCGCAAGTGATAAAAACTTTTATAATTAATACTCAAAATTGTTAAATATAAAAATATAAAAATAATTGTTATTTTGTAAAAGTTTAAATATTTTTATATTTCACACTCAGACGTGATGAGTTCGAGATTTTTTATAGACATGTGATGCGAATTTGAATTAAATCGAAAAGAAAATAATAATATTAAGAGTCTGGCGTGGCTCGACCTCACGACCTGGTACTCTAATACCATGTTAAACAACCCTTGTTCTCTATTTGCTAAAAATTTTAGTAGATAGTATTTAAATATTTATATTCAACAAATATTTCACAGGTGTTTAAATATTTTTATATTTTACAAAGATTTCATATTTAAAATTTAACAATTTCATTTAATTTTTTTAAAAAATAAATAAAATAGTAGTATGCTATTGTTCTCTGCAAAAAAAAAAAAAAAAAAAAAAAAAAAAATACATAGCAACTTCTTAATTTTTTTGTCACGATGAAATTATGCTCTATAAGCTTTTCTAATTGGCGAATTATAACACAAATAATTAAACCTCAAATAAAAAATTAAAGCAAATAAAAAAACACTTTTAAGGTAAACATAACAAGATATACAGCTTTTTTTTTAATTTTGTTGACTATCTAGATATCTCTCGAACTGCAAGGAAGAGATGTGAAGAGGCGGGTCAGCTTCTCCTCACAAATCATGTCGGTTCCGACCACAAGATTCCCACTCCCACGGAAAGCGCCGTCCCGACCCGATCACACGGTCGAAAACCGCCCCCAGCGAGTGGGGACCACGGCCGACCAATCAAAGTACCCCGCGTGACGAAGGCCCACTCGCCATTAATTAATTAATTAATTAATTAATTTCACGACCATTTCTTTTTTTTCTATCTCAATTAATTTTCTCTCCTTTTTTTTAAAAAAAAAATAAAATAAGTAAATAAAAAAAAAAACAAATTGCAAAAAAATCAGTGATTACCGTGGGGGAGTGGTCGTGGTCGTGGTCGTGGTCGTGGTGGAGGTGGGTTGGCTGCTTTGGAGGAGGAGGGTGTGGGTGTGGGGGTTGGTTTTGGCGGGAGAGGAGGTCGTCGTCGTTGCCGATGCTGGAGCGGGAGAGCTCCTTCTTGTTCTGCTTCCGCATCTCTCGAATCTTCGAGAAGTCCATCGAGTAGTCCGGCGGCCCGTTCTTCATGTCCCACTCCCCGAACGCCGGCACCGACATCCACGCCCCATTCTCCTGCACCACCAAATCAATTATCAATTAATTAATAAAGAGGAAGCAATAGCTAGGGAAAAAGCTAGGGGGGATCGGAGCTAGCTTAATTACTAGTACCTCTTTGCTCTTCTCCATCATATGATTTGAGAACTTAGTCGAAGCTACCCGCCCCTGTGTATATCCCCTTCTCTTAATTTGTTGCGAAGTGAAAACGGAGAAATTTACAACTTTATGAGAAGAGATTCCAAGTTCAAATACGCTCCAGCTGGGGGTATTTATTTATATATAGCTATCAGCTATGGAGTAAGGGGAAAAGGATCACTTGAAAACACCGTATGGTTTCATATTTTTTTCATTTTAAGATCACGCGATTTAAAGCCAGATCAATCTAAGATCATTGCTTCATATTTTATTATTTTAAGATCAGCTTAAAATACGCTGTTTCAAGATTCTCGCTTTTGTATTTTATCACTTTAGTATTCTATAATTTTAATTTTCTATCAAATTAATATGAATATATGCATTTAAGCTAAAAATATATATACTAGAATTGAGTAATGAATATTTATTTTAATTAAAATTCTCGCCATGGTTTTATGCGGCTCTTTTTTTCAAGATAAAATTAGGTGGGAGTAACATTAGATGCGAGAATGAATGGACAGCTGTAGACTGACAGAACCAGAGTTTTCCCTGGACCTGGTCCACCACGTCAGCTGTGGATAGACCACCGTGATTAGCTTTCAATCTCCATCTCGGTCGCAAGAGAATAATTGTCCTGGAAAAAATTATGTGGTGGGCGTTAATTCGGTGCAAATTGTGCACACCATTGCGTTAGTATGCATGATAGTGTTTTTTTAGATGTATTTCGTTGGTGATAAGCGGGTGATCGATTTTTGTGTATATAAAACACATGCTCATGTGCGATGGCGATCGAGAGGATTGATGGACGAACGAAGGGCGGATCATAGGACTGGTCTAGGGATGAAGTGGTGGACCAGGTCTGCTCAACAGTTTCTACCTGAGTGGGATGGTGTTGGAGTGGACTCAAACCGCGGCGCGAACAGTGGGTTGGCCGCGTGCCAGCCCAGTTTGGGAACTCCCCCCTCCACCATAAATACGTAGGCCCAGTGCACTACTCTCTACAAAAACAAAAATTATTCTATGGAACTTGTCCACCATGTCAACCTTTGTACCGCATATTGTCGAGGCATTGATATATATATATATATAATATAAAAATTATGTGATTTGTACATAAGATACTTACTCTACAATACAATTTTGCCGATGCATCGACGCCCACGTAGTTGTATCAGTCCTTCGATATCTTTTTAAGCTTAGTTTGGTATTGAGACCTATGTAACGCTATCAGATAAAATAGAGTTGTAGAAAATTTTTCGGTGGGACAACAGAAAATATATCGTCAACTACTAATCGTGATGTACGGAATGCAATATTACATACGAAAATAAACAGAATATTTTTTTAACGTACTTTTTCACCGCACGTAACGTAATCTCTCCGTAATCCCAAACGAAGTCCTAAAAGGACCGTTTAGTGGAAGCGTCAGAATCGAACCCTGCGAGTTCACAGAGTAATTAATTATGCTAAAAGCATAGAATAGCTAAACCATCATTTATTCTCCTTTGTTTCAAATTAATGACTTTCACACTTTGAAATGGTAGCTGGAATATTTTGTCCATTATCCAAAAGAGGCCAGCAATTACGCCCTTACAAGACTTGGAGGAATGTTCAAAAAGCCCTCCCTTTCTCTAAAAAGGTGATATTCCCATACAAGAGAGCATGTTAGGGGAACTTGTCTTCTTCTCTTTTTCCTTTTTCTTTTTTTTTGTTGTTGAGAGAGATAGATAGACGTTACCCGCTTTATTTATTTTATTTAAAAATAAATTTAACTGAAAATGTGAATCAACTAGAATTCGACCTTGGGACCTCGAGTACCAACTACCAAACTCTTTATCGCTTGCTTTAGGAACGGTCAGCAGTGAAATTTGTCTTCTAGTAGCCGTTTTATAACGTATTTAACTTTTCTGTAGTTTGGAACAATGCTCTATATTAGTTATTTCCCTTGCTAGCAGTTGAGCGAGTGTCAACAAGTACTGCACTGTTATTCAGAGTATTGTTAAAGAGGTCAGAGGTTCGACCCTCACATGTACAAATGAACAATTTAGGAAAACAGCTAGATCCTCACAAGTACAATTTAGCGAAGGCACTCGAAGAAGTTACTGATAGTGGGAGACTCGGGGGCGATGTTGGATTAGTCCGATGAATGGTCCGAACCGAGTGTATTACTTTTGGATTTGAGTCGAGCCCAGTGACTTGTTTACTACAGGCCAATATTTTGGTTTCTACTTTGGTACTTCAATTTGGGCCCAATTACGGCCCAAATGTTTGAAGTATAATAAAAATGAAACAACTAGTTTCCATATTCAAGCGACCGAACTGGAAAACAATGTTATTCATATCTGGAATAGGTGGATGGTGAAGAAAGGATTATCGAATACGAGGCATAGCCTTCCTGAATTGGCTGCGTGCTGGTGGACCATCTGGAAGGCTAGGAACGATATGATCTTTCGAAACATCCAACTAGATCCCCTCGTGGCGGTGTACAGAATTAAGGAGCTGCTAACTAAACGCTAAATTCCTGGAAGCTTTGTGCTTAAACTACTAGATGTCCTAACTTCGCGTGTATCTCTTTTTTTTTTTTACGCCCTCCCTTTGAGGCCCTCGATGCCTCACTCATGTAGGCTAATTCACATTTTTATTGAATGAAGCAGGTAGCGTGATATCTTTTTTCAAAAAAAAAAAAAAAAAAAAAAAACCTAGTTTCCATATAAAAGTTTCTAAACTATCATTTAAAAATCTGTGTGAAATTGTATTTGGCTCCCAATTGCTTCAATCCCTGAATCAAAATCTCGCCTTTTTGGTGTTAGAAGCGATTTTTGTGGAGTTATGAGCCCTTAATATCTTATTGTTCTTAGTTCGTAGGGAAACCATTGGGGCACACTTGCCCCAGTTGTTGTGTATTGGCTCTACGCCCGCATGTATCAGCTATTGAAGCCATTAAGATTTGAATCACAAATTGTTATATATCTTTCTATTAATCTACAGTATGAAGTGTGAATTTGTTCATATATCTCTAGCATAACTCTATAAACCTGGGAAAAAACTATGCAATGTAATAGAAGCCACAACTAATATAATATCTTAAGTATTATCAAATGGATTCCTTTGTCACTTTCCAACTCAGTGTTACTTTGTTGTATAAACAAAGTTTTGGCGAACAAACCCGCAACAGAATCATTTTTTTCCCTCATTTCTGCACTGAGATTTTAACACTGCTATGGCTCAAACTCAAAAAAGAGGGGGAAAAAAGAATTAAAGAGAAAGAAAGAGCACAAATTTCTCAATATATTACAGAGAATCTCAATTTTAATTGGTGGAAACTGCTTGCAGCATGTTATATCGGCCGGCTTTCGGGCAGCCTCATCTGAACTCCCTCGGGTGGCGGCCGGAGAGTGCACACCATCTCTCTCGTCTTCCCAAAATATACCTGTCAAAAATACAATGAGATTTAAGAAATCTACGACAGATGCTTTACGGGAGATTAGAGATCACAAAGAGTGAATGGAACTGATCATTCATGTCACACTAGAGCAAAGTATTTACCTGGTCAAGTGAGTTCCTCAGCTTACCCTCCATTTCTTCTATCATTCTCCCCATGTTACACAGATGACCCTCTGCCACTGAAAGATTAAGATTCATCTGAAATACCAATAGAGTCCGAGTCACTAGTAGAGTTTTCGTTGAAGATATTTGGTAAAAAGACATATAGGCATTTTGATAAAATGATTATAAAGCAATTCACAAAAAGGCAATGAACAGGCAAATTTCTTACAAGCTTTCGGAGATATCAAGGTACTAACAAAACCCCATAAAAGCAAGTGCGAAAGACTAGGCCAAAATCTTTCAAGCAATTATTCCTCGCTTCGAAAATAAAACTTTGTTTATTTCAAATGGGAGCGAGTCATGCATTAGCAAAGCAAACTGGCACGAAGCTACTCCCATTTAATTTATTGGTAAATCATTCTATCTAGATAGTAATGCACACTCTAGTTGGCACATTAATCTACACCATATTTTGGAAAACAAGAGACACGAAAAATCAACTCTTGAAGGAAACATTGTTACATACATAAATAACTCAAATACCTGTCTCCTGATCGATCCCGAGAGACTAAAAGTTCCTGATGGCTTGTTTTCCGTTGTCAATGATAGCATGATGGTACTGGTTAAGCAGTAACGAGCTGTTCCTTCTTCCTCCGGTCCAACCTGTAAATACATATCTAGCAGTTGTTAGTACCACCCTTAAGAGAAAAAAAAAGAAAACAGTTGTTAGTGTCCAGAACAGATTATACTAGAAGACAGTTATATGATAGACGGTACAGGCTTGTTTGCACAGCGGTCATCTTATTTGTTTTGCACCTGGAAAGTTTCCAGTTAATTCTAAATCTGTTTGCATGCCTCAACATAGGTGATAGTAAACAAGTCCTCTCTAGTGATTCTAGTAGTTGTAAGAATTGATGCAGCAGTAAATAGTGCTTTACCTCAATTACATGAATAGCATCCCACGAACCCTCTTGCAAGTATCCTCTTCTGCCATGTCCCGTCTTCGACCCATCTAATTTCCGGAAAATCAGCATGCCAATATAACATAAGTCAATAGATCACCAAAAGGAAAGAGATTGCATCGGCACTGAAGCTTAGACCTTTCTTTATTAAGAAGCATGCCACAAAGCCCTGGGTATCATCTTCCCACAAGTACACCGACGAGACACCTCCTTCGTAATACCTATACATAAAGAGAAGGTTATTGCTGAGTAACTGAGAACTGATGTAGAAATTCACTATCCTAATGCCGAACCAAAATTTAGACAACTGAATAGCAAATCAAAGCTATTTTCCCTTTCCTTTCTCACTATTAAGTGAAGAAAGAAGAGCAATAAATAACTCGGAATGAATCGTAATTATGTTGACTATGAATAAAGTAAAGAACCTCACTGGTCAAGATAAACAGCAAAAATTTCATTTGCTTCAACTTCGAGTTTCCTCAACTCAACAGAAGGGAGTGGCCCATCCTCTAAAGGCGGGTAATATTTGTTCGTCCATGGCGATCTGTTAATGGAAATGAAAAAAATGAACACAAAACAAAAATAGAAATTATTATTACACATGTCAAAGGTCAAAATTGCAGGAAATTCCAAAATAATTATCTGGACCTACTCCCACAATCATACGCTCAGAGGATTATTTCTACTTGCTTACCTATAGGAATCAGCATCCCTATTGTATTCACACAGTATGAACTCCTTCATCGACTCCTCATCCGTACAAACCTGCACCCTCAATGCAAAACTGGGAATTCAGATAGAAAGGAAGCATCTTTGCTTACATATAGCAATCGTGCAAATAGGGCAAGTAAATATATGGCTTTTATGGGCACGATACATTGTTATCAAAACATGAAGTGAAAGCAAACTCCTCATTTTTTTTTTCCTCTCCTTTTTTGGAGACACAACATCAGCTCGTGGATATCCCCATATGCTACGAATAGAATTTACGCATTGATACTGGGGTTAACCTAATATTAGGATCAGGGATCATCATTAAATGATTCTAGCATCGAAGTAAGAAGTAGAAAATTTTCTTCTTTTAAAGGTAAAAAAGCCTCCTTATGATAATTAAATCCATCAACAGTGCCCAATAACCAAACACGCGCAAATAGAATCGTCTCAAAAAGGGGAAAGTGCCCAAATGGGAACTTGCTGAGGAAGCTGCTCCCAAAAGGATTGAACTTATAACCCTAGAACAAACACAACAGGTAGGATAAAGGACATTCACGAAGAAGCGGGGAGCCATTCCATTTACGGATCAAAGGTAGCAACTTTGGAGACGAGGACCGCGACCAAAACCCAAATTTCAAAATTTGAAATTTGAAATCGTATATAAAAAAAAGGGGGAACCTGGTAGAATAGTATTTCGGAAACAGATCAAAGGTGGCAACTTTGGTAACGGGATCGCGAGATCGAAGCCGCATATGCATGATGAGCAAAACCCGAATTTTTTGAAAAATTTGAAATTTTGAATCCGGAAAAAAGAGGGGGAACCTGGAGGGGTTGGTCGACTTGGGAGAGGAGATCGGCAGAATGGTGGGGCAATAGCGACAACAGCGCCGACAACGCCGTCTCGCTCTGCTTCGGTGAGATTCGCCGCATCAGATCCATCGCCGCATCCATCTCTCCCTCCTCTCTCTCTATCTCTCTCTCTCTCTTTCTAGCTCTAGGGTTTGGATTTGGGGACGGAGAGGGAGAGGGGGAAAAGGGAATTGGTGTCTTATTGGGAGGGGGAGAGAGAGAGAGAGAGAGAGAGAGAAGGTAAAGGAGAGATTTTTGGGGGAGACGTTGTTGTTCGATCGGAGCTTCACTCGCGGGAGCCGCTCTTTTTTTCTTTTTTCTTTTTTTCGACTATATTGTATTTTGTAACGTTGAAGAAAGATCGGGCTTGGATTTTGCAGGAATTTTCGAAAGTGCCATTATCACATCTCATGCAACCACGACCATACCAGAATAATAATATTTTGAAATATATTAGTTTAGCTCACCACAAGGGAAGTAAAAAATAAAGAAATTTAATAAAAAACAAAATAATAATATAATAGTAATAAATCACTGGATCTTTTCTAGCATCTATCTATAGATATCTATCTACATATATTAAAACTCAAAAGTCCCAAACACGAAGCTCAAAAAAAAAAAAAAAAAAAAAAAAAAAATTACACATCGACGTCCCTGTATAAAAATGAAGGCTAACTTCAAAGGGATTGGGACACCCCAGCATCGTAGTCAATTTACTGATTTATATTTTTAGCTAAATTTATTTCTAAATAAAATAAACGAAACGGGTAAATCGCTAATACAAGAAGGAATGGCAAATTTCCATTACAAGAAATTTGACATTTAAGTTATCTAAGTAGAATTTTCCTATAAAAGAGAAATCCTATCTCCGGGGCCCTCACTTTAGGGCTCTTTGAAGAGTCCTTTCCTCTCTTTGAGAAAGAGGTCCCAGACGAGGAAATCACTTAACAAAACGCGAGGGGGGTGTTTGCCATCATTTTTGCCTTCATTCTTATAAGAATTCCTTGAGAGGAATTCTTTAGTTCTAAAAGATTGAAGAGTCGAAATTGCTTCAGGCAATTTCTCCCTTCATCTTTTTAGTATATCCGAGGGTGCCCTACCCTAGCCCTAGTCTTACTATTAGTAAGAATTGCTTTCCTTTGTAGGATAGTAGGGCATTCCAATTTGAGGGCAAGGAAGGGACTCTTCATTCTTTTAGAAGTAAGGAAGTTCCCCAAGGAACTTCCATATCAAGAGTAGCGCCAGACTGGGCTACAGGATCCCAAGGGGACACCCCTTGGAGAACCCCCTTGCCTAAGGGGAGATCCTGTTAGATAAGCTTTCTGCTTTCACATCTGGATGCCGAGCATATTCCGATCCATCCCCTCTTTGCCGATTGAAGGGTATATTTTTATATAAGTAATATAGAAGATTCTCCTTTGGGACCATAGTGCTCCTTTCTTCAAAGGAATCCATGATTCCAAGTATGCCATCGGTACTATTGCCTCAAGCAATTTCTTCTTCTTTATTATAGTATAAAAATCCTGCCCAGTCCCGCGGAACAATCCATAACTAGGTCTGCTACTCTTCTATTATTTGTCCATGTAAATGTGTTTCCCTAAGCCGAACAAGCCGGGGAAGTGAACGGCCCAAAATTTTTTGTTTTGATGGGAGGGGAAGACACCTTTTTAAGGTGTCTTATATCGAAGGTTTTCGGGTAGAGGGACAGTAGGTGTATAGTGCTCCTTGTAATACATGCGTTAAGCTCGTAGGTTTTCCTAATCGAGTTTACTTATAATATAAGTAAAAGAGAATAGCCTATTCTACCTTATCTCTCAAAATTTTACCTTCTACCTTATCTCTCAAAAAAAAAAAATCACACAAAATTTTAAATTTCTAATATGATTATCCTGAATATTTAATTTGTGATTCAACTCGCAAAATATAAAATAAAATAAAATAAAAAATTAAAAGGCGTAAAAACTCAATCAGATAGGAAACATATCGGTTGGATATTAATTAGGCACCCCACATTTTCTTTACCTTTTTTTTTTTATCATTTTATAATAATATCTTATAATTAATCTTATAATCTTATAATCTTATCTTATAATATAATTATATACGTGTGTGTGACACGTCAATTGTCAATTATATTGCATGCATCGTAGAGGATAAGGTTAGTTTCTCGTATCCGGGAATAAAAGCAGGAATAGGCGAGAGAGATATCCGGTGAATTAGTTATTCCAATTCCAAGGGATTACACGTACAAAAATCATGCACCTCTATAAATAAAGATGATAATAATAATAATAATAATAGTAAACTCCACCACAAGCCTCATTCATCCATTCTTTTTTATTTTTTATTTTTTTAATTTATATTCTCTCTATCTACGTACTATCTATCCACATTCATTCATTAACCATGGCGAGGAATAATAATAATAATAATAATAATAATAATTCACTACTATTCATGATCTCCCTCGCTCTTTTGGTATTGGGTTTATTATCCGGGTTATGCTGTGGGGAGAATAAGAGGGTGGTTGGGATATACGAGTTGAGGAGGGGGGAGTTCTCTGTGAAAGTTAGTAGCTGGGGTGCAACTATTCTCTCTGTTATTCTCCCTGATAATAAAGGTTGGATTAATTAATCATTTTCATTCCTTTTTTTACTTATTTTTTACATTTTTGATTCTTATTTCTTTTCCTGATTTTTTATTTTTTATTTTTTTTTGTAGGGAAATTGGATGATGTGGTTCTCGGGTACGATAGAATCGGCTCCTATGTTGTAAGATGCATATATACCGTTCTCTTCTTTTTTTTCTTTTTCTTTTTTTTTCAACTTTATGTATATTTCGAAATGCTCTTATATATTCCTCGTACAAATTTTTAAAATTTTTTTAGAATGAGACAACTTATTTTGGAGCATTGGTTGGTCGTGTCGCGAATCGGATTGCTGGAGCGCGTTTCACTCTAGATGGAAAAATATATCATTTGTACCCAAATGACGGGAAAAATTCACTTCATGGTGAGTTTTCTCCATCCATAAATAGCATTATATATAAACTGTTAATTTTTTATATTTGTTTTATATTTTTAAAAATTTGTGATTTGTGAAAAATTGGATTAGGTGGTCACAGAGGATTCAATCAAGTCATTTGGGATGTTAGAGAGAGAGTGGAGGGTGAATTCCCCTACATCACATTTCACTACCATAGCTTTGATGGTGAACAAGGTGTGTTTATTTAATTTGCTAACATGTATATATGAAGAAAAAAAAAATATTCACTTAACAAAAAGGTAAATTTGATCACAGATGTATAAATATTTGTAATTTTCATTTCATGCAGGATTTCCGGGCGATCTCGACGTGTTTGTGACGTACAAGATCGACGAGGACTACACGCTGAGCGTGACGATGCGAGCCGAGCCCCGAAACAAACCGACCCCGATCAATTTGGCCCAGCACAGCTATTGGAACCTCGGCGGGCAAGCGAGCGGCACGATTCTCAAAAACCTGGTCCAAATCTTTGGTTCACACATAACTCCAGTCGACAAAAACCTAATCCCGACCGGGGAAATCGCCCCGGTTGAGGGCACCCCATACGACTTCCGCGAACCAAGGACGGTCGGTAGCGGGATCGATAACGTGCCGGGCGGGTACGACATCAACTACGTGCTCGACGGGCCCGCGGACGGGCAGGGGGTGAAGAAGGTGGCGGTCGTGGAGGACCCCCGGTCGGGCCGTGTTCTCGAATTGTGGTCGAACCAACCTGGGGTGCAGTTCTATACCGCGAATTTTATACATCATGTTCTAGGAAAAGAAGGGCACTTTTACGAGCAACATTCTGGTTTATGCCTCGAGACGCAGGATTTTCCTGATGCAATTCACCAACCGAACTTTCCGAACGAAGTTTACGGGCCTAAGGATGTTTATAAGCATTATATGCTCTACAAGTTTTCCATTAAGAAGTGAGAGTTTTGAGTGAGTGAGCTTATTATGTGCTTTATTAAGTAGAGGGTTAATTAGGGCTTTGTTTGGGTCTCTATCAAGCAGCTTCATGTTTTTAATTTTTTTTCTAAGTTATCAAAACTTGTTTTAGTAGTTTCTGCAGAGATTTTTGTTGCGTAATTCTACGATTTGTTTCGTATTAGTTAGCACAATTCATAAATCATAAATCATAAGCAACCTGAATGATAAAGTATATTATTTTACAATGGAGAAATTTGTTATCTAAAAGCCTTTTATATAAAATTTTTTAACTAATTTATTTTTTTACAGAAATATTGTTTGAATAGTTAATGCTCTATTTTGAAATTATGAAATAATTATATTAAATTTATTTTTTTAGTTAATTTAATTTTCTGTGAAGAGAATTACAATGAATTAGTTGCCATACATTTTATGCAGTCCCATATAAAAAAAAAAGGAAAAAAAAAGAAAAAAAAGAGCATATAATGGAGCAAAGTAAAAAATCGGGGTTTTGCGATGGCACTCCGATCCATCGCGCTGGGTCAAAGCGCAGGAACGACGACGCCCCCGATCCCTCCTCGCCGGAGATGTACCTACTATTCTCTTCCTCCTCCTCTCTACTCTCATGGCGCTCTCTCTCTCTCACTCTCTCTCTCTCTCTTTTGGTCTCCCCCAATCTCCACTATTTCGATTTTTCCCCCTTTTTTTGGTTTTATATAATGTTGTTTTCGCTTCTCTCCCTAGCTGTTTATGGTTTTGAGTCAAATTTGGTTCCTTTCTAATCAATCTCCGCTCCTTTGCAATATCTTTACTAAATAATGATTACCATGTTGCCATTTCCTTGTTTCTTCCCTTCATCTTCGATAAAGGTTGCTCTTTTAGTAGGATTTAGATGTAAATTAACCTCTTTTCCTTCTATTGTTTTGCTTCATATCTTTCGTGTAGCTAATCGAATTTGTTTTTTGCGCAATTTTAACCCAAAATTTGCACAGATTATTGATTACCATGTTATCATTTACTTGTTCCTTATCTATAGCTTCGAAAAAGATTGTTTTTTTTCGGTGGAATTGTAGCTCCAATTTGACCTTGTGTCTTCTTCTGTTTGCATCATCATGTAGCTAATGCAGCTCCTGTGCCTGTGATCTCTCGCATTAAAATGTCTTCCTCTGTGTTGGGGAACAAGAATGAGAGTTCGAAGCTTGTCTGGGTATGGACGAAGAGTAGGCAAGTGATGACCGCGGCTGTTGAGAGAGGTTGGAGAACTTTCATCTTCGGCTCGGAACCTTTTTCCAAAGAACTTGTGCAGGATTGGTCATGTATGCCCCTAAGATCCTGTTTCTGTTTTATTCTTCTAGTCTTATTTTGCTCTCCACCTTGTTTCCTTTTGCGGTGATTCAAAGCGAGTGGCGAGGACGTAGCGTATTACACCGTGTTAATATCATAAAAAGGAGCAGTATTAGCTAACTTAACCATACTTAAAATGCTATGTTGTTCTCACGAACGTAATCTTATTAGGAAGTTATCTTTGTTCGAGAAGCTTGTTTTTACGGGATTAAATTCAGTGCCGTATACTTGTAACATTCAGGTGTTGGTGGTTTGTGCAGCCACTGCTTTAATACATCCTCTACTCGTCGATGGTTCAAAGCTTCTTGATGAACAAGGTCTAAATGTCGGAATGTTTTTTGGTGTTTCATCTCTGCGAGAATTAGAACTTATACGACCAGATGACATGGAAGTCGATAACTTGGTTATCAATTTTCAGGGTGAATGGCAGGTTTGAAACACATTGCTGATCTTATGAGTAAAACATCATTTCATTACTTATACGAGGGAATAACATATTTGTTTGCAACTAAATCTGTGATATGTTTGCCCTGTTGATCTAATTTAGACCCTCGACGGCGTTCTTAATGCTTAATGACAAATTTGTATTAATCGTCATCCCCCTACAATTTTTATTTTACTCAGTCACATTTTATACATATAGAATATGTTATACTTGATTCAGGCCCATTTATACAGCTTGTTATATTGTAACCACTTACCGAGAAATTTTTTCTTTCTTTTATTGGTTGGGACTCTACAACCTTAATATGATAGTGTGGCTAAGATCTGATGTCACACTTTTTTAATTACTTCCACCAAACTGTTGAACTTTTATTGGTAAAAATGAAACTACCTGCATGGTATTTAAGAAACAAGTACTGATGTACTCTTTTAACATTGTATAGGTTATACCTGCAGAGAACGTAGTTGCAGCATTCCAGGGCTTTAAGAGGACTGTATTGGCTGTTGCAACAACTTCAACAGAAGCACAAGTGTTTCTCGAGGTATATAAGGGAAAATTTACTCATACGTTTTATGAGTGGTGTTTACTCAAACTTGTTCTTAGAGAAAGTGTTTTCTAAAACTTATATTTTATATTTGTAGGCCTTGGAGCAAGGTCTTGATGGAGTAGTGCTAAAAGTTGAAGACACTGGAGAGATCCTTAAAATAAAGGTAATTCCTCTTCTCATGTAGTTTGGAAATCTTCTATTTTCCTCGACTTGTGATTTCTTTTTCCTACTTCAGATGGCAATAAATAAGCCTCATTCAGTTGATTACTCACTGTATAATCTCCTATTGAAAAAGCACTCATCTGTCATCATTCATACTTGTTAAGTACTCTTTCGCGGGTTTAGTGAACTATCTTTTTCTTTCTGGTTGATGTAATCAGGAGTATTTTGATAGGAGGAATGAAGTCAGTAGTCGGTTAGCTTTGACTAAAGCCACAATAACAAATGTTGAAGTAGTCGGAATGGGTGATCGTGTTTGTGTGGACCTTTGCAGTATCATGCGACCTGGCGAAGGCCTTCTGGTTTGCGTTTATCTCTATCAATACATGTATTTAAGTATCGAACCTTATGTTTCCTTCTCTTTTATATATGCTTTTCCATTTGCAGGTCGCACTTAATTTCATTAATTTGCATTTCATAGCATCTTTACCTGAATTTCATGCTATGTATCAATGTATGTTTGATTTTTTTTTCTTCTCTCACTCTAAAAATGCATATATATATATATATATATATATATACATGGTAATGCTTGCGCGTGTTTTTTAGGTTGGTTCATTTGCCAGAGGTTTGTTCTTGGTTCACTCAGAATGTTTAGAGACGAACTACATTGCAAGCAGGCCATTCAGGATTAATGCAGTGAGTGTTTGGCTTCACAGATGGAATTTCTATATGTGAGAAAGTTTAGGAATTAAATGCTTACACAAAAAATAACAAATAGAAAATTGGGAATTGTAGAGCGACTATCTATACATTTTACTATATTTTATTCCCAATCTGTAGGGGCCTGTGCACGCCTACCTTGCAGTCCCTGGGGGGAAGACCTGCTACCTCTCTGAGCTGCGTGCTGGTAAAGAAGCGACAGTAGTCGATCAAAGTGGTTTGTCGCGAACAGCTATTGTGGGCCGTGTGAAAATAGAATCGAGACCCCTCGTCCTTGTAGAGGCTAAGGTATTTTTACTGCTTGTCCCCCTCATTTTTTTATCTTCAGTGAAGATTATTCGACATGTTTACAGAAACATCCTTTGACCATGACAGATTTAATGCTATTATATACTTAAACAGCATGTATGAGCACGATAAGAAGGGGGTTTATATGATGTTCTTTTCAGAAATGCTGTGACAATGTCAGTTTTTTCTTTATGAAGTTCGGCTGCTTTTACTTGCTAGAAGAAAACTGCAGTTTCGTATTATGCAGCTAATACTGATAATTTGGTAAATAGTTTGCATCTGATTTCATCAAAAATACTATGCATCTGCAGGAAAGTTTAGGTGAAGAGACCTACAGCATTTTTCTACAGAATGCAGAAACCGTCGGTCTTGTTTGTCCCAGAGAAGGTGATTTCTTCTTAAATCTCACTTTTCTTGACATCTCAACAAATTCTCTTTAGCTCTGCGCTCCAATTTGTCTGGCTATTTTATATGTCAGCAGAAGGCAACAACACAAACATGGTTATTCCCGTGACGTCGCTAAAAGTCGGCGGCGAAATTCTAGTGCGAAAGCAGGGCGGTGCCCGACATACAGGAATAGAAATCCGAGAATTCATCCTCGAGAAGTAAAATATCCGCACCATGCATTTTCCTATCAGTTTCTCTAGCTCAAAATGTTTTCTTTTTTTTTTTTTTTATCTCTCTCTCTATCGTCGGCGTATAACTATGTAATCATTATTTCAGTAACTTGAAATTAAGGCATGCATGTATGTACATGTATGAAGTAGATGATAGAGCATATAAATATAGCCACATTGATATATTCAATTCTTTTTTCTTTCTTTTCCATCTATGATGCTCCACAAAACATCTCGGCTACATTTTTTTTCTTTTGGAAACTTAAATTATGTGTCACATTAAGCATTTCATGCATGTACCCACACAAAAAGCCCATGAACAGGGTCCTAGAAACAGGGAATTATATTTTATATGGAGCCTAAAAGGAAGAAAAAGTGGAAAAGAGAAGGTTTTGACTAGTAGCTCCACCACAACCAACATTCAATTTCCGTTTAATTATATTTCGGATTTAGGATTAAAGGAATGTTTGAATAGTAAGATCATTTTATTTATATTACATGCTTAGTTGCTCACTCTGACATGGGTTACAATATACAATCGTGTTTTATTGTAACCCATGTACCATATGAAAATATTAATATGATCTAAACTTAATCGCATCATCACCTGATCAGGCTCTTCCACCTCCTCTTTCATTTTTCATGGAAACAAAACTGTTGGACCACCACCTCATTCCTCCTCTACCAATATTGCTCCCTCCTCATTTCAGCTACGTATATAGATATATAGATATATATAGATATATGATGCATGTCACAATATTCCCACTTGTTTCTATTCCTCTACTTAATCCCGTACGTGCTTAATTCCACCCTTCTCCTTCCTCCTTATTAGAGTGTTTGTTGTTGTTCATATGGGGTGCGCCGGGTCCAAGGAGTCGCGGCGCCGCGACCTCCGCGGCAGCCTCTCGCCGCTACGCCGCAGCATCTCCGCGGAGACCCACGTCGTCGCGCTCACCTCCTCCACCCTCGGCTCCCTCAAGCTCGACGTGAGCGTCCAAGGAACGGGCGGCGGCGGCGGCGGCGGGGAGGAGGGCGTGGGCGAGCGCAATGCGGCGGGGGTCGTAAAGGCGAAGGCTTGGACCGTGCGGACGCCCACGGAGACCCCGCCGAACGAGCCCGAGAGCATCGACGCGTGGGAGCTCATGGCGGGGCTGGAGGACACCACCACGCCCCTCCGACGCTCTCCTCCCTCCGACGCCGCCCCGGAGCTCCAGCGCCACTCCTTCTCCTTCCCCGCGACGACGACCCGAGCGGCCGAACCGAGGCCCAGCTCAGAATTGAGCAATGGCCCCGCGGCGTTCGCCATTGAGCTCGACGCACAAGTGTTATCCACCTTCCGAAGAGCCCTCGAGGAGCTCTCCCCGCAACACCCCTCCCTCCTCCTCCGCTCTCCCCCCAAGCACGATAAAACCGTCCAAAGCAACAGCAGCACCAACACCGCCCAGTTCGCAAGGAGCGCACCGACCGCGAAGGCGGTGCTGTACTTCACGAGCCTTCGCGGCGTCCGCAAGACGTTCGAGGATTGCTGCTCCGTGAGGACGATTCTCAAGGGCTACGGCGTGCGCGTGGACGAGAGGGACGTCTCCATGCACGGGGGGTTCAGGGAGGAATTGCGTCGAACACTTGGCGGGTGCCATTTGCCGAGCCTGTTCGCGCGGGGTCGGTACATGGGCGGGGCGGAGGAGGTGAAGCAGATGCACGAGAGCGGGGAGTTGGGGGCGGTGTTGGAGGGGTGTGAGAGGGCGGCGGAGGCGGAGGAGGAGGAGGGGGAGAGCAACAGGGGAGGGCCATGCGAGGGGTGCGGAGACGTGAGGTTCGTGCTTTGTGGGAGGTGCTCGGGGAGTTGTAAGGTGTATGCAGATGATGGAGAGGAGGAGGAGGAGGAGGAGGAGGAGGAGGAAGATGAAGAAGAAGAGGCCATTAATGGAGGGTTTCGGAGGTGCCCCGAGTGCAACGAGAATGGAATAGTAAGGTGCCCTGTTTGCTGCTAAAGGATGGGAGGGTGACGATGGGATCACCGTCGTTTCCTTGCTTTGAGATTCGAGCTGGTGGATTGATGAACAGCAGTGATCTTTTCCTCACCGCGAGTGCATTTCGTCTAATCATTATTTTTGTTTTCTATTAAATTAAATAAACTTGTTTTTTTTTTTTTTAGAGTGTGTTGAAAATTTGAAATTGACTAAGCTGTGTTGTATGTTTTGTTGATAATTTTATTTGTGGGAAAATACTATGCGAGATTTTTTTTTATATTTATATTTATATTTATATATATATATATTTTTTCGGAGAGACATGCATTATTGCATTGGATTCAAATTTTGAGGTAATTTTGTTTTTAGTGGTGTGATTTTATATTTGAATTAGTGAGGTTATAGAGGTAATCACTCAGAAAAATGAAGCAACATAAATTTCTTCTGCGTCATCACATTGTTGTCTTAACTTTATCTCTACTTTTTTTTTTTCTTTGCAATCTTTTTATTTGAACCTAAATGAACTCTTAAAGGATGACTTCTTAATGGTGCCTGCTTTACTCGGCGTTTGGTATAATTAATTTTGGAAAATTTAAATAACCAGTGCTTTTGGTATTGCGTGAAGCTGAATTGAGCTTTCATGATTGGAAATTTTTAAAAAATTGATCTTAAGCTTTGAACTATACTACAAGTGAGGAGGTAATTTTTAAAGAAAAGTTAATAAGTTTTTCGGTGAGCAATTTTATTTGAACAGTAGTTCTTCGTCAGCTCGATTTAGGTTTTTTCATTCCTTTGAAGGTAAGGAATCTCGATTATCTCAGTCGTTAGTTTGTTGATTGAGCTTTTCTCTATGCACTTGCTACCTAACTTGTGAGGTAATGATATGAATTAATTTTCTTTCATGTACTTGATTAGCTTTTACCACCTTTAACCCCATTTTAATCTTGATGCGTACTCAATGATGAGGCTACTTTATATAAACTAACTTCCCTTTGCTTTAATTTTCTCGCTTTAGGAGTTAATTAGTCTCAAATAATCTCTTGGTACATTACACATCAAATTTGGATGTCACTTTCCAAGGTAGTTGCAAAATAATGCTGATTTTGAGAAGTATATATTTGTGTTTAAAGAGCATACAATGCCCACTCCCTCCAATAAACCAGGTATTGGAAAAACAAATCTCAAATTGGTATTTCTCTTTTTGACTATAGAGGCACTTTTTGAGTTCTCCCAAAGAGGCAGGGACAATGGAAAAGAGTAATATATATATACATAATAGTGGCTTAGCTTTATCTGCGTGTTCTTTAGTTTGGAGGAACACAATAAAAAAAAACAGAAAAAAAGAGAGAAAGTTTTAATGGATGATCATGATACTCTCTTTTAGTTGGCAGTTGGCGCCGCTGTCTGATTGCTGCCTAATTGTTGTTTATACATTGGTGGCCCAGAATTGATGGACCTTTTATGATTTTTTATTTTGTATTATTGTTATTAGAGTAATCCTTTAATACATTTTTTTTTTTTTTTTTTTTCACTGTATTCAACCGCTAAGATTTAGTTTTTTGAAATGGTAACTTTTGTAATAAGCAGGTCGTTTTATATGATTCTGAGATATTTCAAAAAAAAGGTATTTTTGTCTTTTAATATATGGGCAATTTAGTCATTTTATATCTACTATGTTTTCAAAATTTTTATTTTCTCTTTTTTTTCCTTTTTCTCTCTCTATCTATCCTTTTATAATTTGGCATTTCATAATAAGGAATATTTCAAAATAATTTGATAATATGATCTTTTAATTTTTCTTTTCTCTTTATTTATTTGTTTAATATTGCAACAGAGTTTAATTTTAAGAAACTATGCATTTAAATTTCTTTCTTTCCATGCCTATTGCTTTTTAAATCTTTTTTTAATAAAATAAAAATAAAATTTAGATTATTTTGTGATTTAGTTTGTTAGTTAATTTTTTCCTAGTTCGATATGAGAATTTTTTATAGTAATAACTTGTTGAAATTTGTGATCCCTAATAGATCAGAAAATAATATTCCGATGGAAAATGTGTGTAGCTTTATCTCAAACCTTGAATTATTTTTGTCTATACAATTATATTATAAAAATAAATTTGAATTATACCCTTACCTTATATTTCTAATCAATTATCTACATTATATATTTTAAATAGTGATAAAGAATTAGTATATAAATTAAAAAAATTCTTAAATATTTTTAAACATATTAAATATGTTGACTAGCTAGAAACATTAACTTAGTGTTTTAGTGTTTTCTCTTTATTTGTCACAATTTTTTATTTTAATTTAAACATCCGAAAGAGATAATATGAAATTCCTCTAATTTGTCAATATTCGGAAGCTTTAACTAGAAACATTAATTCAAAACTATTATCTCTATTCGGAATAGAGATAGTTGTTTCTAAAACATTAATTTAAACTTCCGAATAGAGATAATATGAAATTCCTCTAATTTAAATTTCCACTTTTAAATTTTAAGTACTTAATTTTTAAAATTTAAATTCATTGTATTTAGAAATAAACTATTTCTAAAATTCCTATAATTTAAATTAATGCATAATTTTAGAAACACTAAAAACATTTTAAGTAGATGCCTAAATTAATGCCTAATAATTGCAGAAATTTGGTTAATCAATTAATTTCCTAAATAAGTGCTAATTAATGCGTAAATTTAGGACCTCAATTGAAAGTTTCTTTAAATGTTGTATTGTTTAATAACCAAACTAAAAACTAACCTTGAATAAAATAATTCTTTTACTTGCCAAGTATTAAAATTATATTTTTATCCTCTATTAATCAACAATTAAGATCTTTTTTATTTTTTTTTTAAAAAAGTACCGAATCATTTCTCTTGTTATTATTCTTATTTTTGCTTTGTATTTTAGAACTGATATAGATAGAAGTACAAAGAATGACAATTTATAAGCAGTATCCAGTGTCAATTATGCAATATTGTCATAAATTTAATATAGAATATGATTGATGAGTTATTTTCAGACACATTGTAACTAGTGATAGATCTTTTCAAATTTCTATTTGCACAGAAAACACGAAACGCACAAACAAGAGAGAGAGAGAGAGAGAGAGAGAGAGAGAGAGAGAGAGAGAGAGACAGGGAGAGTTTATAAGGTAATATTTGAATATTTCATTTTGCTTCTAATACAAAAAACCCCGCGTAATGGTTTTGAGCCTTCTCCAAAGCAGAGCAATATAATCTTTAGTGAGAGAAGGATTTGAGGCACATTTTACACATACTCATTATTAGATATCTTACAGATCTCAAACACACAAAAGCAACAGTAGATGCCATGCCCCCCCCCCCCCCCCACTCTCCTTCTGAAAGGAGAAATTGAAAACCGAACGGAGCTCAGGAAACTTTGGCTTCTACCTCCGAGGCCACGAAGTGGTGAAATTCCCCCCAGAAGGAAAGAAAGAGAGGGTCTGACGCTCAATGGCCGCCGACGATGCCGGCAGTTTTGAAGTTACTCTTGGAGAGCTTTGGCAGCATGAAGAAGCCCGCGAAGCCGCTGACGAGCGCGATGGCGGAGGCGAGGGCGAACGCGGGGAGATTGCCCTTTCCGAACAGCGCGTCCCATGGGCCCGCGCCCAGCGCTACGATAACCTGTACAACACAGTAGAATCATTTTATTCATGAGATAACAATTAACTAGGTTAAGAAGGATTGTTAACTCCGAACTTCAAAGACAAGCTTTCAGTAGCACAATGTTAAGAATCTATCGCCGCCTGCGGTAGTTTAAATCCAACCAAATCCGCCCGACTACTAACCTGCGGCACGACAATTGAAATGTTCAAGACCCCGGTGCACAGCCCTGTAAGATCGTACATAATTAGTTATATTTAGCATTTATTATCGTCAGAGTTGCATTGAGAAGAGCAGAGCATATCACTCAACAAACCTTGGCCTCCGCCCCCGTTAGCTGCTATCTGTGCGGTAACGGCGAACGGGACGCTGAAGAGAACCTAAAGGAGGAGGGGAGGAACAAAAGTAACTCATTTTATCAAGTAGCTTATACAATTTGGCGGTGATCGAGGAAGAAGGTCAGTGATACTAACAGCAAGAGGAAATCCGAGGGCCGCGAATAGGACCAGTGATGCGGTTCTAACATCCTTATCGGCTGTGATCGCTTGCTGAATGGAACCGCGGTAGTCGTTGAGCGACCAGACGCTTATGATTGCCGTGGCGGCCATTGCGGCGAACAAAATGAAGTTGCTTATCACCCATACAAGCTTTGCGGTGAACTTGCGGCACAGTGGTTCGATGAGGAACGAGCTGAGTCCGAGAACAATCTAAGGAAGAAAGGATATATAGAGACATGTTGGTTGAGTTCAAAATTGAGTAGTAATCACAAATGATCGGTGAGAGTGGCGTACCGAATTCAATAGCAAACCAAATGCGCCTTCTCTGACTCCACGATCATAAGCGTCAATCTCAGCGGGAGATCCCTTGGGGTCACCGTGGAACACTTCACGACCCATCCAGTCAGTGTCGTAGAGGATGAAGGGGAACCAGGCAAGCTGCGGAGGATTAAAAAGAATGGAAGAGTTAAAAAGGTTGAAAAACATGTGCAAGGATCGAATAGCAAAATATGATCAAGATTTTTTTTTTTGTTAATTTTCTGGTGATTGGAATTTGGAAAATGGAATTACATACCCATGTAAAGCCGGTGACAAGAAGGACCGAAAGCATTCCGGGAGGTAAGTTCTTGAAGGCCTTGAAGATAGTGAAAAAATTAATTCTCTCTTCATCGCCGTCCTCGTCATCGGCCTTGCCAGATTTGCGCGGAGGGAGGGGCACTTCTCGGGCGAAGATCATTGTTACGCTCACGCTGAGGATTAGGAGGATCTAAATACACAAGAAGAGTCAATGGAGAATTTGGAAATTTTAGTTAATTCCTTAGCAAAACGGATTCGAATCCAATATTCAAACTTGAAGATTAACATGAGAGCGTACCACAGCAATGAAAAATGCGCCTTTCAGATTTGCACATGCTTCACAGCAAGCTGCTGTTTGAAGGAAAGGGAACCACCTGTTCCAATACGAGTCAAAAACAGAAAGGTTTTCAGTTGAAAGCGGGCATCACAAACTGGAAATACAAGGAGTTGGTGCAGTATCTCAAGAACATTACTCGTGCCACTTCCCGCTAGAACCCGAAGAATATCCTAGAATATTTCCAATGGCCATCCACGAGCAGAAGATCGCGTTAGCAGCGTTCGGTCCAAAATGACCCACTGCAAGTAAGATAATCGGCATGTTAGCTCCTATAAAAATCGGTAAATTGCTGCGTAGAAAGTGTAATAAAATGGCTCTGCGCGATAACCTGAGAGATCAGCCATTAGTGCACGAGCCGGACCCTGAACCATGTATAGAAAAGGGTACAGAAGGATTATTTAAGTACCGCCCGATTAGAAAGATAACAAATTTATGATTGATAAATTTATTTTTACCTGTACGGCATTGTTGGAGAAGTCCAATAGCCAGAATCCGAGAACATACACAATAGCTGCGTGCCACCGGGGCCCACGGTAAACACTTTAGATCACAGAAGATTCAAGTTACTAACCGAAAAACATGCTAAGCTAGTTTCTGAAAAGATTCAGTAACTTGAAAACCCAACTTACCTGCAATGTTCCTTCGTGTCGCCGAGGGCATATCCGATGTCGGAAGAAAATCCAATTACAACAACCTGTAAACATAGCCGACAACAAAGAAAAAAAAAAGAAAAAGAGAGAGAGAGAGAGAGAGGAAAAGTTAGCGTTATGCTCAAGTCGAGAGGGGCTCAATTAAAGAGGATTGATTGGTACTCACAGCACAACAGATCAACGAGCATCCGACGAGAATAAATGGCCTCCGCCGACCGAGAGGCGAACGGCATCTGTCGCTCCATAAACCAACACAAGGCTGAACCTGAAAAGATTAAAAAGGTGCAAATGATGAATCTATATATGTATCGACTTTACGTGATGCTAAACCAAAGTAAGAAAAAGGATGAGCTTTGTGTACTTACTACAAAACCTGCAATCGGGCCGCAAAGCCACATAATTGAAGAAAGGGCGTGTGATAAACCAAGCGTCTGCATGATTAACAGTGCAAAAAAAACTTATTACAAATCCGCAATATATATAATGTTTAATTATAACCAGTTTTCTTTTTTTTTCTCCTTTTTAAAAATAACCCTTCCCAATCGAGAAAGATCAGATCGGCAATTAAAGGAATTCCGAACCCGAATCCGACCGGAGACACGAGCCTAACCAGCTGACTCGACCCGTGCAGTTAGCTAACTACCAGTAGCCCAAAACCGGGCTCACCCAATTTACAAATTGAGACATGTAGAAAATACTCGTAACGTAGAACGTAGAAAATACCGAGTATAGGGAAGTGTGCAACAACGACACTACACACTACACACAACACGACAAAACCTTCAAATTCGAATTTGACTTATGAAAGAAACCTACGGATAAAATCATAAAAAAAATGTCAAAATAAATAAATAGATAAAGGGTGGTACAGTAACTGATAGGCTCATAGCCGCGTAGGCAACTTTTTTTTCTTATTCATTATTATTACAACTGCCATTAAAGGAAACTTTTGAGATCGTAGCATCCCGTTATTTTAAATTTAAAAAACCTAAAAGCTTTAACTCAAAAAAGAAGAAAAGCTTTTATTTACGAAGACCTCGTACTAAGTAGTCGAATCAAAATTGAAAAAAAAAAAAAAAAAAACTCTCCAATTAATTTAGCTCGAAATACGTTATCCACATGACTCCCCACTCTCCCCCTGACTCAACCGAGCACTCATCATTTTGCGAGCATTTCAAAAAGGAAACCCTAAACCACGCACGGAAACGACCAAATCACGATCTCTAAAAGCAACGAATTCGGGGAGAGAGGGGGTGGGGGGTGGGGGGAAGAAGAAACAGTAAGCAGGGAGGTAGGTAGGAAGAGATCGATGATGGACCTGAACGTAGGGGGTGAGGAGGGAGAGCTGCAGGGCCCATCCGTACTGGACGCCGCCGGCGACCATGCAGGCCAGGACGAGCCGCGGGAGGCTCAAGGGCTTCGTGGCCGGCGCCGGCGCCTCCGAGCCGGCGTTCCCCCTCTCCACAGAGCCCGGGACGCTCGTCCCTGACAGCTCGAGCTCACCGCCTCCTCCTCCGCTCTTCTGATCCATCGCCGTGGCGTCTCCGTCTCCCTCGTGATATAAAAGCCCTAGAGACTAGGGCTTGGGCTCGGGTGAGGGTTCGGTCTTCGTTTCCGCTTATTTACACGAGGAGATGAGATCAAAATGGCGAAGGAGAAGAGCTCGCGAGGGAGCTTTTATTGGGAGAGAGAGAGAGAGCGTGCGTGTGTGTGAGAGAGAGAGAACGCGGAGCTTCTTATTGATGACGAGAGGAAGAGATGCCCCGGCCCTCTTATAGCCAGCCTACGCGGTACGCTTACCGCACGGTGAGCATCAAAACAATTATTCCCTTCGCACGTGAGAAAAACCTGGTGTCTCACAGACCCAATCACCACTCTCCACGTAAGCGACCTAGTTTAGGTTAAACTCGCGCCCGCGGAGCAGGTAACAGCGGGGCGGGGAATCGAAGTGGGGCCCACAATCTCCTGTGTCGGAATTTTCGCGAGCTCGTACGTGTCGGGATTCGGAGCCCCGACGAGTCCGGTCACCGCCACGGCGGAGCGCACTGTAGTACAAGGACCTTACGATGGGACCGATTCGCGGGGGACCACCCGGGTGGGGCCCGTTGACCGCCGTGGGTGAGTGGAATGGCGGTGACCGGATCCCCCTCCCCGCATTCCGCAGTCTCGTTGCCTCGTACGAAAATAGACCATTTCCATAACGGCACCTGGAGGAGCGCGACCCACCCGAACTATTTACCTATCTAGCTTATTTACCAAAAAAATATATTTCCTATCTAGTTTTTTCTTAAAAAATATTCCTTATCTAGTATTATTTTCAAAAATTTTTAAAAATAAGAAACTAATATCTTTCATATATATATATATATATATATATATATATATATATATATATATATATTAAAAAATTAAGTGGGAAAGATTATTTTTTTCCTATCCACACACACTCACTCTCTCTCTCTTTTTCTCCCTCTCTTCAATATTTATTTAATAATAATTAATTTTTATTATAATATTAATGAAAATTTATTTATTAATAATAATAAATAATATTATTACTAAATTATATTTAAAAATATATAATTTAGTAATAATATTATTTATTATTATTATTAAATAAATTTTCATTAATATTATAATAAAAATTAATTATTATTAAATAAATATTAAAGAGAGAGAGAAAGAGAGAGAGAGGTGGGGACTGGGGAGAGACTGAGAGAGAGTGTGTGTTATGTGCATGTGTGTGTTGGTGGGGAGAGGAAAAAGAGTGTTACTAGGGAGGAAAAATTCTGGAATGTAACAGATATTTTGGTGACGTAGCATAACAAATCAATCAAATATCTTAATATATGTCACATTATGATTATAAAAAAATATTTATATTATATTTTTGTTTGAAAAGAAAAAATGTGATTAACTTATTATTGATGATGTAGTGCGAGTGTAATAGTGTAGAATTTCTCGCTATAGAGGCCAGGTAAGAGAGAGATATAGAGGTGAGAGAGAGATAGAGGTGTGGGGTTGGGGAGGAGAGATAGAGAGTGAGAAAGATCTCGGGAAATGGGAGAGGAGAGAAAAAAATAATTTTTCTCACTTAATTTTTTAATATATATTAAAGCTATTAATTTTTCTTTTGAGAAATGATTCTGTATTTTTTAAAAAATAAAACTAAAAAAGATCTTAACCGTTGTTTAATAAAGGATAAAAATATAATTTTAATACTTAGCAAGTAAAATAATTATTTTATTTAAAGTTAGTTTGGTAATTAAACAATACAATATTTAAAGAAACTTTTAATTAAGATCATAAATTTACGCATTAATTAGCATTAATTTAGGAAATTTTTTGATTAACCAAATTTATACAATTATTAGGCCCATTAAATGCTAATTAATGTGTTTTTGATTAAGAATGTATAATTTTTAGAAATAATGTTTTTGATTCATCGTTTTTAATGGTTAATCAAATTGATTAAGAAGTTCTTAATCGTTTATTCGTTCTTAATCTGATTAACCGTTGATTAAATTAATGCGAATTATTAGAATAAATTGCATACATTAAGAACAAATAAATTGATTAAAAACAATATGCAATACATTAAATTAATGCGAATAAATTGCAGATTGTTTTCTGATCTATTAGCCATCGCGAATTTCAAAAAGTTATTACTATAAAAAATTCTCGAATCGAAATAGAAAAAAATTAACCAAGATATTAATTCACAAAATAATATAAATTTCATTCTTATTTTATTAAAAAAAATTTAGAAAGCAAATAAACAAAGAGAGAAGAAAAATTAAAAGTTCATATTGTCAAATCATTTGAAAATTTTTTTGAAATCAAATGTCAAATTATGAAAGGAGAGATAGAGAGAGAAAAAGGAAACAAAGAGAATATATAAATTTTGAAAATATAATAGATATAAAATAACTAAATTATTCATGTATTAAAAAACAAAGATATCCTTTTTTTGAAGTACCTAGTAACCGGTACCTCTTCCAAAGTGACCTACTATTATTGCATGTCATAATTTTAAAAATTCTAAATCTAAGCCGTTGAATATGCGTGAATGAACGGTAAAAATATATATATATATATAGAAGCATTACTCTTTTTTTTTTTTTTCTTTAATTTTTGAAAATGATGCTAGATAAGAAATGTTTTTCAATAAGAGGCTAGATATAGAATATTTTTTTGTAAAGAGGCTAAATAGGTAAATAGTTCGATCCACCTTATGCCGATGCGATGCCGTTCCAGTGCACCCGGTGTACGTTTACATACCATGCGCCACACTATGAGAAATTTAATGATGAGAAAAACTTCAAATACCATTTTTGTGATTTCGCATATTCTTGCTTTATTATTATGTGGTTTAAAGTGCATCAAACTAGTTTTCTGTGATTTTATTTTTCTTTTTTTATTATCTATTTTACTATTTTTTTTTGTTAAATCAATGACAAAGTTAAAAGTAAATAGTACTAAAGTGAATATCGATAAACCTAATAGGTAACGGAAGTTTTTTTGTATATAATTAAACGAAATATTAATAGAGGAGCGGACGAAAAGAAAAAAATAAAATCAAAGGACACGAACTTGATACACTTTAAACCATACGGTACTAAAGTAAAAATATGCAAAACTATAGGAGTGGTAATTAAAGTTTACCATTAATATAATAATAAGGCCCTGAAATTTGGAATCTAGTACACTCTTATATCTATTTTATTATGCACCTAAACCACCCACATATTAAATACTATAAATTTTAAACATCATTTTCGTGTAAGTTGAACTAGTAATCTTTGTTGCTTCCATTATTGTTGAATTTTAAGACCACAAATGTCTAGTTAATTAGTAGATTTTTTTTTAAAAAAAATCATGAATTTTTGTAAATGGGCTCTACAGATGTTATATTCTGAACTATGAATTAACTATTTTGATTCAATTATCCAATTTTTTAAGATTTTAATTTTACTAGCTACCTTTTCAATTTATTTGATTTGAGTCAATCACCAATATTTTAATTTTAAAATTTTAATTTATCGTTTATATTTATAGATTTAATCAAGTATATTTCATATAACACTTGTAATCATAAATTGATTGAAGTAATTAACTTAAAAATTAGCAAATGAATAAAAACGTTAAAAAAAAAAAAATATTTAAAATATTATGAAAGGTAATAAATAATAAAGAAAAAACTAAAGAGATTCAAATTCATATTTAACTAATCATATAAAGATATTTATTTATCCTACTATCAATTTGTTTGAGGAGGGGAATGAGGGAGGGATGTCATGTGGTTTTAGAATATGAGGGGTTTTGAGAGTTGGAAGATGAGGAGGGAGCGGTTTTGAAAGATTGGTGTCTCAGATCAGATAAGAGGTGTCATATAGAAAAGAAAAACGGTTGAAGGAAGAGGAAAGGTATGTATATGTATATGTATGTATATGTATATGTATGTATGTATGTAAATATATGTATGTATGTATATATGTATGTATGTTATGTATTCATGGGGCACAAATGCAGAGGCGAACGCAACGATTTCCGTTTAGGACGAACATTGTAATCATAAATTGATTGAAGTAATTAACTTAAATTTCTAAAGCCAACATACAATCCGCTGACTCAAAAACTTTAAAATTTGAATACGTCATTTATCTTTGTAATTTTAGTCGGTATATTTTGTAGAATATTGATCATACATTTATTGAGTAAATTACTTTAAATTTTAAAGCCAAAATATAATTGGCTGACTCAAATCAAATAAATTAAAACAATTAAAATATTGGATACTAAAATTAAAAAAAAATTAGATGGTCTAACACTCAAACTCAACGTGATCTATGATTCAGCTAAATTTTATATGTTTTTACTTGTTTTAAAATAATCATCATCGAAATTCAGGTATGATTCATGGGGCACAAATGCAGGGGGCGAACGCAACGATTTCCGTTTAGGACGAACAGGGGAGGGGCGCCCCGATCGAGAGTTCTCACAAGTAATGTTATCTGTACACCTTATTATATATATATAGAATATAAACTTTTTTTTATTTTTTTTGAGAAAAAATAAGCGTCTTCTTCGTTAAATCAGTAAGTGAAACATCTGAAGTGAAGTGAGTGAGGCCCATAAGTGGCAAGAGAAAAAAAGCAAAAATTAATCTCCTGGCACCAAAGAAAAAAGAAAAAACCAAAGAAAGAAAGGGAGAAAACAACGAAAATTAGTTACATGAATGATCCAATGAATCTCTAAGCACTCTGATCTCGAACAGTGAACTCCCGAGCGTTCTTTTTGAATTTTGAAAAATTCTTTTATTGTGTTCCAGTCATATTACACACCACGTTGCGGCGATGATCACCATTTTTTTAACCCCCCGTGCACCCCTTTTGACACAACTCTTTTTTCACTTACTTTCTAATCTTTCTAAAGATCGTATTCACTTACTAGTCTTATCAATCGATGACAAGATGAGCAGATAACATTTTTCTTCTGGCATTGGATAAACAGATAAGGCGCTTTGACCGATGTGCGCCGACGCAATTAATTAGATTCGGATTAATCTTACTAGATTCGAATTAATCGATCCATAGGCTGTGACTCTAGGCCTTGTTTCACACTGGTGATTAATGAGGGGGATAAGCTTGGTCGGGGTGCTTTTAATTCGGGTTCATGCAAAGCATGACACATGTTGTGGGGGAGTGCACCACTTGGTACTACTCATTTAATAAGATGCGTATTTTACAATTTTGAGAGAATCATGGGTAGATATGGAGAAATGCGTTTCGGTACGTACCTTGTTTTTTTAAAGTTATTTTTAAGATAATTTCGATCTCATCAATCATACTAATTGTTAGATTAACATGGAATTAATTGGATACAATAACTAACTCTGAATCCACTCGATCAGCTTCACGGGACAACGGGTGTACAATGTAGTATAATTCATCTGATATTTATCGTGCATGCATAGGAGCAGAATAATAATTAAGATTAATTTTATGATTGGTAAAAATAGTGTTTTTAGAGCTTAAAAGTGCTTCTCTATATGTACAAGAAAAAACAAAAGAAGAATAAATTATGAACCTATTAATTGCTAGAACCTAAATATATTCGGTGTGTACTCGATTAAATGATTTCCAACCAATAAAAATAAATCCCTTTTCTTTTGCTTTTTTTTACACTAATAAAAACAATTTGAATTTTGTGGATTGTGATATATTCTTCGCACAATGTACAACTCGATCACTATTTCCATATATGCCTCACAATTTATGGACGAATTAATATATACTTTCCTAGTACAGTGCATTGCTTGTGGCCACTGGTTACAGCTCACATCAGAAAACGTCATCATCTTAATGAGCTCAGTTACGGGTGCTAATACATTTTATTACTTTTCCATAAGTATATATATACTAATTAATATGATTATTTATTGATCGGATGCATTTATATATCCCATGCGTTCGTTAATTCGATTCGTTCATTATTTGTTTAAATAATAAACTAATTATACATGAAAAAAACATTCACGAGACAAAAGAAGCTAACTATAATAATATAACAATTAACAATGCGCATAATACCTAACAAAATATGAATCAAATAAAAAATCAATGACTCACACGAAACATTCATTTTTTTTATTAATTTGTTAGCGCACTCATTTTAACTTTGATCGAGCTAAAGTACGATCAAGTGATTTAAGGGGGAGCTAGCGGCGTTAAGGCGCCATTTAAAAGGCCGTTTAGTTACATGCAATTGTAAATGCAATTAAAAATATAGATTTATTGTCAGATGCAATTAACTTATTTAATTAGATAGAGTAAAAAGTACTGTAACTATAAATAATTTGTTTGGTGTATGTGGTAATTAAGCTCGACTTTTATATCAAATTATGCTCTTTACCTATTGCGTACGTTAGAAGCTATATATGACCTCCTCTTCATACATATGCAACAGTAGTACTATAGCTACATCCACATATATACAACCAAATAGTTCCTAAATTGAGCGACCTATCGTCGAATTATATATGCACTAGCGCAGTACTATTGTCCAGCCATGCTATATCAGTATCAACGCATGACTCATTTCCCCTTTAAAGAGTCACATTCCGCTCCACAGTGCGGATCACTCCCCCAGGAAGAAAAAATAATAAAATAAAATAAAAATAAAAAACAAAATACGAAAAAGCGCGTCGCATGGTCACCGCCCAAAGTGCCAAACTTCAAATCGAATACGACCGCATCGCCCACCAACATTGTAGTTCATGTGGCATGCACCTAGATCTGGTTGTAGCGAGAGGGGTTATGGGTTCGATACTAGTTTATGGGCACTTGTGTGGGTCAAAGAACTTTCTCAGAAAGACTACAAACATACGAAGACGACTTCCGAAACGTGACAATAACAGGTAACAAACGACCAAAAAAGAGTTTGGACCATGATCCATGCATGCTCGCTCTAAGCTCGAAACGCAACGAACCAAATCAACTGTTTTTAACTTGTCGGGGCTCGGATCGGAATAGTTGTCCGCGTGTTTCGGCGAAAGAGGCCAAATAATTGTACCAAATTTGACTCCGCGTAGGGTCCTCGATCTAGATCTCTCTCTCTCTATATATATATATATAAAAGATATGTACATTAATGGAACATTAATGGAGTGGGCCGATCAATTGTGGGGTTATAGCACTAATTTCTGCATCCGAACAAGCATTTCAATTATTTTGGACCATTTTGGATCCATCAACATTTCACTTTATGGACCATATGGAACCTCTTGTACACGTACACCTTATCGGGTGCCGACTATAATGAATTCTTGTGCTCCTTTTTTAGGTGAAAAATAGCATACGAAAAACGACCAACAAGGTGAGAACCAAAGCGACGAAAGTGAAAGACTGCGGTTGTGAATTCGCACACGCAACGCAATATAATAAAGTGAAAAAGTTTTCGATGCTTATAACTGCGCAGCTATAAGAGCAAAGTTACAATATTAAAAATGAAAAAAAAAACGTTGAGACGAATACAAGCTATCGGAATATCGTAATAGACCGTCAAATTTTAAAAGCAAGCAAAAGATCGATAGCTCATCATGCTCAGCTAGCCATAGATACGATTAATAGAACCTGAAAAAATTAAGAACTCTGGTTGAGCTAGTAAAATTTTAGTCGAGCTCTGAAAATTTTTAATTAATTTAGCTCTAATTTTTCTTCTTGTACTTTCTCTATCTATTTTAGTACAGAAGAAGCCAAAACTGAGGGTCGAGTCGACGACGCAGCATTGAGTGCAGCAACATAAATGGCGTAATGCAATTCGAGGCGATTTCAAGGTTCTACTAAAACCAAGGAGAGCTCCAATAAAAGAATATCTGTAATGTCTAGAATGAGGTGGGGGGCCCATCGCCATCTTGATGAAGCATCCAATAGCTGAGAATTTATTCTGCTCGACAATAATTTTGCTTCCTCTTTTTTTTTTTTTTTTTTTTTTTTTTTTTTTTTGGAAAGAAAAAAGAAAAAAAAGATATATAGATGTGTTGGATGAGGGCGCCACGTACGCAGAGAATTCATTCTCGATCGGACAATGAGTCAAATCTGGAACATATATAATGCGTTAGGCTGGATTAGGTGGTGGTGATGGGTGGGTGCTCAACAGTGTACGTAGATACTCGAGCCGTGGCATTAGACAAGTCTTAGAAAAGTTTATGCCCACCCGTGTTTGTCGTTGCTCGCCGTTCGGTTTATACTTTGATTAGCATTCCGAGCTAGGCCCAGACGTTTGGATAGATAGTATAGAATTTAATTCTGCGAAATTCTTTATTTATTTTGTGGCTTTCGCCTTTTATATACGTAGTGTGCATCTAGAAGAGGGCGTGGCCGCGCGAGCTGTGGAGAGAGAAAGGAGTGCGAGGAATAAGGGGGCTGGTACGTAGTTGCCGCGGCCGTCGTCTCCGCCGGAGCGTTCGTATTTGGTAGGAAAGAGGGGAAGAAGTGGAAGCTGCGACGGGTGAGGGATCACGAGCGGTGGTGAGGAGGCTCTACGTACAGAGAAGAGAGAGACAGAGAGAGAGAGGGACGGGCGAGGAAGAGGGCAAAAGAATATTCGCATGTCGTTGTCGTCGCCGTCGTCGTCACGTAGTCTTTGCTGGAGGAATTGTCACCATATTTAATTTGCTTGCAAAGAAAAAAAAATTAAAAAAAAAAAAAAGAGATGAAGAAGATAGACAGAGAGAAAATTTTTTATAATTTTTAGAAATGAAGGAAGAAAAAGACTTGAGAAATGGAGTTTTAATTGGAGTCAAGTGGCCAAAAAATTATATTTTTCATCTTACAGTTCACTATGGTTTATGGGCCTGTTTTAAATCCATTAAAACAACCACATAATAATAATAAAAAACAAAAAAAAACAAAAGAGTCTATTCCATGAAGTAGTTAGAGAGTACACCTCAGTTTAGAGCCCAGGAGTTGCGTAACTAATTAAAGCTCTATCTGCACGAGTGGAGAAATTATATATATTTATAATGAGCAAGTTATATAGTATATTTTCTGCGAAAAATATCTCTACATATGTTTGGTCCAACTATATTTCCCATGGAATATATCCCTATAGAACTATTTATAATGAGCAAGTTGAAATTTCGAAATCTCCAACTACTTTAACCGTGAATTTCAGGTTCTTCGATCAATTCGTGAAAGCAAGTTAGAGATAGTCATCTGGGCCGGCCTTAAGAAACAGTTTGTTTTTTTTTTTAAAAAAAAATAGCTTGATATGCCCTTCATTTATTAAAAATATGAACTAGGCTACATTGGTGAGGTAATAGACCTCAGTCGAGATGAAAAAAGAAAAAAGAAAAAAGAAAAAAAAAACAACTAAATTAAGTAGCTACATAGCCGAGGTAAATTCCTCCCACGAGTTCTTCAAGTATCTGATCTTATTGACCGCTATAAAATGATCAGCCTTTATCCTTCTAAATATCGTATCGAAACAGTTTGTTAATAAGCAAACTTTTGGGCCAATTGGGTATAAATTTGGGTTCAGCCTTGAAGCCCAACAAGGCATCTTTAAATTTCAGCTCCAGTTTGACCCGCACGGTCGCACGCGCTTTTGCGACGGGCGACCGGATAAAAAGGGGGAAAATGGAAAGCTCGGATAATGGAGCTTAATGAATAAGCCCTGTGGCACGGCCTGCTCATGGGCCGTACTGCGGAGCCAAACGGGCTCATTATATAGAAAAAGATGAGGCCCGGGGTGGGGGATAATATAATAGCAACCCCTAAATCCTCTGTTTGGACGGAGAGAAAAGAGGAGAGAATGAAAACAAAACAGAGTCATGAATAATGTTTTCTCTTTTTTCTTCCAAATGAAGGAGTTTAATTTTCGTTTTTGAAATTTACTTACGAGTTGTTTTTAAAGAGTATTATAATAAATATTAGGGCGAGGTTGCACTAGTTTAGCAAAAGTTCGAGCATATCTAAAGCCTCTCGTCTCTTCCTGCCTTCGATCCACAAACCTTATCTAAATTTTTTGTTTACAGTATTTGTTATTTAATTATCGTTTTCAGAATTAAATTGTTTTTAAAGAGTATTATAATAAAAGATCAGAAAAAAAAATTTCAACGGACTCTTGATCATTTTGGATCTCAGTCTCAAGAGTAAATTAAAAAGAGTAAAATTTGTCCGGAAAAATTTACATTATTAATAAATTTACAACAATCGTGATATTCGGATTCAATTATGCTCAAATTCTACTTCTATCTGCTCCGTTAAGTGTGTGTATATATAGTAACTTTTTCCTGAGAAAAAGAGTGTGTGTATATAATGTATTGCATGATACGTACGCATGCAAAACACCTCAAAGGATAGAGAAGAAACAGCAAGTGTATATTTATTGTGATGCCTAGAGAATAGTATTTTATTTGGGCCCAAATGTAGCAGGCAAATTTGACATTTCTAGTTAGATCATGACTAACTTGCGCAACAATTAATATACGATGAATTAATTAATAAATATGCAAAAGCATCGGTAGATAAATTTTAAAAATATGGTAATACCCATTGGATTCTGGAAACCCTTTATAGATATTGTAAAAGAACCTTTTCCTCCCCTTGAGGAGATAAAACCATACATAAATATATATATATATATATATATATATATATATATATATATATATATATATATATATATATATATATATATATATATAATACTTTTGGAAGCCAAGTTTTGGTGCTTCTAAGTTTTCTAATTGGATCTACTTTTGACTACTAATAGCCTTTGGATCTAACACTATTCCACCTACTACCACCTATCCCATCAACCACCACCTACCACCATTATCTCAACCTTACATCTCCCCATCCAATGGTTAAAAACTCAAAAGACCACCTCAATGGTGCTCAATGATGCTTTTGAAAGTATTCTACCAACTCTATATATATATATATATATATATATATATATATATATATATACACTGTATCTTAAAAGCAGGATGTTATATATAGTAGTATCTCTTGAAACTCTACCCCTTCTATTATCAAAAGAGTAGAAGGAGCACACTCTTTTTAGCAGTTTTCTCCACTTCATGGTGCAATTCCAAGGGTAACAATAATTTTGTGACCGACCGTCCCTAGAACAAGTGGTAAAGGGCTTGGTGATTGGTATCCGAGACCCTACTTCGAATCTTAGTTGATTCACATTTCTAGCTAAGTTTATTTCTAAATGAAATAAACGAAACGAATAGCATGGTACCTATCTCTCTCAAAAAAAAAAAAAAAAAAAAAAATTAGTGGTCAATAAAAGAGAAAAATAGTGCAATTCCAAGGGTAACCTAGCTAGTATCTAAAATAGTATCCACAATTAAGGATGTGGCTCCCTTCAATAATGAGTCAACTTACACTCCATTTTTAGCATGCAAAGCCAAATATGATCAGTTATGATATATTAATTGTAGGGGCAATTCAATATAAATATATATATATTTATAATTAAGAGGTCTAATTAATTGTAACATGCATGGAATCAATCAAAACTCTAGCTCTTATAATTAAGAGGTCGAATTAAGGTTTAGTACACCATATCATGCACGAACCAACTAATTAACAAAAGCCTCACTAGCTACAATCAAATGAAATTAAGGTGATGCATCTTCTGACAAATAAATTTTAGCCTTGAAATCCAAGAAACAAAACGCCAAGGTTTGAAACGTCTATGCATGCCCAGCCAAAATAGATCAGATCGATCTACTGCGTGAGCAAGCTATGGATGATCGCAGCTTGGGCACTGTCGGTCGTGGCGAGCAACTCCGAGAGCCTCTCGCTCAGGTCGTCGACCTCTCGGTGCAAGCTTCTAATGTAGTTGCATGTCTCCTGCAATACCTTTGCGGCAGACTCCTGTGCAGAACCAAATCTTTATATAATTGGCTACAATATTAATTAATTTATACGTATAGCTAGATCATCAAATGTAAATGTAGCATTACTTAGGAGCTTAAACTTGTAGAGAATAATGATTATTTCACATAATATCGGACCTGGAGTTCATGATCGATCGAGGTCAAGGTTTTCGATCGAGCGGTCGTAATCTAATTAAATTTTCTTTTATATATTATAAATCGAGAGCGCTAGGCTACAAATAAATAGGCGTAAGAGACATTGCTGATTATTATAATACATTAAATACAGTTCTAGAGCATGCAGTTTAAGTTTTTAGAGAAAAATACACAACTTGCTTACCCTATCATTTCTCCTGATGCGAGCTTCGGGAAGAAGCGCTTGCAGCTTGGACACGAGATCATTAATCTGTTCCGCACTGATCCTCGACGAGCTCGACGGCCTCGATCTCGACCTCCTGCTGGACATGATGTTGTGCTTAATTAATTCGGAATGTGGACTACTGGCAACTACTATATATATATATATATATAGCTAGCTAGCTAGCTAGCTACTTCAATGTAATTAAGCTAGGATTGAGTAAGATCTAGAGAGAGAGAGAGGGTTTATATAGAAGAGGGTAAGGTAGGTAAGTGTGAGGGATATATGTATATATAGAGTTGAGCTAGATTAATGCTATCGATAGCAAACCGGCACTTTTGCCACCCATTTGTTTTTGATGCATGATGAAGCCTCCAAATCGACGATCGGCACCGTTGAACATGATCTATATCACTTGAAGTATTAGAAATTAAATTTCAAATTTTTTCGATATCATTTACCTAATGATCAAATGGTTTCAAATTTTGTAATTTTAATGGTCGATGTGAGCCGTTTTTTCGTTTAACGGCGTAAGTATATATATTCAAATCAATTGAATTTTTGTTAGAAAGTTCTTTAAACTATTTAAAACAAGATCTATACTCTTGATCTTGATTATAAGACTCCTATCATTATTTTTTTGAGAATATTTATTTTCAGCCGTTCATTTTTGTGTCCACTCGATGGATAAGAGAACAATATCGAGAATATATGAAATTTGATTTATAAACACTTCAAATGCTATATATCATGTTCAACGGTGCTGATCGTCGATTTGGAGGCTCCATCATCGAAAACAAATGGGTGACAAAAGTACTGGTTTATTATCGATAGAATTCTAGCTCAATTCTCTCTCTCTCTCTCTCTCTCTCTATATATATATATATAGGGTGAGGTGAGACACAGATAGTGGGAGTAATGTTGGTGGAGTATTAGATGGTGCAGTATAGTGATCAGATTGGCATGCATGTTGAGGGACAAGAGATGGTGAGTTGAGGATGGAAGGAGAGACAAGTAGAAGGAGAAGTGGGGAGGGGTGTCAGGTGAAGTTAAGAGTCAGTGATCCATCTACAGAGAGAGAGAGAGAGAGAGAGAGAGAGAGAGAGAGAGAGAGAGAGAGAGAGAGAGATATGAAGTGGCCAGTAAGAGTGAAATGGAGGAACACAAGAGGTGTAGAAATTAAGGGAAAAGAGATAGGGCTCATGGGAAAAAGAAGTGGGTAAGTATTGTAGTTAAATAGTGTGTGCTGGTTTGGAGAAAGAGAGAGTGTGCATATGTGTGTGTGTGTGTGTGTGTTGTGTGAAACAAATACTATTTTCTAAAAAAAACTCAAGTGAATCTATCATTAAAACTACAATTTGGTACACATCTTCATAATTAATATGAGTAATGCTCCTATACATTAAAACTCAGGTGAAACTCAAGTGTAAATATTGTTTACACACGTAAATATTAAAATTTGATATATTTTCAGATTAATTAATTATTTTTGATTTGAAATATTGTTTACACACCCAAATATTGAAATTTTAATTAATTTCAAATTTTGAATTAAAATATTAATTTATATTTGAAATTATGAACCAAATTTAAAATTTAAAGTTGATTTGATAAGCTTATTTAAATCATTCTATTTTTTCAGATCTAATTTTCTTTTAGTTAATTTTTTTTAACTTATTAAATACATTTAAATTATAAATATTTTAACCAACATTCAAAATTTTTTAAATAAGTAATACAAAATTAATGTCTAAACTATAGGAATTTAAAATTTTCTTAAATTATTTTTTAAGTATTTAATATTTAAAATTTAATATATCAAAACTGTCTCTAATACGATCTTGTCTTAAAAAATACGATCGTAATCTTATCATCTTAAAAAATTATAAGACGAGATCCACGTCTGTATCAAAACTGCCTCTAACTTAAATTTCACTTTTAAATTTTAAGTATTTAATATTTAAAATTTAAATTCGTCGTACCTAGAAATAAAATTGTTTCTAAAATCCCTATAATTAATGCGTAATTTTAGGACCTCAATTCTTAGAAATAAAACTATTTCTAAAATTTCTATAATTAATGCATAATTTTAAGAACTCAATTAAAAGTTTTTTTAAATATTGTATTGTTTAATTATCAAACTAACCTTGAATAAAATAATCTTAAAATAATCTTTTTACCTGCTAAGTATTAAAATTATATTTTTACCCTTAATTAATCAAGGGTTAAGATCTTTTTTATTTTTATTTTTAAAAGTACCGAAGCATTAACTCAATTAATATTCTCTAGCTCTCTTGTTTAGTTTCGCTTAACTAAATTTAAATTTAATTAAATTTAATCAAATAGAAGAAGATTTTAAGACAAAGATTTAAAATTTAGAATGTTCTGCTCGTTTTAATAACATGCAAAGTAAATAAATGCGCTGGCTCCCTACTTAATTAGTTTTATAGTATATGGAAACTGCTTTAATTTTAATATCTTTATATGGAAGAGAGAGAGAGAGAGAGAGAGAGAGAGAGAGAGAGAGAGAGAGAGAGAGAGAGAGAGAGAGAGAGAGATCATGAATGAGATGGAGGGGATACGCCATACTGTCTCCTCTACAAGTGGGGTGGGTTCGTGGAGACGAAGTTGCTCCGATGGGTAGAGGAGATCGAGCCTCATTAAACGACACACGACCCTCTGTGTCAAGGGGAGACCACGCAACCCATGTTGTTGGGCTATACAATTAACTTTATTAATTATTATATCTTTTTATATTTGTCCCATATATAGCGTATATTATATATAATATAAAATTAGACTAGAATATTATTAATAGTAAAACACTCTTTTTGCTATCAAATTTTTAATCCTTTGATGAAAATTTGTAGGGTTGAGATGATATTAGTCGGTTAGAGTTGAGTGGTCCCCCTAAGGTTGAGTGGTCCCCACTGGATTATAGTATTTAATCTAATGATTAGAAATGATGAAAAAAGTTGATCCAAAGGCTAAAAACCGATAAGAATAATAAAATTTTGCTACTAATAGTAGCCCATTCCAACTCTCTCTCTCTCTCTCTCTCTCTCTCTCTCTCTCTCTCTCTCTCTCTATATATATATATATATATATATATATATATATATATATTAGTTTTTTAACCTTTTGATTAAGAAATATTTAGTCAGGATGTGGATTCCATAGGTTTGAATAAGTGATTAGTTAAATAATATAATTTAATAGATAAAAATAATTAAAAGTTTAAATCCAACGGTAGAAAACTCGATAACATTAAATTCTTGATACTATCGATAGTATCTCTATGCTATGCTATTAATAGTACGAAGCATTCGGTACTACCAAGTTGTCCGCCTTAAAATCCATCCCCTTGATGATTTTCACCCGTTAGATCATACTATTCAACCAACTACCCACTTAATCCAAGGGGGTCCACATCATCCTAACCACATATTTCTCAATCCAATGGCTAAAAACTTGGTAGCACCAATGACTTAGTGCTATTAATAGCATAGTAGCATAGTTCTATATATATATACATATATTTATTTATTTTATATATTAATGTTCACATGTAACTGTTGCGTTGCAAAGTCATTCAGTTGACGAGATCAAGTTGGTGAGAAAATCTTGGACTGGAAAATCGAATCTCCACATCAAAGAAGTAATAATAATAATAATAATAGTAATAATAATAATAATAATAGTAATAATAATAAATAAAAAAGAAGAGAATTGAAAAGCAATTACAACTTTTAGTTAATTACCAAATGAGGTTAAAATGAAACATTTAAGTACTGTGCTTCACTTCTATGGCAACAAAGTTTAATTTTCGAAATTGAAAAGTACATTAATATATATTTAGTTTAATTTAAAAATACTTATGTAAAAACACCAATACGCTACTAACTTTATTCATAAAAAGAATGAATCAGGCTACATGAATGAGGCAACCGGGATATCGAGAAAAAAACACGACTCACACCACAAAAAATAAAAGAAAGTAAAAAATAAAAATAAAAGTTAATATGTATGAGGGCTTATAGAGAGAGAGAGAGAGACTACAATGCTTCTAGAAGCACGATATGTTGCAACTTTCGAATCGTCGATCAGCTTCATTAAATTTGATCTAAAATATTTGAAGTATTTAGAAAATAAATTATGTAATTTTTCGATATTATTTGCCTAGTAAATGAAGGGGCTCAAAATCAACGACTGAAAATAAAAATCTTACAACACGTGATAATATGACATTAATTTTAGATCAAATATATTGATCTTGTTTTATATAGTATAAAAAATTTTCTATCAAATTTTTACGTGATTTGGATATTTCTATACCGTTAAACTTGCAAACGGCTCACTACAGCTATTAAAATTATTGATTTTGAGTCCTTTCGATCACTAGTCAAATGATATCGAAAAATCATAAAATTTATTTTCTAGATACTTCAAATACTCTAGATCAAGTTTAACGAAGCCGATCGACGATTCAAAAGTCACAATATCGAAAACGACCTGAAAGCACAGAATGCTCCGTGCTTCTAAAAGCATAGTAGCCTCTCTCTCTCTCTCTCTCTCTCTCTCTCTCTCTCTCTCTCTCTCTCTCTCTCTCTCTATATATATATATATATATATATGAGTGTTGGGGATGACCAGATGCATGATATCGACTACACTTTATCTCCTCATTTGCTACCCACGGCCCATGTCTCCTGGTGTTCATAATGTAATGTGGCATGCCGCACATGCCAAGTACTATACATACTTCGTCCCCTCTCGTCCACATGTCCATGCATTTAAAGCATCACCAACTCGGCCTCTTAATTTTAGTGGAATTAATTAATGGGCTATGTACAACTTAATGTGTCAATTCTCCCTTGTATTAACCCTGTTAAAATCCTATTTAATTTGAGGGGAAAAAAAGACATTGTTACACAAGTTAGGAGTAGGTATTGAAACTCTAACGTGATCGGCGAGGTCAAGATATATATATACTTACCACAAGGTGACAGGTGCTAAGTTAATTAATACCATGCATGATACTTAATTACAGGTACGTTTTGTACAATAGTTTTTATTTACTCTAAAAGGTCTAAGTTAGTGCTTTATATATATTTTTTATATCTTATACGCTCTCACGCTCTAATTGTCCATGGAAAGATTAATAGGGTAGACAAAAATTCGAAAAAAATAAATAAATAAATCTCATTGCATTTTTTAAAAATAAATAGACGTACGTGGTAAGCTGAGAAATGGAGGAGTCATAAACGTTGACCAGTCAACGCATGCAGCACAACCCACACAGATCAACGCAAGTTCCTCACAGCTAGCCCAGGAGCCAATAAGATGTACACGAGCTAAATTTTTCAATTTGAAATATTAATTATTTGAACACTATAATGTAATAAACAATTCCTAGCATATATAGATAAATATTATTTGAACACTATAATGTAAGATCAATTAAAGTGGTACGTATCAGCAATCACTGGTTTTATATATTATGGTCACAGTTTATATATGATGTTCACACAATTGTATACACTTTCCACATAGGAAATGTCAAAAAATATTGTTGTTTTCTTTTTATCCGGCTTTTAAAGCAGTACGTTTCTCTACTTGAAATATACGTTAAAACCAATATGATCCCGTAGATGTGTTCTCCAAAGCTCACTATATATATATATATATGCTCCCTATACGATACGTCTAATACAGCATAAAAACACTGTTGTGAAAGTGATCATGCAACTCGGAGGTCCACAATTAAGTACCTTCATTAGCGAATACTTAACATAGCCAACCAATCACAGCATAGATACTCAGAAAGGTAGTGCTAATTATACGTATCATCCAGATCTTAATTCTCTTCGTAGCTTGAATATAATAATCACGGCACCATAATACAAATTAAAAAAAAAAATAAAAGCAAGTTAGATGCTCATTACTATACAATGGGGAAACTTGAAATTCTGTACTGGGCTTATATATATATAAAGATTACGACAGTGTGCTTTGTCCAATCAAGTGACACAAAGCATAACAACTCACATTTTGATACTCATTTATATAGTATAGTATAGTACTGTTTAATGTGTGAGCGAGTAATACAAGAATCATAATAGATGACAATTGAGTACAAATTGCAATCAACTAGTCCAAGCAATCAGAGTATCATAAAAAAACGAGACGATTCTTTACTGATTTCATGGTACAGCGTGCATCGCGCGGCACATGAGCTCGATCGAATAGATTGCGCTTTCCCTACAAGATGTCAGAGCCTGCATTTTTTTTCTTTAATCCTGGATCCTGCATGCATGGTCAGGCTAATAAGGACCAATGCTTGCTGGATTTGACAATCAAAGAAGGATCAAATTATATGCTCATAGGCTAAAATGCTTGCCTAGTCACTTAAAAATTTTACTCCCTAGAAAACTTGTGCATACTCCCTGACCACAAAAAAAAACAAAAAGGTTAGACATGCTCTCAATTCGCTTTCAATGTACAGGGATTAAAGCGCCACTGAATGTTAAATTACAGGGACTATCCACTCATTTCACCCTGGGCTCTTTAGTCCGGCACTGGGGAAGTAAGGCATCACATGCATCATCATATAAAATAACGACTCAAGTATATTTCCCAATCAAAACAAACAGGAAATCACATGCATTATCTTTACAATATGACAACTCTACCAGATTCCGTCCACGCAACAAGTAAGGAATCACATGCCTGCGTTTCAGGACTGCTGTACCACCATATTTATGATCTGTTTATGCATTGTTCGCGACTCTAATCAGAGTTGGAAAAGGCACCTTTCAAAGCATGAAGTTGGATTGAGCAGCAATAATGATGAGATCCATAGTTTAAAGTGAACGACCCTGTGTTTATGATATCTGAGTCCACTTCAAGTATGATGATGCGGTGTTGGATGGCAAGAAGAAATACCGTCCTTCTGGACCATATGATTCAGCCCATCTGGGTTACAGAGAGCGCCGACTTCCTAAATATATTAAAACTTCAATGATAAAAGTAACTACATGCAATTCACGCGGTCTTGATTTATGAGACCATTGTAATAATTTATAAGTTATATCATCCTGTGGAAGCTCAAGGTTTTTTGGAAATTTTAAAAACAAGGAATGAATTAGATGCCTTTGCACCCATGACAGAAACCTTTAAGAGTCGAGTACCTTAAATTGACCATTGAATATTAGCAGCTAATGCCAAGCATTTGCAAAGGGCTTTTCTCCTATGTAGATCAGAAACCAGCAGACTCTGGTTCATAACAAATCTAAATGCCTACTACAGGGCCTGGTACTCGGGAACATACTGATCTGTAGTAAAAAGAAAATAGTCTCTGAATGATTTAGGTGAAATATACAATTGGTTCTTCTAGAAACTAACCAAAAATTGTGACGCATACTAAGCGTACACAAGGGCCAAAATATGCAGTGAACTGTTCCAGCTCAAAGAAACAAGCTTACAGTAACTAATGTTCAGAATGTAACCTAAGATAGGAGCATCGACTTCTTCTGTATTTGATCATAGTTTGACCAAGTAAAAGCTCACTGTGGAATTTAGAAGGATGATGAAGGTACAGGGCTCTCAGTGCCTTATGACGGCAATTCCTTCACTTATAATTTTTGGAATTTATACGAAGTCAATGCAACGTCCTATTGAACAAAAGAACTTCAAATCCTCCACGTCTAACTCTAAGTGCTAACACGACCCACATGTTTTGTATGATATTTCATTTAGGGACTGTTTGGTTGCACGCATTTGCAACTGCAGTGCAGTTGCAAATGCGTGTAGTCTCAATTCTTTTGTTCGGTTTAGTGTAGTTAAGTTCAACTGCTGCAGTTCCAACTGCACAAGAAGGTCCAAATGCTGCAGTTGGAACTACATCCAAATTGGCCGTAGTTCTAACTGCAGCAGTTGGTGAGGATAGAATCACCCACAAATTAACAATAATAAAAAAATAAATAAATAATATATGTATATAGGTAAATAAAAATACTTATAAATAAACACATACTAATAAAATTTTTTTGACAATAAAAACTTTGTGCAAAAAATTAATTTTTTTAAATTTATTTTATTTAAAATATAAATATAATTTTTTTTCTCCGAATTTTTATAGAATGTGATCGTGTATGTTAATTTAATAAGTTTTAATTAATTATAATTATTAAATTTGATAAAAAAAATAAGAGAATCGTTTAAATTTTTAAAGTTTGATTTACATATTAAAATGAAATAAATTAAAAATTTTAAATGTGTCGATTAATAAGTTGAAGAATTGTTGAAAAATATAAAAATATTATATATATATCTACTTATTTATTTATAAATAGTAAATTTAAATGATTAATAAACTTATACAATTATATTATATTTAGTGAAAGTAATCTCACTACTCTATTCGAAGAGGTGACAAAATTCACAAATACAACTATCAGCTTCATATTACCAAATAGAAAAAATGTAACTGCAGCAGTTGCAACTGCGTAAAACCAAACAGACTAGGTGTAGTTACAACTGCAGTATTTGCAACTGCATGTATTTTCAATTACACTGTTTCTGCAACTACATGCAACCAAACGACCCCTTAGTGAAATATGTCAAACAGGGATAAAAGGATTTGGGGAGGGAGTTGGAAAGAGGGGGAAGGAACACAAGTTATTGCACATGTTGGCATTAAGGATCCATCCCTTCTTTCCATAAATTGAGGCCATTAACTTGATTTTTCGGAAGATGTGATAATTATTTTGGTCCTATTTCTATTTGCATGCCTACAAGATTTCGTACCAAACATTGAGGTTGATGTAGGTGGCCAGGAACAGACATAAGCAGTAGAAAGTGTAGTAAGGTTCCAGCAAACAATATGGCATGATCTGAAGGATGAAGTATTCAGATAAGCAATTCCTATGTTACGTGTAAAACACTTCATGTTAAGCCTGCGTGCATGATAATTTTGCAATGGAAACATAGAAAATTACAAAATCCAAATGATAGTTTCGAACTAAATCTTAATTTACTTTCATTTGTGTGTGTGTGTGTGTGTGTGTGTGTGTGTGTGTGTGTGTGTGTGTGTCTGTTGAAAGAGAGAGGTTCGCGGTGTCATTGCAACTGGTACTAATTAAAGCTGAACTGACACTACAGTGCACATGCTTTAGTGATAAGCATGTTGAAATAAATACCAAAATGATCCAGGATTTTAAGATCAGGCCATTGAATTGAATGTCATATTTTAAGAGGACAATATACTTTAGGACTCTAGTTTGGTTTTTTTTATTTTTTGTTTTTTTCCTCGTACATCGGCATATGCAAAAGCAGAAATTTGATAACCAAACGACAATATCTTAGATAAGAGTTCAACAGTAACAGGAAAAAAAAAACGCCCGAATTATTACCTGTAATTATATGATGATGGAATAGGCAATGCAGTTGCTATGCTGAAATGGCAAAACAAAGCTAAGCGCTTAGCAAAAAATGACAAGATGCATTTGACAATTTTAAATAAAACAAGCTTTGAAGTTACAAAAATTTGCATACCTTACCGACACCTTACCGACAATGCCTTCAACAATCGCGTTCACTCTTTTTTTTCCCTCTTTTTTTCCATTCTTATATGAACTCATGAAAGATGAGCAGCAATAATAATAAGAATAATAATAATAATCATATTTCCACAAAGCACTTTAGAATCTTTAACAAAGTTCGCACAAAAACTACTTTTACCAAACAATATAAAAAATTTATGCAATTCAGACACCTTTAATATAATCTTCGATTGTGCAATTCATTAATAGCAATTATCTCAAATTTGTTTCACTCTTCTTCTTCTTCTTTTTCCCTCTCCCTTACTTCATAACATGAAATTTTACAAAATATAGATTAGTCCATCCAAACCACTATATAACATTTTCAATTAAACCAACTATAGCTAACAATTAACTTGAGCTAAACTTGCTAAATTAAATGTTCTCCGTTAAAATTTGTTACCTTTAAGAAAAAAAAAATCGAATTATCCCAAATGCACAATACATCCACCAAAACAGAAACTTCAACAAAAGAATTAAAAAAACAACTAGAAAATCTTAACAATTTAGATAGCTATCAACTTATCAAGCACAAAAAAACACAATAATTGCGTCTATTGTAAAATAGGGCGAATCCCTGTTTAATCAAAAAAAAAAAAAAATTGCGTCTATTGGAATTGCCAAAGAGAAATTTTGGGGATTCATACCAATCAATTAGAAACGGATACATTACAACAACTATGGATTCAGAGCGCCATAAAAGGAAACCCTAGAATCGGTCGCGATCGATTGCGGTAATTCCAAGGGAAAATTTTACGGAAATAAAAATAAATAAAAAAAAAAGAGCAGGAGAGGCGAAGAGTACAGGGAAAGGAGACGATGCGACAAGAGAACAGAACAGATTCTCCGTGGACGATGTGCACCCATAAATGCGTACACCGCGACTTGGTTCACCCGCCATGCCACATCCTGATTTAATCTATACCGTACAGTTTCGCAAAGTCTCTAGTATTCGTTAACAGAGATGCGGTTCACGGACGTAAGTAAACACCGGGTGCAGTTGACAATATCTGTATTCAGATGGGCCGTATCGGATTCGGCCTAACTCGATCCAATAAATCTATTGATCCAGCCCATGTTCATCCAACCCGTAAAAACAATTCTTAAATTTTTCTTGGGCTCGACCCGTTAAGGGCTAATAAATTCCCATTTAGTCCGAGTGGGCCCATCCTTCTATATTCTAAAGCCCGATCTTAGTATCTCTCCTCTTTTCATTTCTCTTTTTTTTTTTCTTTTTTTTTCTCTCTCTCTCTCTTACTCAAAAAAAAAAAAGGGAAAAAAAAAAACAATAGTCATCTTTGATATTGTATTTGATTTGAGGAGGCCTAAAAACATAAGCTCCATTTTTTATGCTTTTACTTGCGGAAATAGTACTATTTTAACGAGTTGAAATAGAATGCTATTTAATAGCAAACGGATTCTGTTACCACTTATTGGTTTTCAATGATGGAACCTCCAAATTGACGATCGGCATCGTTGAATATAATTTATACCAATTGAAGCATCTAGAAACCAAATTTTATATTTTTTTCGATATTATTCTCTTGTCCATCAAGTGGACATAAAAATAAATGGCTGTAAATGAATATTGTTTAAAAAGTGATGATAGGAGACTTATAATTAAGATCAAGAGTATAATTCTTATTTTAAATAATTTAAAAAAAATTAATTGATTTGGATATTTTTATACCGTTAAACAAGAAAACGCCTTACATCGGCCGTTAAAATTATAAAATTTGAAATCTTTTGATCATTGGACCAATAATATCGAAAATATTTGAAAGTTTGTTTCTACATACATCAAGTAGTATAGATCATAAGCAACGATATTGATCGTCAATTTGAAGGCCTCATCATCGAAAACAAATGGTTGGCAGCAAAACCTATTTGCTAGCATTTCAGCTCAACTCCTATTTTAACAACACTTTATCACCGACCGTCCTTGGTATAAGTGGCAAAAGGCTTGATTCATGTTTCTAGCTAAATTTATTTCTAAAATAAATAAACAAAACAGATAGCATATTACCTTTCTCTCTAAAAAAAAAAAAACACAACAACAACAACATTTTGGATTTATCCAATAGCGTTACAGGTTACAATAGGGTCAAAGTTAACGATCTATGATGCAATCAAAGATATATGATAAGTTATTTGTGTGTGTGTGTGCGTTTTTTTTAACTGAAGCAAATCTCTTATTAGCTACATTGTGATCGAGAAGAAGCACTTGGCCAAAAAAAAAAAAAAGATGGAATAAGAGTATATATGAAACATGGTGATGGTGTATAAAAGGACAAATATGAACACCTGCAGCTTCACTGGTGCCACAAGAATTAATGCAACCAAACTAAGCTTCCATATATATTCCACATTGGTGTCAACATCCATGACATATGGCGATTAGAATGCTTTAAAAAATAGTTTATAACTAGTTGCTAAATTCCAGTGCACAAATTCCCTAATCAAAAAGCTTTTATCCAAAGCCTAATTAAAGGAACTAGCATATGCTATGCTTCTTCAAAAAGCAGCTAGATAGAATATGGCACCTGCTTCATCTTGTTTCAAAAGCTCAAAATCCCATCTGGAGATGATGATGGTCTACAAGTGGAATTTAAAGCCACCATTTTTCTCTCTAGAAGGATTCCATTCTACTAGCATACTTAATTTCCCCTTCTCTTCCTTTTGTCAATAATGTGTAGTGTTCTAATTTGATACTTCACATTAATGGAAAAGGCCTACCATGAATAGATGTATCGACAATATTGTTGACTAGGACATTAGATCTCAAATTTGAACTCTAGTTACTTTTAGTTATCCATCGTCAAAACACTTCACATTATATCGACAATGCCTAGCACAGGTAAAAAAGGACTTGATGACTGGCATTCAAAATTTTATGTTCGAAACTTAGTTGCTTTACATTTTCAGACAAGCTCATTTCTAATATAATATGAACGAAACATACAGTACACTACCTTTCTCTTATATAAAAACAATAAATTGCATGTTGTCTTATGAACCCATAGTTCAGGGCTTGAAGCTAAACTAAAAAATCATATTTATTTCGATAAGGGCAAGGCAAAAGAGAAGATTTACTCGTAAATATCAAACTCATATAACTCCAGTTGAGAGCACCGGACTTGTTCTTTCTCTAAATATCTACTGATTTTGAAATACCTATTAGACACGAAGTGCATGCATGGTTGGTTCATTATTGAAATAGAAATGAAAAATAAAATTGAATTGCCTTGAAATAAAAAATAGGATGATATTAATCTCAAAAAAAAAAGCATGATAAATTATTCAAAAATGTTCGGTTTATTATTTTTGGAATGAAAATCGGAATAGAAATTTAGAATATTTTGAGAGGGGATTTTAGTTAAGAAATAGAAAAATAATGCAGGGAGAGAATGAGGTGTTGATGAAAATTTTTTTTGAATAATTTACTTTAGAATAGACCAATTCAGAATTCAAAATCGAATTAAGCTATAAACGGTGATCATTTCTATTCCATAATGAAATAAGATTCGGAATCAAAGTCCTATAAAACAAAAAATAATAATAATAAAAATCAATAAATTTTATTTTAATTTCATAATTTAAAATAAGTGAATCAAATATGCGCTTAGTTCACGCGAGAACCATTAAAACACAGAAAGGTTACACAAATTTCTACCAACCCAAATGGGCCCGAGCCCGAATTGATTGGTGAGGCCCAACCAATCGGGTCCGGGTCAAAATAGATGGGATCTGGGTTTACGCGCCAAAATGAAGAAGGGATCGTGGGGCGGCGGATTACGACACGGTGGGCGCATAGGACGGAGGATGCGGAGCCGAGCAGCGACTCTAATTTCCAATTACGGGGGTGGAGAGAGACGGGCGAGTTTGTTAAAACGTATGGAACGGGTTTGGTGTGCGGTCGCACTCCGACGTGACGCATCGTGTCTTTGGTGCGACGTGCCGCACTCACTTTCCGGCGGGTGACGGATTATGCGGCCGACCTAATAATCGTCCACGTAACAACAGCGCCGGCTCAGAAGCCCTGACTCCTTTCATTATATAAGCCTAATTCATCATTCTAATAAATAAAACAGATATTAAAAAAAACAACAGCACCTCATAACTTATAAAACCATTCATGAAATGTGATGAATACACTAGTCTCTGCGCGCGGATGAAAAAAATCTAAAATACGACAGTCATATATGTAATGATATCGTGTTCCAAACTAATTGAACTATTCTTCTAGAACTTACTCAATATTCTATTATAATTTTTTTTTTTAAATTATTATTTTTTTGTTGGATGTAAATGATGTCGTGTTGCTTCTGTAGTAAAAATATTTTTCGTTCTATATTATTTATGTCTTAATGTCAATTAATTTTTTTTTTACTTTGGAGAAAAAGTTATAATACTTTTTTATAAAAATCGAATGAGTGAATTCTAGAAAGGCATAATTTGATCGGCTGGAAATATGATAACGCCGTCCCACTGCAACATTTGAGACTTTTCCATTCAGTATATAAGTCTAATCATAACATAATTTTCATTTAGAATTTAATGCCAAATTTATTAATTATATTATATAATCTTTTCTTCTTTTTTTGAGAGATTATATTATATATATAATCTATTTACAGCCTATTGTCCTACGCAGAAAGTCTACTCATAACATAGTTTTCATGTGAAATTTAATACCAAATTTATTTATTAATTTATTTATTTTTTGAGAAATGTTGTGCGACCTTATTATCTAACCGTTTATTTCGTTAAATAACAAACTATTGATAAATGTGAATCAGTGCAGGATTCGAATCAGTGGTCTCTACCAAACCATCAAGTCTGAAAAGCCATTATGCGACGGTCGTTAATCCATCGACTACGGGGTAGAGATCCTAGTTATTAGTTATTGAATTAAGTTTATGGTTAATCGATCGACTACGGGGTAGTGATCCTAGTTAGTTAATTCACGAATTATTGGTGAATTATTCGCGAATTAACGAATTTTTTTCCAAAGAATCCGAATTATTCGCGAATTTTTGGGCTAGTCGAATTATTCACGAATAATTCACGAATTATTTCCGAATTATTGAAAATATGAATAAAAAACTTATAATTTTTATTTTTAAATATAAACTATCTTATATTTTATATTTTACACCGAATTCGTTTTTTAAGCCGAATTTTTCAACGAATTTAAAAATTAGAAAACAAATTTTATGCGTATTATATCCGTACCGAATTTTTGTTGAATCCGAATTAACTAACTATGGTAGAGATCGAATTAACGTTGACTTATCGGTACCGCTCTAGAGAATCATTTAGGGTCGGGATTAAAAAAAAACTAGTTATTCCAGAAATAGTGTTAAGTTTGGGGTTAAGGTGGGGTTAAAGTATTTTTGTGTTTGGTTGGAAGTTAGAGTTAGTCGAGGATAGTGAAAAATAGTGTTTGGTTGAAGTAGGTGGGATAAGAAGGATAGTGTGTTATTATGAATAGAAAAATAATATTTGGTTGGGGTTTGATGGGGTTAGCTAATTAGCCGGGATAACTTTTTGAGGTGGGGTTTGCTAACTCCACCTGTTTTTGGTGGTGTTTGAGGATAAAATAGGGGTTAAGGGGTTATTCCACCGCTTAACCCCCAACCAAACGGGGGCTTAGAATATATACTAGAGTACTATTAATTAGCAAAATTTTCAATTTAATTGACTAAGATAATTCAAATACGTAAAAAAAGAGAAAGTTTTAGAAAATGTTGAAGTGGCCTCCATTCATTTTATTTACTTTTCAAACATGACTTTGACTCGGGAGCCCAATCAACACTATCATGCATCCAATTCGAGCACGAGATGTATACCTTAGACGTACGGGAATTGAACCACCGGATCCTATTCTCTTTATCAGATCCAAATTCCAAACTCGATTATTATGTGAACAACTTTATACCGAAACGAAGCAACTGCGAAAGTAATGTAAATTGTTTCTGGTTACAGCTGTACTGTGTGTACGCACGTCCAGGAACAATCAATCGCATGCTTAATTGAGAAAATTAATCCTTCACTAGAAGGGTATTTAGTGGGACTAGTACAATATTCAAGCCCCAAAATGCGAAAAGATTATCCCATGTGGAAAACACTAAGCATGGGCATGGTGTACGTGTTGTGTGGTTCTCTACCTTCCATAGGTTGCTCTCTTAGTTGCATAATTGACTTGATCTTTTGATCACTGCGTCCGCGTCTTCTTCTGCGGTTCCTTTCTCGATGCAAAAAGCGGCGTTCAAAAGTTTCAAACCCGCGGCTCGCATAAGGTTATCTTATCGTAGACTATTCGGATTTGAACGTACGCAAATGTATAAATGTATAATTGCTCCAGCTTTAAGTAGATGACTATTCAAAGAAATATATAGTTGCAACTTTTGTATTAATTTTTTTTTGTAAAAACAAGAAAGAACAGTATAATTTACTGATTAATTTTGTTTCTTTTCGACGGCAACTTAAATACAAGGACAAAGAAACTCCTTTTGGGTTTTATCATGTCACTTAATTTGATTAATTTGAGTTGCTTTAGTGCCTCTCGCTTTAGTACTTGGGGCTTGGTGTCATGTAATGGTGTAGATAAGCATGCGTGAACGTAATTGTCTCTACAATAGTGTGTCCTTTTCTATTTTCCTTATTCATTTGTTCCAACCTTTTTCCATGAGACCCAAAAAAAGTTCTCTAGCTCCTTTGGAATTATTCTCAATTTGTGTGGGGTTTAACTTGCCTTGCTTCCGAACAAAGTTATCCCTAATTAATAATGAGTTTGTAATGGGTTCGGTAACAGATCAATCATATTATATTCTATTCAATTTGATGAGACCATATTATCGATAAAAAAAAAAAAAAAAAGTTTTGTTAGTAGGCTATTGTAGTAGATAGCAATGTTGTTTAATTCAATTACTTTTGTATATCTCTATATATGGTATGGTACGTACATATATTTTGTAAAGAGATTTTCTCTTTTATTTGTTCTTTAATAAGTTCTTTTACTTAATTTAGCATAAGTGAGAACTCTTCACTAGCTAGGGGCATCTTATCTCCTCTATTGAAAAGATGATTAGGACGTGCACATCCTTTTAGGACAATTACACTTACTTCCACAAATAATTAATTATTAACCAAAGTTGATGGTAGGAGTAACAGCAATTAGTGTCACACTTGAAGCTTTTAATTATTAGTTGCAATATTATAATATTATGAGGAATTGATATCGATGCACGAATTAAGTTATGTCTCACCAAACTTAATCCTCTTGAGATGATGCTTAATTACAATCTGCTTTACCATGCACCTTAATATGTAGATAATTTGTTTTCCATTTATTTTACTAATTATATAGCTTAATTAAGCTTGTACCAATCAGCCAATGTTAAAAGGAATTGGAAATATAAGACAGCAAATTAATCTGGCAAAATCAATAAAAAAAAAAAAAACTCAAAGAATTAACGTATTATATTTCTATTTTAGAAGGTATTTTTAAGTATACATATATCAAAATTAAGTGTGTTCGTTCTTGTAGTTATTATTCAAATATATAAAGAATAATTAACTGCTTGGTCAAGATCAAAAGAGCAATTAATTAACTTTTAATTCGATAAATTGAACGAATGCATCATAAAAGTCATTGTGGTTCCGTCCTCCTAAAAGAATAGTAGTTGTATATATATATAGAGAGAGAGAGAGAGAGAGAAAATTAGCTTATTATGATATCGATAGTATCAAGCGCTTGTTGTTATTAATTTTTTTACCCTTAAATAAAGGAATGTGTGGTTATGATAATAGTGGTTTCTGATAAGTATGATATTAGTCTCCTAAAATTGAGTAGGTAGTTGATAGAATAGTATGATCGAACAGGTGGAAATGATAAAAGGAATAAACATAATGGCGGAAAAACTTGATAGCATTAAACGCTTGCTACTACCAATAGTATAATAGCCAGATTATATAGAGTAAAGCTACTATGATATCAGAAGTATAAACGATTTGGTGCTTTCGATTTTTTGGCGTTTGATCAGCCCCTTTTATTATTTTTAACCTTTATATTAATACTATTATCCTGTGAAGACCACTCAATCCTAGGGATATATAGTACTTAACTCTGGGGGACCGCAATCATTCCAACCGTATAATTTTTATTAATCTAAGAATCAAAATATCAGAAGAATCAAATAATCTATGCTTTTGATAGCATAGTAGCTCTACACGATTATATATAGAGAGAGAGAGATCAATTAGTGGTTGTTATTAAAGGAGATCATATTTTTTTAAACTAACAAAAATCGGTCAATAAATAATAAATAAATTCAATACATCAACAAAATTGTTATTAAAGGAGAGAAGATTTTTTAAACTAACGAAAATCGGTCAATAAATAATAAATAAATTCAATACATCAACAAAATTCTATCAAAGTACTCTCTCTCTCTCTCTCTCTCTCTCTCTCTCTCTCTCTCTCTCTCTTTATATATATATATATATTTATATATATATATATATATTAAATATATGATATTGCAGTGTAAAATAACCAAGCCGTTGAGAAAGGTACGTAGGAGAGTGGTCCTGGAAATGAAACCGTCGTTCCAACCGTCACATTATTGAAAACTTCTTCGTGGCCGTCCAAAAACGAAAAACACAACACCCAATCAATACAAGCATGCAGTTACTGTCGCACATCTCAAATTCCCATCATATGGTTTGGACAACCTACCAAACTCGGCCTATCATTGACTCGATTTCGACGGCAAGGATCTTACACCCTATTTGAATCCGATGAATGTGTGTGAATCATTCTGTTCGGCACGTCTCTCTTTTGCCGACTCGAAAGTATTACAGTAGTCGATCGACCAGTAAATAAAAAATATATATGTACCATTTTTCCAATAGTGATTCATATATTTTTCGCAAAAGAATTTTCAATAATTTTTTTAAAAAAAGTTTTGGTTCGCGCGCGGATATATGTGTTAAGTTAGGCTCGTCGAATCGACCAATGATAATTAACTATCCTATTGGGATGTCATTTTTTTTTAGATTTATGTTGGTGAGATTGGGACCACACCACCATTGTTGGAGCTGGATCCAGTCCATCATGAGAATTAGTAAACGAAAAAAAAGAGATGAGGTAGAATAGATAAGGAAAGGGACAATACAAAGTTTCTTCTTCTCTCCCTATCTCTTTTCTTTCTTTCTTTTTCTTTTTTTTTAAAAAAATGGGGGTTGAAATTAAATAACTGTCGAGGATAAGAAGCCGTACAACAACTAGAACTGTGGTTGGGGATTTAAAAAAATAAATTATGCTCCACTTGAGCTGTTGCCACGAAACTTTTGCGTGCACCGAGTGGCCTCGATTTAACCACAACAAATAATAATTAATATTGATAATAATAATAATAATAATAAGAGTGTGTGATACAATATTATTAAATAAATTATCATATAGAATACATTGGATAATATCGCCTTGCATTGAAAAGTACGTATGATCTCTCGTCCAAATTGGCGAAAGCTAATATATATGGTCTCATTCGTCATCGATCGTCGCTCAATAACGCAGTTGGTAGATATATATTTCGATTATAATTATCTCTAATTTTTAATTCAGTACAAAAGTTTCTCTCGAAACAGATACGTACATATATTACAGGAGCTGGTCATACAATTCTAAAATTAGATAAGCCTTAATTATTTTCCCAGTAATTAAATTAAATAAACCCATATGATATCTTAATGGACTCGAGTACACAAATTATATAAAATATTTGAGAAATAATTAATCCATGCTTAAAAATTAATTCCTCTGTTTAAAGGTCAACAATATAAAGTGCATATATGAAGGGCAACTTAATTTGGATAAATAAGACAAAAACCAACACATCTCACCAACAAAAAACCGTGTGGGAAACTCTTATTTTCTCCTTCCTATTTATGGGCTACACAACAAAGAGAGTTATTAAGGTACATTTCAAAGCTATTCAATTCTCCAGTTTCAGTTGAAATAGGACTCATGATTCTCGCCTCTTTTTGCAACCCGGCCTGAACTAGCATGGAACTCGGATTAGAGGTGTGACTCATTGCTTTAATTTATGTGAAATACTATGCGTACCCGATCGATTGCGTGTCCGTCGGAGTATATTTTGGATTTAAGTATATATATATATATATATATATATATATATATATATATATATATATATATATATATATATTTGGCCTTACGTCTAAAACAGCTTTCGAAAAATAATAAAAGAATTAGCGATTACAATTAATGATTTAATTAAAACTTGCATGATCTTTTGAAATCTTATTAAGGTGAAAGCTTCAATTTAAAATTTATGGTTCTAGTAGCTAGGATATTGATTTAGTAAAAAAGAACAAATTAGCATTTACTCCGAAACCTTAAATAGATCAATTTCTACGTGATGGATCCAAATTAACAAGCTTCGTTAGTACAGACACAATGAAAAGCCTACTATTTTAATTATGAACGCTCTAATTAAGCAAGAAGGGTTCATCTTCTTCTTCTTCTTTTGGTAATTTTAATTCCAAAGAGGATATTTAACATGTTAATTTTTTAACTCTCATTATGTTAAAGAAGTTAGATAAAAAATAACTCCTATAATTTTACAAGAATACGTAAAAATATGTTAACTATAAATCTTTTTCTTATTCGTATATTAAACTGTAGTTTTTGAACATGCAGAAAATAAATTATTTTTTAGACCTTATCCACCGCCTTAATTATAAATCTATCCCAAACTTTATATTTTGATAATCAAACTTTTTAAACTTTATCAAATAATTTAATGCGCCCCTCTCCTCAACTAATCAAATTAAGCTATTTATCACAAAGTGGTTTTGATGACCTGCCTTGCATGAAATTCAATTAATAAAGCTTCGAAACATAAAAAAGTTTTTTCACTATTAACTTTAGTAATTAAGCATAGAAACCGCGCGATAAATTGGGTGAACCTACGTACTTTCAAGTTTCGTTATTTTTTTTTTTTCCAAGATTAAGATGAAAATGAAAATTTTCTTTTTCTTTCTGTATGTGTTTTAAAAGCTTTACAAGAATATATAAATATAAATATATACACACGAGAACATAACCAGAAAAATTGTACAATTAAACGATCCATAAAAATATCTAATATTATAGTAAAAAATAAATATTAAAATCTAAAATTTAGATATCTATTTACGTACCGCTATACTAAAGGTTCGAAAAGTCAATATAAATTTGTCCTCTTTAAGAACTCTAACAGATAAAATAGAGTTAGGATATATAAAATTAAATTTCGTACGTAATTATTTATTATATTTTTTATTTTTCTACAAAGACGCAATGCGCTTTCCTCGCAATCTCAAACTGGAGGAATTCTACACTATATAACCCACTTGCACCGCGTCATCGATAACAAAGCCAATCACTTTTCTTCTTTTCAAACAAAAGTATAATAAAATTATTTTTTTATAATCATGGTCGGACATATATATCTTTGAAAAGAATTTTTTGATTGATTTATTACGCCACGTCATCAAATATACCAGTTACATTTTATAATTTTTCCTCCAACTGAGCTTAAAATCCAGAGACAGTGGCTGACGTGGTGGACCCGGTCCAGGAAATTAGGATTCGTTCCGTAGGAAACTGTACATATTATATAGTAGTAGAAGATTTTGGTACTACGGTAATAAACCCCGCTCTGCCACGCTACAGTACCGAACTACCTCATCAACTCGGGTTAAAAAAGTGGCGCCAAAAATTTTCCCCGCATAGCCCGGGCCGTGCGGCATCCCGCACGTGCGCGTGCGGAAACTTTTTTTTTTTTTTTTTTTTTTTTTTTTTGCCTACTCCTGTTCCGGCGGCGCAACAGCCTGTCGCTCTAATATTCTTCTCTCCCTCCCTCCGCCTCGATTTTCGCTCCCTCTTATATTTTTTTTTATTTTATTGTTTATTTTTTTAAACAAAATTAATTAATTAATTTAAAAAAAGGAATTATTATTATGGTACGGAAAAATTGTTGCGTACTCCGTATTTACACGTATGCCTCTCGTACGTACCCTTCGTGTGTTTAAAAAAAACTTGAAATTTTAAAAATTAAAATATGACACTTTGAATACGCTACGCAATGCGGTATTTAATAGACTTCTTATGCTAAGTATCAAATTTTGAATAATAATTTTTGTAAATTAAATATTTTGAATAATTTCTTGATTAGGTTAGAAATTTTTAAATAATATAATTTTTATTATATATATATATATATTTGAGTTTAACTGCTATATTATTGATGGTAAAAAGATAAATTTTTTTTTTATCTAGCTTTAAAATCTTAAATTAATATTATATCACCTAATCTGAGTCACCTACTAAAGACTACAAAAGAGATCGTTAATATTATTTCTTATTATTGGTAGTATATTAGTTTGGTTCATAAATATTTTTATGCATGGTAGTTAAATTATATTTGAGGCATCAATTCCGGTGCATGGTGTGTATGCAAACACCAGGAGCGGGGAAAGTTTGTGCAGTGAGAGAGCCGTGACGGAGACTTCCTCCAATCCTATGGAGGTTTTTTTTTTCTTTTCTTTTTTTTTTTAAAAAATCTTTTCCATCCTAATAAAATAAAAATTATTATAAAATGAAAGAAATTAAATAAGAGAGAAAATGGCAGGTGGGCAGTTTTGAACGGCAGAGTGCTTGTGGGGCCTACTGTACTATTAGGAATTTTATTCACTAAATACATTCTATAAAAGCTTAAAATAGAAAAAATAAAATAGCACAAAAAAGGATATATATATATATATATATATATATATATATATATATATATATATATATATATATATATATATATATATATATATATATATATATATATATCGTTCTTATTGATAGAAATTTTATTATTATTATCGTTTTTAGTCTTTGGATCATTTCTTTTCGTTATTTCTAACTATGGATTAAATACTATAATCCAGGTGGAGATCACTCAATCACAAGGCCATTCAACTCTAACCGACTAATATAATTTAATCCTATAAATTTTCATCCAAGGATTAAAAATTTAATAGAGAAAAGGGTATTTTACTATTAATAATATTTCAGTTTAATTATATAGGTATATATATATATATATATATATATATATATATATATATATATATATATATATATAACAAATTTAATTAAAAATATGGAGGAAAAAAAATGGCGAAAGAGAAAAAAAAAAGGAAAAGAAAAAGAAAAAGAAAAATAGGGGGTGTGAGAGGGTAGTAGGATAAAGGGCGAAACGGCCCCCCACCCTTCTCCAAAAGCTCGACCCGAAGCTTTAGATTTCGAGCGAAGAGAGAGAGAGAGAGAGAGAGAGAGAGAGCGAGAGAGACGGGGGGGGGGGGGAGGGGGGGAGAGGACGAAGAAGAAGAAGATGATGATGATGATGTTGTAGTGTAGGGAGAGGGAGGGAGAGAGAGAGAGAGAGAAGCGCCCCCATAGGTGAGTTCTCAAATCGCTTCTTCACACACTGAGATCCTCATCTTTGACCTAGAACGAGATCGATTTCTCCTGTGTTTTTTGGGGGGCGGGGGGTGTTTGGACAGGGATTTGTTTGTATGGTTTACTGGAACTGATTGCAACCGAGGCTGCTCGCTGAATCGTGCATTTGCCGAAGCAAATCGCAGGATCTATCGGTGCTTAATCTTCGATTTCATGGCGATTTTCTGAAGCCTTCGTGAGATCGAATTGATTCGATCGAAAGGCCCCATTTGATCGCCTGTTGAATCGTTGATTCATAGGTTTTTAGAGGCCGTTTTTTTTTTTTTTTTTTTTTCATTCGCTTCCCCCCTCTTCATTTTTTTTTTTTCTGATCTAAAAATTACGATCTTTAACAGGCTTCTTAGATCTCCTTCTATTGAAGGAGCTATAAACATAGTAAAGTTAAAAAAAAAAAATATCGAATTTTTGGATCTGGGTCGGCTTTACTTTTTCCTTCCGAGCTGAATCCGAGCTGCATCCTCCTTTCCCTTTTGGTTCTCCGAGAGATTTGAGTGGTATTAAGTGGTTTTTTGTTGCCAATTTTTGATCTTTTGTTTTCAAATTGAGGGGATTCAACTAATGTTTGAGGGCAATTCGTCCCCGATCTCGAGATTCTTCCTGAGCTCCTGCGACTACAAATCCGAGTGGGCTTGTATGGTTTCCCAACTCTTCGATTCCTCGAAAGGCAAACGCCCGCTCGACCGGCCAGGGGACGAAGATGAAGAAGATGATGAGCATTCTCGACGGGGGAGAAGAAAGAGGTCCCCTCAACGCCCTCACACCCCCGATATCGACGAGAGCGGCAGTGATACCTCCTATGACCCAAACTGCCTGATCAATCCAATCGGCCGTGATCTCACCCTTAACTGCCTCCTCCGCCTCTCGCGCTCGTATTACGGCGTGGTCGCTTCCCTCAACCATAACTTCCGAACCTTAGTTCGGGATGGCGAGCTCTATAGAATAAGGCGGCAAATGGGTATCACCGAACATTGGGTATATTTCTCTTGCGATGGCCTTGAATGGGTGGCTTACGATCCTTATCGCAGGCGGTGGATTAATACTATTCCGAGAATAATAGGACGTAGCGAATCGTTCAACTCCTTCGATAAAGAATCCCTTGCAGTTGGCACAGAGCTTCTTGTTTTTGGGATGGACATGTTTTCCCATGTAGTTCTTCGGTATAGTATTCTTACAAGCACCTGGTCTATGGGAGCCGTGATGAACTTGCCGAGGTGCTTATTTGGTTCGGCGAGCTTCGGAGAGAAAGCCATTATAGCTGGTGGGACTAACACTAATGGTACTATATTAAGTTCCGCAGAGCTCTATAACTCCGAAACGAAAACTTGGACTACTCTGCCTAGCATGATTCGAGCTAGAAAAATGTGTTCGGGCGTGTTCATGGATGACAAGTTTTATGTTATTGGTGGAATGGCTTCCAATACGCAGGTTCTGACCTGCGGTGAGGAGTATGATTTGGAAAGGGGTTCTTGGCGGGTGATTGAGAATATGTCTGCCGGCCTCAACGTGGTAGCGGGCTCGCCGCCACTTGTTGCTGTTGTGAATAACGAGCTCTACGCCGTAGATTACGCTGAGAATAAGGTAAGGAAGTATGATAAAGAGAACAACGCATGGATTACGCTAGGGGGTTTGCCTGAAAGGTCGGTTTCTACCAATGGGTGGGGTTTGGCGTTTCGCGCCTGTGGTGACCAGCTGATCGTGATTGGAGGGCAGAGAACGGCGGGGGGGCGCCTGATCGAGCTCAATTCATGGGTCCCAAACGGGGGCCCTCCAGAGTGGGACATGATTGCCAGCCGCTATTTGGGGAACTTTGTTCACAATTGTGCCGTGATGGGCTGCTGATATTTCCGTTGTTGGAAGGATGCACAATACTGGATTTTTCCATGGAGGGCTTAAACACTGATTATGCCTAATGGGTAATTTCTGCCTATTTTTTGGAATTCAGATTCAACTGAAGATTTGGTAGAACAGTCTGATGTAACTCTTCTGAGTTTTTGTACTTCTTTTTTATTTTTTTAGTTAATCTCTTCATTTAATTACATTTCCAAAGGCTTCTTACTGTTATGTTAATAATTTGATGCAATCACAATTTTAGTATGTCTTGAATCCATTATAAAGTGTTTTAGTTGCACTGGGTATTCTTATATGATTCATTGCTTTTTGTCTCTTATGGGAAACAAACAAGTAGCAACTATATTGCTTCTCACATCTACAGTGTGTGTTCTGTCTATTTTCCTTAATGGCTTTGTTTTCGTTCGTTTTTACTTCTTAGCTGAAAGATGTTCACTATGCATCTGCATTTGTGATAGTTTGTCGTTTTGTAGTCTATAATTTGGTTTCTTGAACTATTCCGAGGAAATTATACAGCCCTTGCCTCTTCTTACTTTCTATGTCAAGTTTGATAACTCGTGCTTCCTAAGCAAACCTCCTTAAACTCTGATGCTATTTACAGTACATAACTTGCATAACTGCAAATTCTCCAATCAACTCGTGGTATTGTTCTTGATATAGCATTAGTGTTTAGAAATACTACTGTTACATCACATCAGCACTCTAGCTCAAACTGTACTATGGTCTTGTATGTCTGGGGTTTTGTTATATAAGGATATAATTTGTATATCGTTCAATCACTGCATTCAATGATTCCTCTAACAAACTTTTGTTATTAAAGATGCCTAACCAGAAAATTTCACTTATTCTGCTAGATATATCGGGCAACGCATTAATTTTATCACTTGACAAGTGGGTGGACGCGCTGCGGATGGCAAGCGTCTTAGATATGTAAAGTGAGGTGACAATTGGTACCCATGTGTTGAGCGGAGATTCTGCATAATTCACATAGTAGACGCCACATACTAGCTAGACGTTATTTACGTTACAAGGTCCAACAATGTGTTTCTTTTGCAGAGGTGGATGCACAATGTGAGGAGTTCAGAGGCTCACGCTTATTGAGTCACATTAAACTTAAGGTGTAAGAAATGTATCCTGGAAAAAAGATTTAAGTATGAGGTGTATTATTATGAAAAAGGAAAGGTAAACATATAAACTACTGAAACTTGTTACCACATTGCAAAAGTCAGAACATAAATTTTACTGCCAGAAGACTACTGTCTTAGTTTTTTCCTAGCTATATAATAATTGAAACTTTAATATTAGCGCTGTGAAATCCAGTTTTGAGACATTAACCTCCCATGAGTGTTAAATGCATCACATCCACATAACAATCTGGGTATGATGCCAAAGGAACTTAACTAAGGTTTAAGACATAAATGCAAGATTTAGCCATTTATTTATTGATGATTTCTGAATACTTGATAAAATAAGACTTGGATTACAGGGCCATTACATTCTATTTAATCATGACGTTTGGATTCTTCTGCGGTTGATTTGCAGTCAGTCCCTGTCAAAACCAAAAAAGAAAATCCCCACTTTTATGTACTCAGTTGCATTTATATGATTGACTATTGCATAAGACGGTGGCTTTATGGTACTGTAGATACTTGTACGTCACAACATAGTATGATGATATTTGAATCTTCATTCAGATGTTCCGAGTTTTCTAGGCATGGTTTTACTACGCGGAAAGCAATGTCTTTGCAGTAAAACAACTTCTCTTTTTTACAAAAAATGTGGTAGCCTCGTTAGTAACAACTGTTCTGAGATTTTCAGATCATCAGCCTGAATGCAGGAACAGTAAGCTTTCCAAATAGTTGTATTGTTTTGAACTGCATTTTGTGTTTTCTTGTGAGTAGCTCCGTGGTCTTATGGAGATGAAGAAGATTTGGATGCTATGTTTTTTTTCATAATAGTGCAGGATTCATGTGGAGTGGATATTATTAAGATTTTGTTGCTATGGCTTCCATAATAGCAAACTGGACTGCGATAGGAAGCCGACGGTGATCACTTATGAACAGAATGTGTCAGTTTTATTTTCCCCGGTACATCTACTTATTAGATCTCACTTTTTTTCGATTTCTTGATTTCTTTCCTTTCTGTGGATTATCGATGTCTTTTCGAGACTTGCAGGTGCTGTATAATAACAGAAATTTTCTTTCCTGATCTCTCTCTCTCTCTCTCTCTCTCTCTCTCTCTATATATATATATATATATATATATATCTGTCTCTCTCCACATTTGTGAAAATGTTTGTGTATGTCATTGTGTTATTGTTTGTACTGTTGAGTATTTCTGTACATTATTCTATGTAGTATTGAGCCTTTGTGACAAGACTAGAGATCCCATGGCAACAGAGTTTGCTATACAAGCAACAGACAATACATGTGAGTTGCCATATGGTGGGGGTATTGGATTAAGGTATAGTAAGGATGTCACAGTTTTTGGTCATGGAGGATTAGATTTAGATCCCCCTGAAGCCACTGTTGCAGGGTTAAGGGCAGAGAGATTGTGAAAGGACTTGCTTATTACATCTTATTACATTAACAAAATTGTTAGAAATTTTGGTTCAGTCAAAAATTCAACATGATTCTGATTATAGTGGCAACAACAATACTGAGTAGTGACTATGTATTTCGATGAAAGCTAATTTTATTTCTTTGCTTTATTTGATTAGAATCTCTGGTGTTCACATAAATCTGCTAGTAAAAATAGATCTGATGTACCAAGTTTGGTGATGTCGATTAATTATTGTTGTCTACTTGAGTGGAAGATTTCAGACTTGAAAGAAAATGGTTATTGTGTCCTTCGCATGCTCTATTTATTGCTTGAATTGTTTTCTCCTAATTTGCGGCTACAAACATTGTTGTTTCTCTAAACAGATAAAAGTTCTTGTTTTCATTTTTGCGCTTCTGGTAATCAGTATCTATATTTTGTGCCCCCGCTGTTTCTATCATTTTCCAGAGACCTAATTTGTTGTAAATTAGATATGCTATGAAGTGTGAAAAAAAAATAAAGAACTTTTACATGATTTTTCTGTAAATGTTGATTCAGCAACTCTCAAATATTGTTTGGTGTAACATTCTTTCCCATCATTTTGCTATTTTACTGTATAATTAAGTGATTCTGTTCCTGATTGAAGCATAATGTCTTACTATATACTCAATTTGACAATTTTTAACTCCTAGATTGTGCATGCCACACCTATCTCTATAAAACGTCCGTTCATTTGCTCTTCTTTCAAGATGATTATTCCCTTCTCTGTTCACTTTATCTATTTGCTTCTTCCGCCTCTAATAGAGTCTATAATAATATATCTATTACTTTGTCAGTATTGCAGAGCATATGAACTAATATTCTCTTGATTTTTCATAAGTGCAAACGGACATGAATTTTATTACTTTACATCAACTTGTTACACAGCCAAAAGATTGGTAGATTCTCAAGGAAAACACGATGCTTTCTTGCCTTTAGCTTTTCCTGGTATTCCATTATTATATTTTTTTCAACTTGTGCTAGAGAACTTTGTTATGGTTTAACACTTTCAACGGCTTTGGTGCTTGCAAGTTATACACCAAATAGTCTTTTAACTTGTCTTGCCATTGTCGTATCCACTGGGAATTGATGCTATTCTTCTGATTACATGCTTTCGAATCTCATTCAGTTAATTTTCGATAAATTTTCTTATCCGTACAATCAAATCTCTTTCTGTTTGGGAATAACTTATTACTGAATCTGACTTAAAGTGGAATTAAGCATCTTGAGTGATATATGAACTGAATGAAGGAATTGTGGAGAAAAAGATATTGACTACATGAATCGAAATTATTAGGCAAAAGAAGTTTCCTTGGAATATATGAATGTGGGAAAAATGTAGGAAATGCTCAAGTATCCTGAGGTAGTGTATTCCTACTATCTGAGAATTAGATGAATTCAAATCATAGCATTGCAACAATTGCTTTTTTACTTTTTTCTTTTTTTCGAGAGAACTTTTCCTTTGCAGAATAAGTTGTAAGAAAAGAGTAGCATATGTGAAGGTGAATATAGTAGTGGCGGTCCCCCCCTTGATATTATGCAGAACACTTTGCTTACTTATGGAACTTTTTCATGGTGTTAATTTCGCATATGGGGGAATTCATGTACTTATATTCCTTTGCTTTCGAAAACAAGTTGCAGGGATAAAGTTAGTTTTCAGTGGAAAATTATTCTATTGTCATGTTGTTTCTGACGGGAACTTTGTGATTATGGGAATGTGTTGGTTGCTGTACAACAAAATGCACTCCACTTGGTAAAATCAGGCGCATATTTATACATACAGTTTCTGCAAACATCACCTTGTAATGAATGTTTCAACCACATTATGTAGTTTTACACATTCATGATGAGTGTGAAAGGGTGAAGCTGCTTTGAATTACTCACATTTGGTTCGATTTGCTGTGCAGTTTCGATCCGTCCCATCGATATCTAGTGAATAAATAAATATCTCTGTTCTTATGCATCACCTGCCAAAGATCACTTAAAAGTTATCTCTGTTGATTTGCATAATCATTCTTATCTGGGTTGATAGGGTGTGTCATTCATTCAATTCTTCTAAGCCTTAGTTTATAAACCCAACAAAGAAGCACAAAAAGAAGTTGCCACAGTATTTTGTTTTCTTTTTTTCTTTTACCATTGTGTTTTTATTCTCAAAAATATAGAGTTTGTAAGCAAATTAAACTATGAGAAATTAATTAACACCCCATTTGGCTACCCCAATTTCTAGAATTCTTAAGAATGCGAATTCTATTTTTCCCTAAATTCGTCATCTGGTATCATTAAGTTAATAGGATCTAATTCTTTTAGAAGGTTTTGGTGGAATTTCTCATAACACAAATGACTTTCATCCAAGTTCTATGATTTTAGGTCTCATTTGGTAAGAATTTATTTGCTAGTTATGAGTAATCCCAAAATATCCCTTCTTAAATTAGTTATAATATTTTTCTTACTGTACAATTGAGAATAAAATAGGCAAAATAATTTATTATTTTTTTTACCAAACATCAAAAGAGAATAGAGTTCACTTTAACTCCATAATTTAATCCAAACAACAAATTTCAATTTCAAGTGAATTCAATTGAATTCTTCACTTTGACAAACCAAAAAAAATAAATTTTTTTTTTTAAAAAAAAGGTAAAAGCGTGTATGTTTTTGTCTTGATTGGGCTAATTCTTCGTAGACAAACCTTGGGCTTAAGTCCAACAAGGCCCAAATTGAACATCACAAAAATGCCCAAGCCCTCAAAGTACATGCATGTAATTTAAAACTTACTAATTATATCAATTTCTTTGCCATTTACACCTTTCTAGCTAGTGTTCTAGAACTTGTTTAAATATGTGAGAATAATGAAATAATAATAATATAAGAGTTGATGATAAGAAATGTTAAATTATATAAAACAATTATTGTATTCTAAAAGACTTAAGTGTTAAGTTATATAAAACAGCAATTGTATTCCGAAAGACTAGAGTCTTACAAAAATCAAACTCAATATCTTATAATATGATATCATGTTAAATTATATAAAACAATTAATCATTGTACTCAAAAAAATAATTACTCTACCAAATAAGGGTATCACTACAAAAAATCTTGCATTTAAGGATACTTTAAATGATATTTAGCGACGCTTTAAAGCGTCGGCAAAAATAATTCCGACGCTTGTAAAAGCGTCGTGTAAAGAGTCGTTAAATAAACATGTCGGGATAAGGATACCGACGTTTTAATATAGCGTTGAAAAAATTTATATAAATATTTGATAAAAATATGTTTATTAGCGACACTTAATAATAGTGTCGGCAAATGCTAAATATTAAAGACGCTAGAAGAAAGCGTCGTTTAAAAAGCGTCGTCTAAAATATATTTTGTTGTAGTGGGTATTTTAACATTTAAATTCAACAAAAAAATTTACTGTATTAATGTGTCAAATAATAATGTACCACCATTGACCAGATGACTGCAGCACAATGTATGAAATTTACAACATACATGTACATTCCAAAGTGAGGTATATATCTTATACTCACTTCATTTCAAAGTCATTAATATTTTATTTGTCACATCAAATTTTTTTATTTTTATTAAAAATTATTTAGATTTTTATGAGCCTTGGATTTGAGGTACTGAAAAATCTACACCCCTTTTTAGCTATACGACAAGTATTTTTCTATTATTATTTTCGCAGCATGAGATCTCTATAACAAGGTGTGCATGGGTATTTACTGAATTTGTGTTTTCAATATATATATAATATATACGTCATGTATGTTTATGTATATATATACGTATGCGTCAAAATTTGCACGTGAGAGAATGACCACGTACGTACACTAGCAATGGTGATCTATGAGAGTGATTAGACCACAATATATGATAAATAATATATAACAAGGTCCGTATGATAAAAAAATAATCTAAAAATTATGTACCGCACAAAACTTGTATAAACTGTATGAAGTGAAATTACTACAATGTGGCCATTTGAAATTTTGATTTCTAAGATTTGATCACTTGACTCTTCTGGGCAACCTTTGGTATTTATATATATATATATTCTTTCGAAACTTATAACTTCACATCACAACTATTTTAGGCGTTGTATATATATAAACGTAAAGTATTTAAAATTTATAATAAATAGTACTTATGGTTACCATAAAAAGTAGATTTTTACGTCCATACATGACAAGTAAAATTAATTTTTAATCTTTATTATTCTATAATGTTGGAGAACAGTATTATAATTCTCTCCAAAATAAGAAGCTTTTGCTAATGGTTTATCTCTTAAAACTTCTAATAAAGGGTTAGAGGAAAGCATTTTTATATTTTGTATTCAACCGCAGCTACTAAATATACAGGCCAATTTATATAAAAAAATTCACAAATTTTAAATTTTTGCAAAATTGGATCGTCATTTTCGATTTGGTAGATTCGATCCGAATTTTCAGACACAAATACTCTTATACTTTTTTTCCCCCCCCCCCCCCCCCTTTTTTTTGCGTTCTTTTTCTTTTGCTCCGAAAAAGACGGCGCGGACGGTGGAGGAGGGTTGGAGACAAAAGAAAAGGGTAGGAAAGGGTGTGGAGGGCGGGGAGCGTGCGAGCGAGAAAAAAAAAAAGAAAAAAGAAGAATGTATAATGATATTTTGATCAGTTTACAAAAAATTCGGACCGAATTGTAAAATTGAAAAAGATGTATCACTTTTGCGAAAGCTCAAATTTGTGAATTCTTTATATAAATTGGCCAAATATATATATGCATAAAAATTAAAATTAAAATTAAAATTATATTATTAACATTTATTAAGTTGCTATAATGAGAACAGTTGTGTGTCATTGTCATACATGCACGAGTTTCCGGCGTGAGACACGAGGACTTAACCAGTCATCTAACTCACCGCCAGATTCGGTTGGAAACCCTTTAGCAGTTTTGGGCCGATGTCGGCCCCACCACCATGGACCAATTTGGGCCCCCCAACATTGTGGCCCAGTAAGAATTGGACAATTATTTAGAAAAAAATAATAAAGTTAAAAATGGTGGCTACAGTACTACTAGACCATTTACTTACCACCACCATGTTACAACTTGGTCTGAACCTGAAAACTCCAACTTAAAACTTTCAATTCTAATGTCATATTAAATTATATAAAATAATTATTACTCTTTCAAAGTTTACATTAATGCTACAGAATGATATTTTTAATACTTATAATAAATACCTCGAGTATCGATTATTAATTTTTTTTATTACTTACACTAGAGATAATATGTTGCTTTTAAAAAGTGTTTAATTTAATTCCGAATGAAAAAAAAAAGAGGTCTAATGTGGATAACCAACTAATATTCCAAAACTACATGTTGATAAAGAGGCACACCCATCGCTCTTAAAGGCTCAACCTACTTGGACGTTATATACGTGCCTTTTACGCTACGCCCACTCAACTGATTAAACTCATCTAACTCAACTTATTAGTCTCTCGAGCCTATTATTATGAGGCAGAAAATTTTACTTATTTTAACCCTAAATTAAATAGCCAACGATCTCCCTCCCAGTACTTGCACTACTAATGTAGCATGTGAAAATCGAATCAGTGTCACTCACTCTAATACCACTTGGGGATTGTAAATACTAACCAACTAGCTATCTCAAAAGTATGTACTAAAAAATTAGATTATGGACCGCAATCCCACTCAACTGATTAGACTTGCCCAATTCAACTTATTAATCTTCTAGGCATATTGTCACAGAATAAAAAATTAGATTTAATTTAACCCAATAACAAATAACCAACATCTAACTTCTACTGCAAAATGATGGTCTAACACCTTCACCTATAAAAGCTAGCTCGTCTAGGTTTACTTAAGATTAAAAGTTAATTTATAATGAAAAATGTAATTCTATTTGTATGTGAGAAGTTTGATCTAGAACTTTTTTAAGAGATAGGGACCAAGATGTAATATCGAGGAAGTGCAGGGCCAACCAATGCATCTTATGCAAAGGAAACTGGAAGCTGGTGTTAAGGTATCATAAGTCATAACTGAGTAAAATGCATGCCTATATATATATATATATATATAAACTTTATTTTAAAAAGAAAAACGTAAAAAAAAAAAAAAAAAAAATCTAATAGGGGTTTAACGTGGGAGGGACAGTGCCACGTGCGGCTAAGGCCAAGTTGGGGGGCAGGTCATGCGAGGTTAAGTCTCGGAACGTAGCATCGCCTCAGATGAGGTACACAAACTCACAATGCATGCCCTTTCCATATATATTTGCCCCATTATTTACTACTCTCCCACTTATCCACAGCTACACGTATATAACACTCTTAACAAAATCACCATCCCTAAGAAACGACAAAGAAATTTTCCGTGGTTGTATTCGAGACCAGTCAATCCCTTGATTCATATTTTTAAAGTTTTTATTTCTAAACGAAATAAACGAAATGCAAGAATACGCCATCTATCTCTCAAAAAAAAAAAAAAAAAAAAAACTCTTAACAAAATCTTCATCAGTGGCCCTTCAACTAATGGACCTAATTTTTCATTCTATTTTTTCGTTTAGTTTTTATTATTGGTATTTGTTGTTTTTATCATTGTCGTAATCGTCGTCCCTGCCACTCTGATTAAAACGATGTCATTTTCATAGTTAATTTGTGCTACGTGCCTACATCCATATATATATATATATATATATATATATATATATATATATATATATATATATATATATATATATATAGTGGTACTATATATATATATAGTTTGTTTTTCATATTCATATATATTTGTTCCCACGTCTCGGTAATCTAAATAATATGTCAATTCAATTAAGAGCATCATATATAGGAGAATATAATGTACATGTTAACGATCTATACCATCAATAAAGAGTAAGATTATTTTGTTAGAAATTTAATTAATTACTAAGAGATCTTTTTTTTTTCGGCGTTTATAGATGAAGCACCAGCTAATTAATGTACATTGTATTTTTGTGGTATAGACACCAAAACTCTTCTGGTCCTTTCACAACATTCTCATGATTCATTTGTGAGTACGTAAATGTATTTGTTATCCGTATAATTTACAGTAACACCATTTTGTTTTTTATGCTGTGTTGCTTTGCATGAGCTATCAACATTTTTATAGAACATATAACCATTTTAACGAGTTGAGCTAGGATATTTTTAGAAGCACCATCCACTTGGTGCTTTTAAGTTTCTAGCCATTGGATATACATCCCAATTGCTAATACCTTTTGGCTCAAACACTATTCCACGTACCACCACCTACCACCATCATCTCAACCTCATATTTTTCCATTCAAAAACTAAAAATACTAAAATATCACCCACTTAATGCTTTTAGAAATATTCTAGCTCCACTCCCATTTTTAACCTCGCGACGAGATGCTCTAAAAATTATTAAGCTAGGTCCCTCCTCAAGTACTCTCTTTTTTTTTTATAGGGTACATGCTCTCTCTCTTTCTCTCTCTCTCTCTCTCTCTCTCTCACACACACACACACACACACATTAAATGCATGTCAGTTCACAGTAGCCTTAATTATAAGAAGCTTTTGGAAGTAGAAACTCAAGCATGTGAATTCCTTGAATAGTACTAGTAATGTTTTCAGATGATGAATACATACTATATATGATCAGATGGAAATTAAAACCTCTGCTTTTATCTCCTGCCTCAAGAGGCCTTTAATGCGATGTCTCCTTTTCTTCATATATGTCTATCTCATAGCCACTATAGCAAATAACCTACCACCCTTTTGAAGTAATCCTATGTAAAATAATTCCAATGAGAGAATATACATAGTAACTTATTTAATTAAACTACTATACAATTAGCTCCTTAATTATATGAGCCAATCCTTTGTTAAGGGCAATACTTTGGGTGCTCAAGGCGAACAGAGTGTATTAAATCTTCGCATCAGCTTGCAATCTCTGCACGAATCTTAATACAGCTCGAGTACGTATAATGTGACAACTCACTCCTACCACGTCTATCTTTTTTGTGAGCTCCCCATTAAAGTTTTATTCTTTCAAGACGTATATGTGGAAATGTAATTGCTAGTATATCAGCGGTTTCTAAAATTATCGCGTAGCAACACTCTTTGTTGGAAGGACCTACTCTTAAGCCCCAATTGGTCTTTCTTGACAAGTAGTCCTCCACGAATTCTAGCTGGGGCCTATATGGCAATAGGGAGGGGTAATAACTCCACCCCACTTACACAGCCATTAAACCACCTCCTCCCAAATAAGTCCCACCTCAACCTCCACAAATTAATTGCTTAGATACATTTATCTCAAGCCAAGTATTAATTTCAGAGATGGCCTGTGGGCCTGTGGACCACCGATTATAAGCCCGCTGCCATCGTGGGCCACCGCGTCACGTGGATGCCCCCTAGGGCCTCCACATGACCAACGCGCCGCGCCTATTTGGTACTGCCGGAGACTCAGGTCGTCGACCGGTCATGGATCGCGAGCCGGCCCATGGGCCACCTTGTGTTGCGGTATAGGGGGCGAGTGCGCGTGATCCATGGGCCATCTCCAGGGATTATATACCTTATTTGTTTTAAAGATTAAAAAAAAAAAAAGGGACTACTAGCTAGCTAGTACTTATCTTTTATAGATAAACCAAAGATTAAAGGAAAAAAAAAAAAAAACTTCATTAGGAAGGAGTAATATTATAGATATCTTTAGAGGTTCTTCGTATTAAAGATAATAGTTTAACTTTTCAGACTGCATGAAAAATTTATTTCATACGATTGTGCTTTTAAAACTTCTTGGACAACTTACAACGTAACGTCCATCGAGAAAAGACTAGCTTTGCAATGACAAGACCATATCAAGGACAAGCAAAGCCCTCCACATACTAAATAGCAAGAAACACAAGGCATCTTCTATGTACAATTTAGTAGTAGGGAAAAACAATAGCCACACAAGCTACTTTGTTAAGAGTAACTACTTCCCCTACTTACCTTAAAAAACAAGAGGGACAATTTAGCATGTGAAGGGTGGGGCGTGCCTCAACAAGCCCATGGCCCACATGAACAAGATGGGCCCACATAAAGTGTCATATAGGGGACATATTACATGAATGGGCCCACCACCCCCTCTCAATATACACATTCGGCCTCATTAGAGCCCTTCCCATGCTACACCTCTCTTTCTATTCTCTGCTCCTCTCTTTCTCTCTACAAGTTTTTATATATAAAATCCCCTCTCCCTTTCAATCCCTCTCACCTTTTTCCCTCCTTATCTCCCTATTGTACTTTAGAAGCTGAGAGAGAGAGAGAGGGGTACTAGCTTGTTGAGTTTTACGTAGAGATCGTGATGTCGAGCCGCGGGAGGAGCAGGATCACCGACGACGAGATCAACGAGCTCATCTCGAAGCTCCAGTCGCTTCTCCCCGAGTCCCGTCGTAGGAACATTGACAGGGTACGTAAGCGGCCTCGATCTCTATATAACTTTATCGTTGTTGTTGTTGTTATTGTTCTTTGCGCGCATTCTTTTCCTTCTTTTGATTCGTCAAAAGCTTTCAACGTACGTAATCATAGGCTTCTCTCAAAGATCAAACTGTACTATTTTCTTTTAAATATAAATATGAACTAATTCAAACTGTGAAACTACAAATGGCTGACGTAATTACTTATACCGATCATATTTTGTTCTTATATATATAAACTGTTGTTGTTGCAATGAAAATAGACGTCAGCTACGAAGCTTCTGAAGGAGACATGCAGCTACATAAAGAGCTTGCACCGCGAGGTGGACGACCTGAGCGACCGCCTTTCTGGCCTAATGGCGACGATGGACGGCAACAGCCCGCAAGCGGAGATCATTCGGAGCCTTCTTAGGTCCTAGAAAGTCGAGTTTAATAATGTTTTAAGTTATAGTTGCTTGTTTGTTTTCTTTCTTTTTTCCAGTACTAGGCTACGTACTAGCTTATAAGCTACCATGCATGTTGGAGGGCCTTGTTTAGGAGAATGCATGACTATATATATATATAAATATGGTTTTAAGTGTACTAGCGTAAAATATAATTAATGTGTATTATATCTAGGCCGCTGAGTACTTTTTCAGCAGCTTGATTCTCTAGCTAGTTTCCGTGTACATTTTTATAGCATGGCTTAGGTTGTTTTGTCCATGACAACCAACCATTAATATTAGCTAATTAGCTAGGTTGAAACAATTTGGTGGCGTTACTCTTTTTTTTTCTTTTTTTTTTTTGGCGTTACTAATTAATTGTTTGTTTGTCATCTATACACTTCATTGTCTTATTCACATACCACGTCGTTTCAACCTTCTATTTCTAAAAATAATAATTTATGTCCAGAGGCTAGCTTATGTTATTTGAACAAATTTCACCATAGAAAAACAAAGCTAAACATTTAAACTATTTAGTGGCAAAGGATTTGGTGGTGAATTGGCACTCGAAGTTCTAAGATTGAATTCTAATTGATTTATATTTCCAACTAAGTTTATCTCTAAAAAAAAAAATTAATTAAGCAGATAAAAAAAAGAAAGCATTTGCACTAGCTATTAAACAAAAAGCCATAATGGGTAAACATTGACTCACAAAGAAGCTAAGGTTTCTATTGAAATTTCTACTTTCGATTTCTATGAAAAATTGTCAAAAGCTGTAATGAAACATTATGCGTACACCGACCGTCCCTAAAACAAGTGGCAAAGGGTTTAGTGGTTGATACCCGAGTTCCAAGTTCGAATCATAGTTGATTCACATTTCCAGCTAAATTTATTTATAAATAAAATAAGCAAAGCCGCGGGTGGCATACTATCTATCTCTCTCAAAAAAAAAAAAAAAAAACAAAGAAACAATATGTGTACAAAAAATCTCTCATTTCAAATACCAACTTACTCAGAAATCTATCTATTAGAATATACCAATTTTTTATTCTTCCAACAAGAAAGATTGAAAAGTTGCACCTAGCTACTTAGAGTTTTATTAAAAGATCGATTTAACAATATAATTCAGAGGACTAGTTTTAGAAATTAACAAGGACCAATTAATCTAAAAAATGGATAAGCACTTTTCTCTAAGCAGGAGATCGAGTTGCCACTATATATATATATATGGTCTATGGGGGGTCAAACTTTTTGTCTCGAAGTAAAACACTCATAATCCCTTTATCTCAAAGAAAGCAGGAACATCTCAGATTTTAAGAAGTGATCAATGGTTTATATAATACGAAGATAAACCTGAAAAAAGGAAAAAGCGACTCAGTCGGCGAGAAATGGAACACGCTTAACTCATTCCCAGACCTTAAATATTCATAAAAAGAGGAGACGAACTCTCCACGATCTTCGTGCTTTGAGGAATAGTTTGAGCACTCATTTGACATCCGATACTAATTTCATAGAATAAAATAAGAGAGTATTTTTGATCGGGAATCAATAATAACTACTTGAGAAAGCTAGCGTGGTGTCGTAGAACATTGGATTAGGAATCCAATTAGGATATTTATGATCCTCGACGCCTAAAAGTCGCTATTCTCTCATTCTTTGATTTTCTATATAATTAAATGCGTCGAACCAAATGGCGCCCTTTAAGAGCTTGTTTGAATGCACTAATATATCGATGGACGTGGAACAGCTTTTGATAACTTAGGAGAGAGTATGCGGCAATGATATATAGGTGAGTGCGAATAATTAAAACATCGAAGAGTGATCATATATAGTTTATCGATCATATTTGTCCAACCTTACAAGAGTTAGTAAATAATTAAATCAGCAACGAAAATAATCTTATAAATGTTTTATATATGAATTATTACGTACTGAATAATTTATTTTGATCGGACGTCTTTCGTGGAGCAAGACAGAGGGAGCAATCTATTTGCTGTACGTCGGCCCCTGCGTGTATTTACATCACTATCAGATCAGGCGATCCGACGGCCAGCGGGTGGTGAGGTACGTGAGGTAGTACTGGGCACGTCAGCATCTGGGGAGCACGCTAATTAAAGCGGATCTACAACCCGGTTGGCTTGGTTGGTGACCACCCTGATAAGATGGTCCTCACACTCTGGACCACTTGATGCCATCCTGACGGCTAGGCTACCCCCCAAGTGTCTCGGACGCAGGGGGTGTGAGATCCACCGTCCAACAATTTGGCAATTTTGTTACCGAAATCCAACGGTGGATGGTGGAGCTTATCCAACATAGCTTTGTCTTTGCCCAAGTTACAAAACATACGTGGAATCATCATACCATGAATTTTCGTCAAAACCTGAGTTGTCGCCGGTTGAATGGTCATATAGTGGATATAATGAAAATGAAAATGAAAATGGTTGATTCTCAAAGTAGTTGAATCAGGTGGAGCAGAAGCAACAGCAGAAGTTCCACGGAGACGGGAGTGACTGTAAACTGCTCAGGATTCCCACGAACAAACCCTTCCTAGCTCGAAAAGAAAACCAATACTGATAATATCAGAGCCATTTTTATTGTGTACAGATTTGAGTCTCGAGTGCTCCAGAGAGACGAACAATTTTAGATCAGATAGAAACTGCTTGAAAACTGAGTAAGCCCCTTGCGCGTTTTGTCCGCGACATCAGTATCAATGTTCGTCACTTCCAAAAGTATTAGATAAACCTTCGCTCCCACACAAACAAAGAAAGCTTCTGCAGAAAAGCTCCCAATCGCCACATCCACAGTATCATTATTTAATTCAACAAACAGTTTTCTCAAGATATGCTCGTCGGCAATAAGTTCGCCTGATTCACCAATCAATAGATAGAATGTGAAAGCCAAAACAGCACAAGATTTCAAAAGTCCAGCATCTAAAAAACGGGCATAGAAATCAGTCTCCATATACAGTCATATTTTATATAGTTATAAAACCAAAAACCCTGCCCCACTTATATAGCTCCAGTAGGAGCAATGTGACATGACTCTTCTAGATTTGGGAGGAGGATAACATACCACATTCATAGCTAGCAAATTTAAGTCTTACAAGGCAAAAAAGACAGAGCAGAACCTACTAAGGCATGATTTGCTCATTCTTCATCCTCCTCATCACCGTCACCGCCAGCTGCCTTCTTTGCCGCATTCTTCATGTTCTTTCTCTTCACTCTTCCAGGGCGACCACCGCCAAACGGACTCGTGAGGGAGAAGTCGATGTGCTTCTCAGAATCTAACCTCACCATGAATGAGGGAATGTTAACCAACTGCCGCCCAACTCTACAAAAAGAGTTTCATGAGTAATTTCAACAAAATGAAATTTAAATAAAAAAAAGGTAGAAACAGAACTTAGGAGCCGTATACAAGTAGCTCTTTGGCAAGTAAATCAAAGTGTGGCACTAACAGAAAGAGCAAAAGGAAAAAGAAACAAACTGGAATAGAAATTGGAGTAAGGAATCTAATTAGGCATAAGTAGTAGAGATGCTCAAATACAGCTGCCAGTTGACAAGCAGAAATAAAAAAGCTCTTACGGACAAATGGTGGGAGTGTGGGACTACCAGTAAGCTGGCAAAAAGTTGTTCAAACTCTATAACCGATAATGGTTGAATGAACGTTTGTTCCCCACTGAGGATCAGAGGCTGATTCAGTTTCTATCATTTTAACAGACGATGATTAGAGCAATTTCATCTAAGTCAGATAAAGTAAGACAAATACAAGCATTATTAATAAAGGATCGTGCTGTTTAAAATTATATGCGAAACACTCATTTTCATGTCATGTCATTTGAGATAATTGTGCATCACTTTTTGTATACTAGTATGAAACAATCATGACATTTGAGATACATAGGATACACTATTGTGTATGCCAAATAAGGATTGACTTCATAGACATCATATTTAAATGAATCTTTTTGATGCTTTCTGGGGACATATACTGGCTCGAAGACGAAAGATGAAACTGCCAGTAAGAGCTCTATGACAACAATAGCAATCTGGAAATATATTGTAGGATCCTATAGATATCACTGGAATGGGATCTATGCCCTGTTAGAACGGCATTGAAGAAATCAACACGATCTAAAAATATATATCATGATATAGTCAAAGTTCAGCATCAATGTGCTTGGTAAGACAATGTGTGAGAAAGTAACAATGAAAGAAGAATATGTCAGACATAATTTTTGGGTATTATTAAATTAACCAACTCCAATTTGAACTTACATAGCATTAGATCATTGAGCAGGCTCCAAAAAACATCTACTTCTAGCAAAAAAATAACCAAATAAACAAACAAAAAAAAGACTAGAATGAAAACATTGACACACGGAACCCCACCTACAATTATACAAAATGTGTTGTCAATATCGGAAGATTAAATAGAAAGATCTATTTTTAGAAAGAATTTACCAAATAGACAAAACAAAAAAGACAAATTAGAACATTGAAACACAAGAAGACGTGAAATCAGGCACTCAGAACATAAAAGGCCTTTAGATTTAATGTCATTAGTCTTCTGACCTCCATGGTTCATTTAATTTTATTCCTCATTCTGCCAGGAAAAATGAAACACTTCTCAACAGAAATGAAAGCATTAAGATATATTGGAGTCAGCTTCCACAGCATTATCATAAGATTTGAAGAGTGCCATCATCTCAAATATACAGCACAGTAGAAGTTAAGACAAAAGAATTATAATCTAAACTATGACCTGAAAATCAGATAGAAGCCATGAATACTATAAAAAATACAAGAGGTTATAAGACCTCTGCATGCATAAAAGCACAAAAGCATCATAGAGCAGAACTTGTGAGGTCGATATCTTTCCTATAACAGTATCAGCTTACATCAGTACAATAGGACTTGGCTCTTAAATAATACACTTAATAAGACCAAGTAGGCTGTTAACAGGGTGAAGACATAGTATAAGCATTTAAAATCATTCTTATTTAGCATCGCGGGTGCCAAAACATCTCTGCACTGAGCAAACGGGGATCCAATACGTGAAACTTTTATGTTAACAATGTCAACAATAGAACACTTCCGACAAGATGCAACTGACAAAAGTTTGGTAGAACTTTGTATCAAGGGCCAGGGCAGAGCCTGATAACTCGCCAAATACAAATTGGTATACAAGTTAATTAAACAAAGCTTCAAATCAAAGGCCCAAAAACCAACCTATACAAATAAGACACACCTATTACAATCAAATGAACACTTCAATGCTATAAACAACAAAACAGCCCGATAATTCACTATCAGTTCCATTCATTTGCTCTTTCTAGTGTTATAAGCTATATCTCGAACGTTACACAGTATAAACAGCACAAAATTTAACAAAGTAAAGGCAAAGTATCAGGAGAAAACACAGTGTAATACCTGATGTGGCGTTGCCTGATTAGGACCCTGGCATGGTGGATGGACTTGGCCATCCCGGTCTTGAAGACGATGGTCTGAAGCCGCCGCTCGAGGAAGTTCTCGACCGTAAGGGCGAGGACGTAATCGAGCTTGTTCTGACTCTCGCCGAGGAGGCCGTACCGATTCATCCGGCGAAGAAGAGCCTCTCCCTCGAAGATCCGGCGAGGGTTCTTCTCATCCAGCGTGAGGAGGTCCCTCGCCGCGTTCCGGATCCGGCTCAAAGCGTACTGAACTCTCCACAGCTCCCTCTTGCATCGGAGCCCGTACTCCCCCACCAGCTTGAGCTCGGCATCGAGCCGCTCCTTCTCGTAGGGGCGGCGTGGCTTCTTGAACGTCTTCCCATCTGCAAATTACTTCGTATCGTGAGCTAGGGTTTCCAAACATGGAGAAGATCCCCGATCGATCGGAAATCGAGTACCATAACGAGAGAGATCGATCGATCGATCGATCAATGATCGAACAACGAAGTAGAAGTACACAGACCGATCCGAGATCGGAAGAGTAGAGAGGAGGAGACTAGGGCTTACAATTGCGGTAGAAACTGACGTGAACCATGGCTGGTGCTCTTCCCCCTCGCGGCTCTCACGTTTGGAGAGGAGAAGCGGAGATCGTCGAAGACGCGAGGCGAAATGGGAGAGGTGCTTTTATCGTGCGACAAAACCCTAGTAGTGGAGGGGCGCTTAGGCTGTCTAAGTGGGCCGGCCCATTTAAAGGGTTATTGGACTAGAGTGGATTCGTATTTGGGTGAGAATTAGTCTTGTCCTGTACCGGGTGTATTCATTCATACTTTAATACGCAGATATATTAACAAATAAAAGTCTAATCATATAGATATATAATATTTAAAACTACTAAAATTTATATTTCTCAATGTTCAGTAACATATGAAATAAGTTAGATGTAGATTATAAAATTAGATGTGAATAGTCCGGTGTATGAGATGTAATCACAGACCCGTTGCAGCGAACAATTTCTCCAACAAAAGCCCAATAGAATCATGTGTAGGGTCGCTCGGTTGGGCCCAAACTTTGCGGCTTCAACGATTTCAGGTCCAAAGCTCATCTAGAGCTTAAATGAATCGGGGTTAGACCCTTGGTGGACCGGCCCAGAGTCCGCCAATTTCAGGAGTACTCTCTCTCAATATCCCAACACGACGAATCAGAAAAAGGCCGTAACCGCGGTCTCCTCTCACGCATTTCGTCGAACACGCACCATGCACTCCCTCAAACGCCTCCTCCTCTCCTCTTCCTCCTCCCCATCGCTCTCTATAATCCCCTCGTACAATCGCACGGAAACCCTAGGGCACGTACTACTTCTCTTACGAAGGGCTCACTCCACTCGATCTCCTTCCTCCTCCTCCTCCTCCTCCTCCTCCCCTGCCACCGGGGACGACGAGTGGAACGACGCGTGGGAGATGGCGTGGCTCCCGGAGGACCCCTCGTCCAGGGACCGCGCGCCATGGGAGTCTTCCGACGCCGCCGCCGCCGCCGCGGATCTCCCCGCCGACATGGACGCCGACACCAAGGCCTTCGTGGCGGAGATGGACGAGCGCTGGAACGAGCGGAGGACCGCGAGGAAACTACAGCAGGGGACCGATCAGAGCGCCGATCATCCTCCGGCGGCGGGGGATGCGGCGGGGAGCGGCGCCAAGAGCGCTGCGGCGGACGATTACCGCGTCCGGAAGCAGAGGATCCACGCGGGGCTCTGGATGAAGGAGATTGAGAAGATGGAGGAGGCCAAACTCGGAGGCCCCGGCGCGGGGGACGACATCGATCGCCTTCTCGACTCCTGCTCAGAGTATGTTTACCTTCCATGGAGTAATCGCCTTATCTTTCCTTTATGATAATAATTGCCTCTATTGCTCGGTTGTTTTAGCTAGAAAATTGGCTTGACTTTTGAAGGTGGATGCACGATTATTCATATTTAGTACTTTGCAAATGATTTACAAGTGCCATATCATTGTATGTAGCCGCTCTATATGTGGTAATGTTTGCGAAAAGGAACATAGAGTATGTCATGTAGACTAGCACAGTACAGTCATTTTCTGCTTACGATCCATTGTTTAGATGATTGATTCATGTTAGTAATCATGCTTGCACTAGCCTCACCAGTGAGTAGAACTTCACCCAGGTAAAAGTTTGATTTACGTAGAAAGAGGTTGCTCAAATCTAATGTCTTGCTGAGCTCGCATTGTGCCAATATAGATATTGATATTGAGATTGCTAGGTTTTCACAGAACATGTGAGCAGATGCTCCTAAAAACAGCAAATACTTAATATGCTTCTAAGATGATTTCCTCTGGAAGAAGAAGATTAGAAAACATTAGTTGCTGGATAGTACATTTCATGAAAATAGTATTTACTTAACTGAAGTTGCAGATTGAAATGATCTGTAAGATGTAGCGCAGATGCTCTGAATTCTCTGTTTTAATGTCAAATATAACCAGCTTTACTTAGAATGGGTGGGTATTCCTCATTGGATAATGCTGAACATGGAGTATGCTTGTTCTGCAGTTGTCTGATGGAGTGCATCTATGTAGTAAGTTTATTAACTAGAATGAAGAAATAATGCACTGTGATTTGTAATCCTTACGAGATTTCTTAAATCATTCAACCTTCTCAACTCATTACAAGGACGGCGTGAGAATACCAGGCCTTGCTGTTGCTTATGGAGTTTTAAAGAAGGTGAAATTGTCTCATGCTAGATGATGAATAAACTCTTTATGAGAGGGTTGGGATGTTTATGATGTTGGACAGTCTATAAGCTCGAATCAATTAGGAAATGAAAACAAATAGAGACAGTGCTTGAAGTGATAACAAGGCAGAGAAATGCATAGGAGCAACCCTAAACCCAACTCTTATAAAGGATAAAATGTTATGTTTATATGATATTATATTACAAGTGAGGAAAAGGTACGGTACCAGTCCCAAATTCTCGGTGAAGCAATGCAGGGGCGCAACTAGAGGTGACCTTCGGCTAAAAATAAGTTGCAAGTTTGTTGTTGCTAGGCCTGATATCAATTTGGCGTTTCATCAATTTTTCTATTGCGAGCTGAGCTGATATATTTTAAGCCTTATAATTTATAAATGCAGAATCTTTGACTCGGGCAACATGGAACTGGATGATTCAAAGATTCCTAAGATGACGGAGTTCAAAACCAATCCCGACGGATGGGAGACGACATCCAAGAATCAAGATGGTAACATATGGGAAATAACACAAAGAGAAGAGGACATTCTTCTCCAAGAATTTGAGCGCCGAATTGCTTTCAGTAAATTCCAGGTGCAACCACACTTTAAACACTCCCCTTAAAACCCAAAATCCTCCAACCAAATCCGGCCGCCTCTCTTTTCCTTTCTCTATATGGTTTATACATGCTCTCCACCTCAACCTAATCTACAAAAGATAATTATTTCATTGATACTTTGGCAGTTCCCGTCATATCTAATTGGTGTTTTTGAATTGCAAAAGCAGATTGCTAGCTTTATCAAGACGCACATATTTAGTCGAAGGCGGCCTATAGACGGGTGGAAGTACATGATAGAGGAAATAGGTCCTAACGCCAGAAGAGGCAAGGGGAGTGTTCAGAGACTACCGAGCATTACTGATGCGTCCACGCAACCTTACAAGGAAGAGAAACCAGCTATAGGACTTAATCTAACTTCCCGCAGAGGAAGGTAACTGTGACCTTTGAAAGACCGACTAAAGTGCTACGCCGTTTCTTTCTTCTCCTTTAGTCCTCCTACACAGATGCAGAGAGAGTTGTTTGTTTGTCATTTGGATAGTGTTGCCAACTGTTGTAGTTTGTCCAGATACAAGTAGTTGATGGTTGTGTATGTGGAATTATCTTTACTGCCATATTTATTTTGGTGCTGCTGGTGTTTGGTAGTTAGCTTGTGAAGGGAAAGCTGCTTGTATAGCATGTCTAAAAATTCATACAGTGATTTACAAAATGGTTCTGTTTCGATAATCTCTGTCTAAATACACTCGAAGGTCAAGCACGTACACTGTAGAAGGTTCAGCACATCCATATTATAATAATAATAATTATTATTATTATTATTATTATTAAGGGCATGTGTTGTACAAGAATAATTTTCTAGTTGAAAAAATATTTTCCTACAGTTGGGTTCTCAAGAAATGAGGTGTTCCTTGAAAAGTTATTTTTATATTTCATATAAAAATGTTTTAACTTTAATTTTCAATTTTTTAAAAATAAAAATTAAAAAAAATATAATTTAAAAAATTATTTTTCAAAAAAAAGAAAAGGTCTAAAAAACACTGGGCCCAAATTGGATCCACTCGGACCACAAAATATGGAAGCCCAAATCCAACGATCCTGTATCCAGCTTCCCGAGCCGCCTTCGTCTCTTTTTCGAGACTCCGCTCTCGCTGCGCTACCTCCGCGTCGCTCTCATGGCGAACGAGCTCGAAGAGCTCCTAGGGTTTCTATCCTCCCCTTCTCCCCAGGTAAACCCCCTCCTCCTCCCCATTCTCTCTCTCTCTCTCTCTCTCCCGCCGCTAACCCTTCTTCGTCGCCAACTCTAGGTTAAGAATGCGGCGGTGGACATCGTTCGCGGCCTCACGGGCTCAGACGAGGGCCTCCGCTCCCTCGCCGCGTACTCCAACGTCGCCCTCCCCCGCCTCCTCCGCCTCCTCCGCGACCCGCCGGAGACCGCCGCCGCCGCCGCCGCCGCCGCCGCCGAGGCCCTCGTTAACCTCTCTCAGGATGCCGACCTCGCCGCCAAGCTCGTCTCCCTCGGCTCCGTCGCCACCGCCATTGATGTTCTCTACAAGCACCCCGACCACCCCGCCCTCGCCCGCGGCCTCGTCATGCTCCTCACTAATCTCACCCAGGTCGAATCCGGCGTCGCGGCCCTCCTCCAGGTGCAATCCTTGATTCCTTCCTCTACCAAAAGCACCCAATAGTATACTGGCTATGGTTGGGGTGATCACTTGTCACTGTCGAGTTAAATTCCTGTATTATTTCTTCTTTTTGGTATTAGTGGGATAGAATTGTTTGCGATGGTTGAAGTAGTAATAATAGTAGGCGTAAGCATTTTCGTTGATATGTTTGTTTATGTTTACAATGAGTGGAGAATTGCGAGTGTGTAAGTTGAGTTGAATAGTTGTCATTGCTAAGTAATTGGTATGATGAAATGTGCAATTTTTCGCCCTTAAATTGCACATTCGTTTTTGTAATTTTCAAAATCACCACCTCAAATACTTACTAAAACAGAAACAAATTATAATCAGTTATATATAATTGTTTCTGTCACACACACACCATGCCGATTAGATGTAATTCTATTGAACTAAACTAAATTCTATCTGTAATCAATTCTGTTCAGATTGGAGATGAGAGGGTGGAAGGTCTGAATGTTGCGAAGCTTGTTAGATCGTTCTGTAGGTCATCTTCTCGCGAGTCGGCAGGTTCAGTTTCTTCTATTCACTTGCTTTACAGCTTTCCTTCACTACTAGTTCAAGTTTATCTCTGATGATGTTGATGAGTTGTTACTCACCTCACTTGCAGATGATACCTTCGAACATGTAGCTTCAATACTAGTAAACATCTCAAAGGTGGAAGCTGGAAGGAAGATTCTATTGGAACCTAGGCGGGGTCTTCTGAAGCAGGTCATCCATCAATTTGATTCCACAAATCCACTGAGAAAGAAAGGGGTATGAGCAAAGGATGACTCTATATAATCCATTTAGCAACGGTATCCATATGATTACAAACTTTGTGACCCTGAGTTAGAATGATGAAGATTAGTGGTCATCCGCATGAACAGAGATAATTTGGTCTCATCTATTTACCATTGAAATCTATATGCATTACAACCTTTGCATACCTCTTGTAAAACAATGTAGATTTGCAGTCATTATCGTCTACACTTAATTTGTTTTGCAGAATTTACTCACCGGTTTCCTAACTTGATTATACATTTTTTTTGTTGAGGTATAATGTTAAATTATAAGGTTTTATATTGTTGGCAAAGTACTCATGTATTTGTATATCACTCGTTTTTATCGATTTAAACTGTTTCGATCCTACTTTTCATGTAAGCACGTTATTTTGTAACATTTCTACTAAACTTATACCATTACAGTTAGCTTCGATAATCACTTATTTTGTTGACAAATCAGTCTTACAAATTTATTCATAATGAATGGCAAATAGTAATAAAATTTTTCCTCAGCTCAATAAAATCCTCTACCTAAATGATATTTATTTACGTTATGTAATATTTGTAAATATGTATGCGTCAAAGAAAGTCGCCTTGGCCTTTTGCGTGTGAAATGAATGAATTGCTTGGTGATAGTCCTATTGCTTGCAAGTTAGGTGTATGCTTTTCTTTATTCCACTTGGAAGAGTGGAAGAACATTAAGTCTTTGGTTTTTTTTTTCTCTTGTTTCCTTTCTGTTAAATGTGTACTATGATATTTCAAAATGATAAGAGAGTTTATAGCTTCCTTTTCTAATTATTATCTTGATATCTTGGGCATTTAACTTTTGGCTTTTTGTGTGCTTTTGTCTTGTAACTCTGCTACTTATGTGGATCTTCCAGGTAGCCGGCACCATTCGCAATTGTTGCTTTGAAGCTGATAATCAACTACAGAATTTGCTTTTGATATCAGAGTATCTTTGGCCAGCTCTTCTTCTACCTGTTGCTGGAAATAAGGTGATCCAAGTAGACTATTTAGTGGAGTATGCTGTGGAAATCTGAGTTGTTCCGTATTTATATTCGGGCAACATTTGCTTCATACGAGGTTTCTGTTTTGTTTCTGTTTTGTGTTATCACAAGCATTGTCCTCCAATCTTGCTAATGGATGTTTTTGCACAATTGATGATGTTTATTTCTCCTATAGATTAGTAGCAATGCCTATGTATGATCAGTTTTTCTCCGTTTCTCTCCTTTTCTGCTGTTCTTTTCCATTTGTCTGTTGTAAGCTTATTTCTTGATATGGCTATCTAAATGCAGATCTACAATGAAGAAGATAGATCGAAAATGCCACTTGAGCTTGCTAATGCACTTTCTCATGAGCGGGAAACAGTTGACGACCCAGAAATTCGCCAACAAGCATTGGAAGCTGTTTACTTGATATCCTTGCAGGTCAAACCCTATGAAGTTAACATTGCAAACTTCCTATTTTTCAGCATTATATTATTTTTGTTCTACTAGTCAAGTCAACTTGAGTAGATTTTTTTTATATTTTGTGGTCCTAGGCTTATAGCTCTGAATTTCTGATAAATGGATTATGATTGTTGATTTCCCTAGTTATTTCAGAGGAAAAAAAAAATTCATATATCATATGTGTTTCATCTGTACTGTTCATTTGAGCTATGCCTTTTTTATTGTTATTCTCATAGGAAGCTGGAAGAAGAGCTCTCTGGTCTGTAAATGGTCCGCGGATATTGCAAGTTGGTTATGAAGATGAGGAGGATCCAAAAGTAATGGAAGCATACGAGCTGATTGGCTCTCTGGTATTGTAACTCCGACTTTGACCTGTTTTTATCTTGTTCAATAAGTATGCTCTTAATTGCATTATATGTGCGGTTAATAATGTCAATGAGTTGTCTTTGCACCTTCCAGAACTCATGTCTACTGACATCTTTATTGCTTTTCCGATCATAACCAGTTATGCTTTTGATGATTTAAATTTTTCATTTTACTAGATTTGTCTTGGTCTAGCAATTGAATCTTGTTTATGAACATTTAGTTGCAGGAGGTATGGAAACCTGTCAAATCACATATCTTTTATTTTATCTTTGTGGTAAATTAAGGGTCTACATATGGAATTTTAACTTATTTACTTTTGATGCCAAGCATTGTAACAACTTTTCCAGTTCTCTCCTCCCTCAATACCATATCTCACACCGACTTGAGCATCATGCCTGTGACCTTATCAATAGCATAATATCTTATTCGAGCTGTGAAATATTTTCTTGCCCCTATCAAGCTTTCCTTCTTGGGTTTCAAGTTGGTGGACTTCCCCTTTGTTGATTTGCTAGTGAAAGAAAGATTGAATACGCTTGGTTATTATATTTTTCTTATCCCTCAGTTACCATTCCTCTTCTATTATATTTTTTCTATAACAACTTGAGAAATGTTTATATTAAAAATCCCTAAAGTAGATAAAGTGCATCCTTTTTAACGTTATAGTTGTATTTCGGACTGATGCCTTTTTTATTTTTTTGGTTAATTGAACAGCTGGTCAGTAACAGTGAAGCTGAACCGCCATGATAAGAAAACGACGAATAGAAGATGAGGATTTGTCTTCCTATCAACCCGTCTAGAAAGTTCACCCGGTATTTATTCATCAGACACACTGTAAAGATATTAGTGTTCATCGTATTCAGATTGTTTTTCACTTATGTTATAAAAACTTAATGCAGTGTAGTTTCAATTACATAATTACAGATTAATTGGTTTATATCTTCCTACAGAGTATTATTTCGATTGGCTAATATCCAAAAATTTAAATGCCGTGGCAAAGGCCGTGTTGACAATTTGCAAGCATGCTATGTTGTGCTGTGGCAATGCATATAATGATCATAGAAATGCATGTGTGCCTATACATTATGACATGATATATATATTTACTACCACTATATTCTAATTATTTATTATACTTCTTTATCGATTTTTTTATATTTTATTGAGATAATAATTTACTAACTGCACAAAATAGATGATGCCGAACCGTGCCATGCATACAGGAGTCATATTTGTACCTGTATTATTTTAGTGGCATAGTACAAATAGAAAACATTGCTAATATTATTCAATAATGACCAAACTTGAATGCCATAAGGTTTTTTTTTATCTTGTTGGCTTCATTTTTAGCCTATGAACCCTGTAAAACTAGTGTGAATAGTCAGGTTGTTAGGGGGCCTACCAATACCATCTCTGCGTCTTCCGTTCTACTAGTCAATAACCAATCAAGGGCAAGCTTTTGCTGGTCACCAGCATCAATCAACAATTTTCCTTAGCCGGCAGAGGCATATGGATATGCTAATGGAGCACGTCCGGCATTCTCCGATGTGAACAATGTACATACTTTCGGTATGTTTCAAGTTATTATTTCCTGCTTTTTGTCAGCAAAAACTCGTTAGTTGCCTAGGCAGCATTCCAAATGTGTATGTATTCATGCGTAGAGAGAGCATGCATGCACTCGCGAGCTCACGAGCGTGCACAAGCACAAATGGACATGACATTGCATAAACATACACGCACAAACACGTGCTAATAGATATATGCTCAAGGTTCACACCACAACAATATCTATATTTTACTGGTCTGAATAAATTCTAAAAAACAAGATTCACAACACAGGCGCAATGAGACCAGAATCAGATATGTTGTGAGCTTTAGAGGGAAACAAATTGAACGTGAATTAAAACACAACATCAAATTCCAAGAACCCTCTCATCCAACAATATCACAGAGATCATTGCCAACAAAAACCCTAGCAATCTGGTCATAAGGGCAAGAAAACATATGGAAAACAAATTCCGATATATAATTTGGAATTGGATCTTAGAAATTAATGAACACAAACACATCAAGAATCGGAGAGTGCGTGACCTTATCGAGCTCGTCGAGGATCTTCTGCAGTTCCCGAGTGGATGGTGCTCCCTTCCTGGGCGCCATCCTCCACCCTCGCCCCAAATATCTCGATCTCCTCCCTTCAAAAACCCAAACCCTAACCCTAGACAGTTTCTTCAAAGATCAAGTGGGACGAGGCGAAGAGAAAAGAGCGAGAGAGAAAGGGACGAAGGGGAACAGTGAAATACTGAAATGTGCGAGGAGAGTACCAATTTATAGGTTCCCTTTTACCGGTGAGATTACCTCCCCAGAGGCGTGCTCAAGTAAACTTCATTAAATTTATAAATCAAAATTTTTCTCATTAATTTTTAAGATTAATTGATGCCTAATTGACACATTTCAAATTTCATAATTTTTTGTACATAAATTTTTAGGATATAGGATATAATAAGCTAGTAAACTCTGGTTGAAAAGTAGAAATAATCAAATATCCCGCATGGACTCGGATCAGAAACACCCGCAATCAACTAAGACAATCTCAGTAGCTTGACAATTAGAAGAGACCACTCGTTAAAACAGAGCTTAATTACAAAAAACAAAAATCTGTTCAATTCAAGTATCATCTTTCAAAAGAGCTAGAGATGCTTCCTCTTTTTGGTAGACAATTAGAAACTAATCTAATTACAAAGCATCTAAGACTCCCTAGTCAAAAATCTGAACAGAGGAAGTGCTTCATATGGCACTGCACTTCATAATTCGGTAACTTAAACAGTGTCCTCAACAGCAATCAGCTCCGAAGATTTCTTCGTAAAGCTAAGTCGGGCTTGCTTTCTTGGCCTGAGAGGAGCTGTTAAAAAAATAATCATCATAAGTTAAAGATTTAGAGGCTGCTGATCATAATAGTAATAACGATAATAAGCCATGCTATTGGTAAAGGAAAGTAAAAAATACCTGTCCTGCTTTGATTGTTAGATGAAAGAACAGAGGACTTCCATTTTTCATAAGCTTGTTTCTTCATCTTTATCTGAATGTGCATTAAACTATCAGAAGAAAAACAAAGGAGAATGGATCGAAGGACGAGCAAGTAAATAGAACAAAATGGCAAGGCTTATGTGGCTTTATGTAGACTTATCTTAGGTTATGAACTTCTACGCGCTAGTATTAGCTTTAGAATTTACCTACTGTGCATCTAAAATCTGGTCATAATTCACAAGTTTCAGATTATCTTCGGCGACAATGAAATGCTTACATAAAGAAATGAGACCACTGTCGATGCTTTATGAAATCTGATGCACCCATAATAAGTGTCTTGAGTAGCAAAACATGGCTTACAAAAACAATAACATTCTATAAATGGTCACTAAATTCACAAATAGGAAGAGGTTAAACAAAGTGACTTCATTTCAGCACCAGATCTCAGAGGGACTTTCTTATATTGTCATGTCTAGGCATTCTTTTGATCTAGGAAAGAAACATAGTATGAATTAGTGATCAAAGAATAGTAAATACATTTTTCTCGTCTCCAGATGAATCGTCGGAAAATGCTTCATCATCGCCGCGTCTTCTTTTGCAGGGCAATGAATCTAAAAGCTCTGGAATTAAAGAGTTGACATAAGAACTCCAGTAGAAGCTGGCCAAGCTATATATAGGGATGTATAATGTACAAAATAAATTAAGAGCCAATAATCACCCATTGTGATGAAAACAAAGTTACCTCTGTGCCCTTTAATTGATTTTGGATTCTTCTTTTCTTTGGAAACCCCAAAAACATCAAAGCAAAGGTCAGCCATAGAAGTTGAGACCTGAAATAGAAAATAAGATTAAATATCATATAAATATTAGCAGAAATAAATAAAAACATAAGACAAATTGAAATTTTGGATTGTGATATATATGGTGCAAACACAGGGATAAATACAATAACAAATACACAAACATATCATTACTTACAGTAGTAAATTCTGTTTCAGATGTACCAGATAACTCTGTTAGCTTAAACTTATCCACCTTAAGCTGTAAGGAAATCAAAAAAAAGAAAAAAAAAGAAAAAAAGAGAGAGAGAGAATTAAAATGCTTGCATAAACATTCTAAATTCTATATAAATAAAAAATTGATCAATCAAATAGTGAATCTTATCAAACTACCTTATGCCTTTTTGCACATAAATAGAAAGCAACAGCAGTGAAAACAGGACGATTGAAGTCCGTGCTAGCACGACGAGAAGCCGGCAATGCGGCTAGGAACCGGTCCTTGTATCTGAAATCCAACATCAGATGATCAAATGTCAATATGAATGTATCCAACCAAAGTTAAATTTACCATCATAATCTTACACATGAATTACAAAGAAAGAATCTTACAAAGATAATCCCTTCTGCACAAAAGGAATCAACCTAACACAACCAAATTGAATCCCCAGTTCTCTAACATCCAAAGTGGCCCTGCAAAAATTAAACCCATCAAAGGATATCAACAAAAGTTCACTACAAACTTTTCAACAAACGCAAATACGCTAAAGAAGGAAGAGAACCCACTTGACTCCAAGCCCGCTCTGCATCGCATTGAACGATCTCATGTACGCCTTCTCCGACATCCCGCTCAATCTTATCGCGCTCTGCCGATCAAATATCACCTGAAATCTACAAAACCCAATCCAAAAATTCAGCTCTAAATGCCGCCCAAATCCCGAAAGACAATATGTCAAACAGTTGATGTGCATGATAAACAACCTCGACGCCGCGATCTCCAAACAAATGATGGCCTTACACACCTCTCCCTGAACCAAATACAACCAATCTCAGATCAAAACAATTCGATCAAAAAGGAATAGATCAGGGAGGGAGAGAGAGAGAGAGAGAGAGAGAGAGAGAGAGAGAGAGAGAGAGAGAGAGAGAGAGAGGAGGAGGAGGGAGAGAGCTTACGACGCCGATGATGGAGGAGTCGAATTGGACATCGGAGAGGCGGCGGAGCTCCTCGGCTTTGCGGATGAGGGGTTTGGAGGTGGAGAGGCCGAGCTTTGCGGCAATGGAGGAGATGTCCATGGCCGAGGATAGAAATGGGAGTGGGAAAATGGGAATGGAATGGGCTCTGTGAGATCTCTGTGGTATTTTGATTGACGTGGAAAGGGGATTAAGGGAGAGGGAGAGGAAGACAGAGAAAACGAGGGAAGAGATTTTGGCGGGGCAGAGCTGGCGGGAACGCTCTTCGCGACCCGGCGCCAAAATTTTTCGGCGGGGAAAAAATTTGCATCAGTTGCACGCTTTGATGGGCGCCGCGTGGGCTCCCCGCCACGCGGCGCCCATCCAGATTTTTTTAACTAATTATTTATTATTTTTTTTATTTTTTTAACTTATTTATAAAAGTAAAAGAAAAAAGATAAAATTTTAAAATATATATTAATTTTAGGAGCAAACCAATTTGTTAATGGGGTCTTTCATCAGAGATCTACCAGGTCTAGTGGACCGGGTCTAGAAGACAAACGACTACGACTCTCCTGCGCTGGACCAAGCATTGGCGATGCGGACGTAACCCAAGGTGCTATCAGGCTGGGAAGGCCCAATTAATGAATTCCCAGCTTAGCCCTCGAAATTGGGCCCATTTGTGCTCTCAATCATATTGCTCTTAAATTGAGATCGAAGTGAAAAAAAAAAAATTCCACTTAAATTGTTACAAACGGAAAAGAAAAAACAAAATAATAAAGTATTTTATCTTATAAAGCATATAGTTTGCAAAAGCCTAAGTTGCATGAGTGTTGAAAAAAAAAAAAATTAAAAAAAATGTAGTTATCAATATCTTCCTATTTGATCCCTCACTGCTATCCAGCTAATAAGCTCACCATTCACATTCTATCCCTCACCGATCCCTCACTATTGAGGCAAGGACTTTCAAACTTAAAAAATTATATAGACCCCTATAAGTAACACATACAAAAGGTACAAATTATAATGTTCACAAAAGATAAGAACATTACTATTCGACCAAATCAATCACCCTTTTTTTAAAAAAGAATTTCAAGCTCTCCTTTCACTATCTAACAATTGCACAATTATGTACCCTGTTGTGTGGTCCCTTGATCGCTTCGAGTCTCCAACTAAATAGCTCCAGTGTCCACCTCAACTCCTACTAACAAGTAACAACACCTGGCCCTCATTAACCCATCCATCCTCAACACAGAACCCCTTCCCCTTCCCCTCTCCTCCCCTGCTTATCTTTTAACTGTTTCTCTACATTGACATGGCCATTCCACCTCCTCGATCCTTCGCTTTCCCTCCTCGCCTATTTAAACCCCCACCCCCCAAGATTCGACCCTCATCTTCAGCCACAGTACAGTTCCAACAACCTTACCTCTCACTCCTCTTCGTCATGGCCTCAATCAATCCCCAGGATGATTCATTCAATTCCTACCTCACCCCGATCGCTTCGAACAGACGGCGGGCCGACGACGGCGAGATCGATATATTCGGCGCGGAGAAGTACTTCAGCGGAGTGATGGACGGCGAATTGGCGGCCGAGAAGATCAGAGCGAAGAAGGCGACGGAGGAGAAAGCGCCGAGCGCGAAGTCGAAGTCGGGGACGAAGAGCACGACGAGTTCGGAAGCGAGCTTCAACAGCCGGAGTAATCTGCTGCGCGACCGCCGCCGCCAGGACAAGACCCCGCCGCCTGCCGACAAGCCGCGCGGCAGGAAGTTTCTCGGCGTCTTCCGGTGCTCGTGTTCGGGGAGAAACGCGGTGGAAGTGGAGGCGGAATGCGAGAAGGTTCGAATCGCCGAGGCGAAAGAGCAAATTGCGAGGGAGTTGCGGATGGAGCGGCTCGGGCTCGGGCTTAGAGAGGAGGCGCTCGCTTTCCCGCCGAATTTGAATCCCGCGGCGGGAAAAGCGACCGTTGGGAGCGAATTTAAAAATGGAGAGGAAGGGGAGGATGACGACGTGCGCAGCGAGTCGAGCTCGGAGCTGTTCGAGCTCGAGAGCATATCGACGAACACGGGGCGGTTCACGGAGTCGGCGCCGACGACGGCGTACGAGCCGAGCGAGGCGAGCATCGAGTGGAGCGTCGTGACGGCGAGCGCCGCCAACCTGTCGGTGGCGTCGCAGAGCGAGTGCCACCCCGGCAAGGGCGGCGAGTCGGCGGCGGGGAGGAAGGGCGGCGGCGGCGCGCACCGGCCGAGGCTGCTGATGGGGTGCGCCAGCCACGGGGCCGTGAACGTCGCGACCGGCACGCGCCGCATGCCCGAGAAGGCGGCGAGCTTCGAGGCGGGGTCGGCGACGTCGCCGACCATGCGGTACCAGATGGAGAGCTTGAAGAAGATGGAGATGGGGCTCGCGCGTCAGCACGGCGGCGCCGCCGGCCACGTCGCGATCTCGCGCGTGCAGGCTCGGCCGGCGCTCTACATGCGCTAGGATCGAGATCATCAGTTAGTGAATTCCACTCAACTATTTCGTGAAAACTTCATTTTCGTTGGGTTATCTTGTTTTAAATAAAATATATGCATTATTTTTGTTTTTTTTTTAGAGAAAGGTAGCGTCTTTATCCGACGTTTATTTCGTTTAAAAATAAACTTAGTTGGAAATTTGAATGTTGGGATTGACTTGGGTTTAATCTGATCGTGAGCTTTTTTTGCCTTGCGTTCTGAAACGGTGAGTAAATATAAGCAGGAAATTATAATGATTTTAGATTAGTTAGAGAAACTGTCGTGGAATGAGGGGAGAAAAAAAAACTTTTTTTTTTTGGTGGGGGTGAGGCGGGGAGATAAGAATGATAAGTGACGATAGATAGTGTATTCTAGAAGCATTGGATAATGGAATAATATTTAAATAAACATGTGTAGATATTTTTATTTTTTTTTAATAATATCATATTTTTGGTTTTTGATACATAAAACTATGTATTATTATTCTCTTATTATAAGCTTTGTTTGGTTCAAAAACTAAATTTTGGAGATAACTTTTATTGTTTTGAGAATAAAAAATATTTCTAATGTAAACTAGAACAATAATAAATTTAAATTTGGATTTATCCATAATTTTTTTGGAGGATATCCCAAATTAAAGAGAGAAACAGCATTTTTATTTATCTATTTATCCAAAAATATTTACCTATTTATTTATCTATTTATATAATAAAATGAAGAAAGGAATATTTTTTACAAAAAATAATCGGCATTAACTAGAACGACGTATACTAATCTTGGTATAAATACATCAAATATGTTTCATAGTAAGCAAACCTCTCACACAAGTACGAATTAATAATTTTGAACGCACTATCCAAGATAGTAGCATACTATCCGTTTGATTGTGAAATAACCGTTGCGGTGTTTAAACATTTTTATATTTAACACTCCCCCTGACGTATGGGCTCGAGACTTGGTCGTAGCGTGGGCTTGAATTAAATAGGAAAAAATTAATATCTATGAGCTTGGCGTGACTAACTCAAGACTCTGTTTTATCTGTGTAAACAACCGTTATACTCTAAAAACTTAAACTATTAAAAAATAATATTTAAACATTTTTATATTTAACATCTATATAAATTAATAAACATAGCTAGAAATGTGAATCAAATAGGATTCAAACTTGGGATTTAGGATGTCAACCATCAAGCTCTTTATCATTTGCGCTAAGACGGTTGGTGTTATTTTGTTGAAATTTCACTCTCCAATGTATACAAATCAACAAATGTGTACGAGAGAGAGAGAGAAGAGAGAGAGAGAGAGAGAGAGAGAGAGAGCTACGGGTGGTGACCAGTAAAAATGAGGATAATAAAATCGAACTTTAGATTATCTTGAAACTAAGAGAGCTCAATACTGAGTCTACAATAATATTATCAAAAAATTAATGTTATTACAAAAAATGACTCTCTTTTTTTTTAAGATAAATGTAGGAAACTATCCGCATTATTCATCAATAGAAAACTAATTTAGCATCGATTGTGAAGACAATCAGAACCTTGGAAAAATAAAATAAAAAAAGTACAAATACAACAACAAAAAAAAAAAAAGAAGAAAACGAAGAAAATAGCAATTCAACGAAGTGCATGCTTCCCAATAGTTCAAAAGTTGACTAATACATTAAAATAGCTAGGAAAGCCAGATTGTAAACCTTGTCGCGACCATTCAATTCAGATCGACTACCAGAGAGTGAGCAGATAGAAATGTAACTCCTTTAAAACGCATCTACAACTAAAAAAAAGCATGAATGGTTCAGAATTGATTTTACAACTGGGAATGAAATAATAAGCCAATTTAATGGTGCTGACGCATGCATGGATGTATCGTGATAATCTTGTGTGTTCCAGATTTGGTACCGATCCCTGTGCATGGACAAGCAGTTTCCGGGCCCCGGATCATTTTCAATAGTTGTAAGAGCCAATAATAATTTTGGACACGTCGAATTAATTGCTTGTTTCATTTACTCCCAGTAGTTATCAGCTTCGAGAGAAGAATCTGATAGACACACTAACAATGTTCGTCTTTTTGGGCTCAATACACTGAAGCAATCGCTACCACTTGTGCGAGATCGTTGTAGGGATAGAGCACAAGCATGTTACCACCGCGTAATCCAGGACGATATATTGTTCCACAATCACAAAATAAAAATACATTTTTTAAAAATCTAATATCAATAATTGTGAGAGAACAATGTTTTTAAGTGTTTATTCTTATCGTATTTACAGGAGGATTCTCAAAATCATGATTTCATATAAAACTTAGGTGGCGTATGTACGTGGATAAACATTCAATGGTCCCCCATCGTAGGTTTCAGCGCTATTCATCAGTCAATGACTCTTGAAAACAAAATATGCCTCATCTATCATTGCCACTTTTTATGTAGTATTTTATTAAGCAACACTGGTTCGTTTGACAAAATCTAGAAATATATAATTTGGAGAATCATGGCCTTAAAAGACATTTTCTTAGCTTTATTTTTGTTTTTATAAAGCAAATTCAGAAGATGAAAAGTTTGACACACGTCTGTATATGTCGGATGTTAGGATAACTGTGGTTATAACTGTAACTAAAAGCAGAAACAAAACACCGATAAATATGAATCGCACGTGCCAAGGACCAAGCGGACTCCACGTCCCGCAATGCACATCCGCTCGTATTATAGGACCAAATCGATCCAAACCTACTATCAATGCCAATTGGGCTTAAATGGACCCTCCGTGCAATTACTACATTTGTTTTCATACGCGATAATTCCCTTTCCTTTCGAAAGCTACAGGTTGGCATATCTAATCTAACACACAAGCCACCGAGAAATTATTGTCTCCACCAAATGCATCTGTATATATCGTACACCGCATACGAATTTAAAAATTAATACAATAAAACATTCTCTTCCCTAGAGAGAAAGCTTATTACTTTATGTCATAGAATATGTTCGAGAAACTAAATTCTCATTTGGGGGATCTAAAAGAGTGAGTGTAGTGCACGGTGCACCGGGTGCACGGAATAATTTCCGAGGCCACTCTGTGCTCGATCGCTTGAGCCTATTCGTGCATTTTTAAATTTATCCAGCTGCCTCCATCAAAGAGAGGGAAAAAAAAAAAAACCCCACATTGGGCCCAAAATGGGGGCCCACGATTGAGAGGGCCGGAAAACCGAGCCCACGTGGTCCATCGTGCGCCGGACTAGCTCCCCTAACTACCCGCTTCTCGAGGTAAGATCGAAATCAATGCCACGTGGCCTTCTCTCGTTGGAGCATTTGATCTACCGAATAGTAACTGGTTGGATAAAGGTCGAGATCCATTGAAAGGTTCTTCGTGGATCGGTGCGAAGAACTTTTTTTATTTATTTTTTTTTTTAAGAAAAAAAAAAAAACGGAAAAAACACTCCCGCACCCAATATTGGGCTTCAGGCTATATGTTGTTAAATGGGCCCGATAAGTTATAGCCTATTTAAGTTTGCGCAAATGGATCAACTTGGCCCGTTTACAATGGTAGGCCCTCGGCTATAGTGAACGTTGAAATAAAATTAAATGATCAGATATTTGCTCAAGTGATGTAATATAGTCATAACTAATCCATCGTAACTAAAATTTCGATATTTAACCGTCTAAATTACCTTGTCTAGGGGGGATGTATTGTCCAAGCTTTTTGCTCACAATACAATTATGCGAGCAAGGACTATTAACCAATTTAAAGAAACAATATTATTCCTTCAATAATAGCAAACCCATGAGAACAGCATCCGCATGTGACACTGCAATAGTCATATTCCATATAGAAGTACAATAGTTAACATTATTGTTATTATAATATAAAAACACGGTTGGTGTACGTTATTATTTTCTAGTAATAAAATCAGCAAAAGCCAACAACAAAGCAAGATGCTCTTGGGATTTATTTATTGCAAAACAGTATTACTACAGTATTATAAAACGATAAAACTCTCAAAAATATATTTAGAATAATTAATGAAAATTGTGATGTAGATCTATTGGAATACGCAACAAAAGAAAGTCGCCTCATTAATTACTTAATAATAACTGTTGAAAAACGACAATCTAATTTTCCATTCAGGTGATTCTGCTTTATAATTATTTCTTTTACATATACCTCACCAATAATTAGTAGTTTTTATTTGTTATTGCTCATAACAAGTCCCATCTAAGAGAGAGCTATTTGGGATAAGTCAATATTAATGTTTTCATAATGGGTTTAGACTTAGTTTTAAGCCGAGTTAAAATTCAAAACAACAATCGTTGTATAGCCTATAGCGACCGCTACCCGGAATGGTCAGCAAAGAGAATCTGTACGTTTGCCTTTTTTTTTTCATCAGGGCATCTTTTCCCAATTTTCTTCCTTGTTACGATTATTAATAATAAGATACATTATTAAAGTAACGAAGCGAAAAGGATGGAGAGTGGGAGAAGAGAGAGCAGGGAGAGTGGGAGAAGAGAGAGCTGTGGTGTACGAAGGAAGGAGAGTGGGAGAAGAGAGAGCAGGGAGAGTGGGAGAAGTGAGAGCAGTGGTGTACGAAGGGAGGAGAGTTGGCAGGAGAAGTTAAGGAGGAAGAAGAAGAAGACCGTGAAGAGAGTTGCCTGGGCGGACGAGGTGGGTGGCGTGTTAGTGACGCTCATCAATGGGCATGCTGTTGATGAGTTGGCTTTACCTGCTTTGGGTAGAGGCGATCCCCGAGGGAAGAAGGGGGAGTTTAATGATGAACACCACTTGGGCTTGACTCAGGGCTCGACAGATAAGGAAAGGTTAGTCTTTCATGAGCCCGGCAAAGGAGAACCCCAAGAGAAAAAGCCAGGGTTTAATGGTGTTCACCATTCGGGTTTGCCTCGGGCTTCGACGGTAGGACCAGGGAAGGGGAGGCCGACCTTACCTGCTTGCGGCAAAGGTGCTTCCCGAGGGGAAGAGGCGACGTTTAATGCTGATCATCATTCGGGGTTGCAACGGGATACGCCCGGAATCGCTAGACCCAGGGGGGAAGGTGGAAGCATTTACTACCCCAAGGTGGACTCGAGCTCTTATAAGGAGGCGGCGCTAAGAACTCCGTCGTCCCGTTCCACTTTGCTAATCCTCGTCAAGCCTCCACTAAACCTCCTCCTGCTAGCCCAAGGGCATCCCCGTTTCGTAAACAGAGGAGGAGGTGCTTCCGGTGTCTCGCAAGTGATCACCCGATTGCGAGTGCGAGACCGTCCGTTGCTTCAAGTCTTGTGGCGAACGGGACACGGGGCTCGCAAGCTGCGGGGACATCCGGTGACGGCTACATCGACATGAATCGGGACATCCATCGTAGAGCGCGCGCTCCGATCCGAAGGTGTACGTGCCGTACACGGAAGAATACTGCGGCGAGTGGAAATGAGGCGCAACGCCTTACTCGCGGACGTCATCCGGTAGGCTAATCTTGGACCGGATCCCATTTCGCCATCAAGGGTGCCTTGGCAAGCCGATTCGGTGGGTACACGGACGACTTTGCCGTAGCGCGATGCGGGGAAAGGGAGTACGCAATATTCCTACCGGAGTGGGCCCCGACCGCGGTCTGATCGGGAGGCAAATTCTCGCTTCAACAACTTACGGCTACGGTGTTACCCGTGGGGTCGATGTCGCTACGCTCGTCCTCGTCTCGTTCGTTTAGAGCATGGATTCGAACATAAATCTCCCATTCGAGATATGGGCGGTGGCGCGCGTGGCGGCACTAGTCGATGGGTTCGGCGGTTCATTAGGGCGGACGCGTGACCAAGGCAATGACGGATCTCGTGCTTCAGGTGTCAAATCGGCCTTGACTCCATCGGCGATGTCCCTCGGGAATCATGCGTCGTCATTGGCGACGAACTTTTCCGGTGATGGTACACTTGGAGAGGCGGGAACGGGTAGAGGTAGCGGGAGCTCCAGCTCCGCCGGCGCCTCCAAGGAATGATCAGGAGGAGGCTGGAGCGCCGATGGGGGAACAACAACAGCAACAGGCGCATCCGGACATCGGAGGAAATGACCGCCGGACGAGGAAATGGAGGACGACGCGGGGGAGGTGGAGGAAGCCGAGCCTGTTACGTCCACGCGCAGGGGGTGGTGCAAATCTAAGTCCCTAAGGTTACCCTTCGCATCCAACCCACTGTCTGCGGCGGTCAGGGGGCGGCCGGTGGTGCAGGGCCGACCGGCGAGTCGGCTCGCACAGGTAGCACGAGTCGTAGGCGCCGGGCTCGAGGCATCGGGGGCTCTCGGTCCGAGGCATGCAGGGAGAAGCGGGCTTCCCAAGATTTTCACTGAGGTGGCTCGGAGGTCTAGTGGGAGTAAGGCGAAGGTCCTTTCTACTTTTCCCTCTTCTAGGTCTCTTTCTATTCTGTCTCATTCCTCTTTGTCGGAGACCCCTCCTCGGGAGAAGTCACCATCGACTTTGGTGGTTAAGGGCTTCAGAGGCTTTTTTTCTCGTACCCGCTCTGACGTAGTCTCGACTGGGGTGCCCCACAGCCCCCAAGGCTCGACTTGCGAGTCTGCGGCAGCCCTGGGCCGAGTCACGAGGCCCGTTTTCGACGGTTCGACTTCTCCTTTTCTGCTGGAGCCTTCTTTGGGCTTGGTTACAGTTCATGTGGGGGCTCGTGGGCCGGGCCTTCGAGCCTTTTTCCCTGGATCGGAGGTCGTGGGATTGGTGGAGCTCCAGCACGGGGCTGGTGGGCTGGGCTACTTTTTTCTTTCCTGTGGTGCGGTTAGCACTTGGCACGCGGTGGGGTCAGGGAGAAGCTCCGTTGCAGCGCTCGTTTGGAAGACACGATGGGTTCCCACTTTGGATTGGTTGCGGGACCCACTCTCGGGTATCTGTTGGGAGGCTGCTGCGGCGGACGACGGACCGGCTAGTGGAACGAGGGGGTGAGCGGCGACGACTCAGAGCCGCCCCCGTCAGTGATGGTTTCGGAGGCGGTTGAACAGGGATTGGCGATCGGCGACGACTTAGAACTGCCATCTGCAGAGCTGGCGCCGGTAGTTTCGGGGACTTCTCCGGACCTTCTCCAGATCAGTCTCTGCGAGGTGAGCCCCAGCAGTGCCGGCCGTCGCTGCAGCAAACGCCTTAACGGAACTCTCGGGAGCAACGCTCTGTCTAAAGCTATGTCGAGGAAGGCTATTCTGAGGGAAGGCGAGAAAAGTGAGACGCCTGATCGCGCTGTTAGGAGGATTTTGCGTAAGAGCCGGGCCTGTGGTGTCATTCTGGAGGTGGCGGAGGCTGAGAGCTTCGTCGAGTCCGGAGCTGCCTGTGTGTAGGGTGGTTGGGTTGTCCTGGTTTTTGGGGTTTTTGTGGTGTAGGGGTGTCTAGTGTGTCTTCGTGTTGTGTGTGTGTAGTTGGAATGTAAGGGTGAATAGCCTCTCTAAGCGTAACGCCGTTAGGCGGTTGTCTCTAGGTATAGCTTGGGGGTGGTGTGTCTCCAAGAGTCCAAAGTGAATCGTGTGTCGGGGTCCTTTTTGCGTAGTGTGGCCGGCCCCTTTTTGAACAAATGCGTCTTTGTGGAATCGGACGGTGCTTCCGGGGGTCTCATTACGTGTTGGAGTTCTCGTGCGTTCATTTGTCACGATGTTATTGTAAGAAAATTTTCGATCACTGTTCGCTTGTCTCATGCGGTGTCGGGCAACTCCTTCTATGTGACTAATGTGTACGGGCCGGCAACTTGGGACGGTAAAGAGGAGTTCTACTTGGAACTGGCGCAGCTCAAATCTTGCTGTGAAGGAGGATGGGTCATTTGTGGAGACTTCAACAGTACAAGGCGGCAAGAAGAGCGAAAAGGGAAGACTTGGAGTACGAGAGCTACTGACTGTTTCAACGAGCTTATTAGAGAACTAGCGGTAATCGACATACCCCTGCGGAACCAAGCATTCACGTGGTCGAACATGCAGAAAGATCCGACGCTAGCAAGACTGGATCGGTTCTTAGTCTCAACGGAGTGGGACCTGGATTTCCGTTGACCGGACGGAAGCGCTACCGGGTCACTTAGATCATTGCCCCGTTCTCTTATCGGCCAGAAAACTATCAAAAGGAAGGAAAAATTGTTTAGATTCGAGGAAGCTTGGATGAACCACCAGGGATTTATCAACCAAGTACCAAACTGGTGGAAGGAACGGGGACCTGAGAAGACAGCAGTGCTCACCTTCACAGCGAAACTAAGACACTGCCGGCAAAGGATCAAGGAATGGTGTAGACTAGAGTTCTATAGCATAAGAGGGATGAAAGAGGAGCTGATGACTCAGATTCGCGAGATCGACCTAGCAGAAGAACAAGGCACTTTAGACGAGACAAGAAGACAGGTAAGAGAAGACCTGAAAGCAAGACTAGGAAGAATTCTGGACGACGAAGCTTCTTTGTGGCGGACGAGGGCTAAACAACACTGGCTACGGGAAGGGGATCGGAACACAAAGTACTTCCACAGTATAGCCAACGGAAGGCGAAGAGACAATTGTATCGGTGTGGTCGTTGAAGACGGCAGAATTTATCAAGCGGAAGAGGAGAAAAAGGCCTATTTCTTTCGTAAGTTTAAGGAGCTCTTCAAGCCGAATGCCTATGCCCCAGAATCGTTTGGGGACTGGAGCGGCCTCTTCACGCAAGGGCAGGGGGTGGATGATAAGCTTAGGAGGCTAAGTGAAAGTTTTGCCATGGACGAGATTAAGCAGGCCGTCTTCCAATTATGGAGTGATAAAGCCCCGGGTCCGGACGGATTTTCACTAAAATTTTACCAATCATTCTGGGATACTGTTAAGGATGATATTTTCAACATTTTCCAAGAAATGTATGAGGGGAGACTGTCCACGGCACCCATTGACTATAGCTTCGTTTGCTTGATCCCTAAGAAGGTCGGGGCGGAGAGAGCAAACGACTTCCGACCCATTAGCCTGATTAACGGTATCCAGAAGATTGTTTCGAAGGTTCTAGCCAATCGGCTAGTAGCGGTCTTGGATGTCTTGATCTCCCCATCACAATCGGCCTTTGTGAAGGGGAGGAACATCACCGACGCGTATGCGACAGTGTCGGAAATCATAGGTTGGGGCTGTAAGGAGAGTGTTGAAGGGATCGGCATAAAGGTCGACTTCGAAAAAGCCTATGATAGGATCCACTGGCCATTCCTCTTTAGCATTTTACGATGGTGGGGATTTGACAATAAGTGGTGCGGATGGATGGAACAGTGTGTGTGCAACGCGAAAGTAGCCATTTTGGTCAACGGGGAACCTACCAATTGGATTAAAACCGGGAGAGGAGTACGGCAAGGAGACCCGCTCTCACCCTTTCTGTTCTTACTGGTGGCGGAGTGTCTAACCAGAATGTCTAATGGGGCCGTAGCTAACAACCTTCTCAAAGGGATTGGACCGTCTGACGAAAGTAGAACCACGCTCATTCAGTTCGCAGACGATACTTTCTTTTTCTGCGAGGCCAGGAAAAAATATGTGAAAAACCTTAGACTAGTGTGGAGCCTTTTCGAGTGGGCATCGGGAATGAAAATCAATAAGGACAAGTCTGAACTGTATTACATGGGGCAGATCGAGGGCAGGGCGGCAAGATTAGCAGATCTTCTGAAGTGCAAAGTGGGTACCCTGCCTACCAACTATCTTGGCCTTCCTCTCTCCCCTAGACCCCCACGAAGTACGTGTGAGAGAAATCATCCAAAAAATTCAACGCCGCATTGACGGATGGCAAGCCAAACTACTTTCGAGAGGGGAGACTTATCCTGGTCAACGCTATCCTTACCAATCTCCCCCTATACTTCCTATCGGTGTTCAAGGCACCTAAATGGGTACTTAAGCGTATTGAAGCGTTGCGCAGGGATTTTTTCTGGAACGGTGGAAGTAACTATTTAGGCAAGGGATGTCTGGTAGCTTGGAAGAGTGTCTGTTTAAGCAAAATACAAGGGGACTAGGCATCTTGGATTTAGCCACTATGAATAATGCTCTGCGATCAAATGGTGGTGGAGGTTTCTCACTGAACCTCAGCTTCAGTGGATAAAGATTATCAGAGCAAGATATTACCGTAGAAGAAGACCTTTGAGGGAAGGAAAACGCGTCAGCCTCTACTCATGTTGGTGGAAGGGGTTGTCGGCAACGCCGTTGTGTTTATTTGGGGAATTACCCACTCGCTGGGCAACGGGAACTCGGTCGATTTTTGGACGGACAGATGGTGTGAGGGAACCTGCTTACAATTAGCCTTCCCAGAGATCTATGCGTTGACTGAACGCAAACTAGTTTTGATAAAGGACTGTCTTGACATTCAGGGCTGGAACTGGGAAGGAATAGTCAGCGACGAGGTGATTGCAAGGGCCGGGATGGGTGATGCTTTCGCGTTACTCAAGGAAAGGGTGTCTGGATTCATCATAACACAACGGCCGGATGTTATCCATTGGCGGTGGGCGGCTAATGGAGTCTTCTCTGTCAAATCGGCCTATTCGATGTTGAATGACGGGGGAATGAGAGATGGACGCGATAACAATATTTGGGGCCTTCGTATACCTCTTAAGGTTAAAGTGTTTTGCTGGCTAGTGCTTAAGAGGAGGATCCTAACGGTGGATAATCTCGCAAAGAGGGGTTGGTCGGGGGATATGTCTTGCCCGCTGTGTAGGGTACACGATGAGTCGGTGGACCACCTTCTCGCTCAATGCGTATTCACTAAGTTTATTGTACTAATGGGGGTTGAGAGTATCCAAGAGACGGAATTGGGGAATGATGTTATTCAAACACAGGATAAGTGGTCGATCTTGAAAGGAACGCAGAATACGAGGAATATGCTTTCGACACAGCGGCGGTGGTGGTGTACTTGGAAGGCTAGGAACGATGTGATTTTCAGGAGTTACAACTCGACCCTCTTTTGGTGGCTCGCGAAGTCGGAGTTGCCTTGAGATGCAGGAGTTGTGCGCACTCTCCCCCGGCTAGTCGTCCTACCGTGGTCTATTTTAATAACTTGGTTTCGCGTTCTTCTTTTCGAGGCCTTAGTTGCTCATGTGCTAATTCATCGCTCGAGTGAATCGGCGGGTAGCGTGCTACCACTTTTCACTCAAAACAAAAAAAAAAAAAAAAAAAAAAAAAAAACTTTGCCTTTTTTCTATTCCTACCTCTCTTGTTTTCTTGATTTTTCTTCTTCTTTATTTTTTGCTTTATTTTTACCTTTTTGCTGGTTGCTCGGAGGCCTAAGCTGCTTCCATTTTGTACGCTAATGAATGAAGCAGGTAGCGTGCTACCTATTTCTCAAAAAAAAACTTTGCTTACAAGTTACTTCACAATAACAATTAATAATTAATTAATAATTAACAATTAACAATTAACATCAACATTAAATAAATAAATAGAAAAATAAGTAAAAACAGAAAACTAAAATTAAAATTTTTTTTAAAAAAAAGCTTGAACAAAAATTGGAACTGGTCGTACCATTCCGGCCCACCCGGCCCATGTAGAATCCTGCACGCGTGGCTTAATTCTGAAACCGTGCCCAAATAAATAAGGCTTTTTTAAAAAAAAAGGGGGTGAGCTCACTGAAGGTGACCGCACCCTCAACTGGATTCTAGAAGACTAGACCGGCATCCCTCACCTGTCTCCTTTGACCTTCGCATGTCCCACCAGTGCTAACGCATCCAATTAGAACGAGGAAAATGATAAATACACTCCTCTTTTCTCCCCTCCCATCACTTACCTTCTTTAAAAAAAAATTTAAAAATTTTATTTATTTATTTATTTATTTGAGAGATAGGTAGTACGGTCACTGTTTCGATCATTTTATTTAGAAATAAACTTAGAAATGTGAATCAATTATGATTGACTTAGATCTCAGTCTGCATTATCGCTTTTTGCCATTTACTTTAAGGACGGTCGGTAAAATTTTAATTTTAACTCCCGTTTTTGAAACAAAATATTATACTAAGCATCATCTAGATATTCCCAAGTTGACTCTGTCTCATTAAATTATTGTTGATGATATATCCATTAGATAAATCCATAATTTTTTCTTATTATGATTTGACAATTTAAAAATTTTGTGATCAATATTTAATATTTTATCGTTGGTCTAAATGTTAGTTATTTATTAGTGTTTCAGTAATTTATTAGAAACAATGGAATTGAAAATTTTTTTTTTTTTTTTTTGAGAGATAGGTAGCACGCTACCCGCTTCGTTTATTTCATTTAGAAATAAACTTAGCTATAAATGTGAATCAACTAGGATTCAATTGAAAATATATTGTTAATAATTTTATTCAATGCTATTAAGTTAATAATATAAAATTAATGATATTTTGATGAGCGTTATATTATTGGTCTAACTATCGAGTCTTGAGCTCCTAATTCTGGTTTGATCATTTTTGTAATTACTGGTGGAGTTAGTGAATTTTTAAGCTCGTAATTCATATTTATTATTATATTATTATATATTGTTCATATTTTGTAAAAAAGAATTTTAGGGGGTGGTACAACTCTCAAAAATAAGGCGTATGTTTATCAACGTACTTACCGAATAACGCAATCGCAGCGAAATAAAAACCGAGCGGGCCCCGCTCCTCCGATTTCATCGCGCGCGCGAAGTGGGGGGCGGTAACTTCACCTCATAATTAAGCTAAGGTGCGAAGGGGCGATTTCTCCTTCGCCTTTTACCTTCCCTCCTCGTTCACTTTATAAATAAAAGGAGGCGGAATTAGGAGAGAGAGAGAGAGAGAGCGAAAAAGGAGAATTCCGAGGGCGAAGTAGGGTTCGGAGTCTCCGATCCTTCGATTCTATTCGAGGTGATTCGAATTTTTAGCGGTTTGTCTCGATTCTTTTTATGGTTTGAGTTTGGAGGTAGGTGGAGGAGAAAGCGAAGGTCTCGTGATTGGTAGGTGGGGAATTTTATTCCGTTTGATTTGATTGTTTTGTGATTGCATGGATTTGGTTTGTTAATTTTGTAGTTTAATGTTTCAGTTATGGTTGGATTTTATTTGATTCTATTGTAGATGCCGTAATCTTCTGAATTCGACGTGTTTTTGGCAGTGAATTGTGTGGTAATATCGGTAAACTTGTTCTCGTAATCTTGTTTTTGTATGTTATGTTGATGCGAAGCTGGAAGAGGGGTCGAATTGAATTAATGATCATATGATTGCTGGAAAAAAGCTTTTCATGTTTGGTTACTGATGATTTGAGTATGAAAAGATAGTAGCGAGTATTCGTTAAGTATAGTGACGAGAAGTATTAGGAAAAATATTAAGAAATATCGACCGTTCCTAGCGCAAGTGGCAAAAGGGTTTGGTGGTTGGTACCCGAGAACCAAGTTCGAATCCTAGTCGATTCACATTTCTAACTAAGTTTATTTCTAAATGAAATAAATGAAGCGGGTAGCATGCTACCTTTCTCTCAAAAAAAAAAAAAAAAAATCTGGAATTATAGGTTTTTGATCTTAGAAGGCACAATTTTAACGCGGTAGAGTGATGAGAAGCTGTTGGATGTTTCCTTCTATTGTTGTAGCTTCGGTTAGGTTCTATTATGATGTGAAATACATGGTGATTTTTTATTTCTAGAGTAGCTCTTGGCACCTTAGTTAGAATCGACAAGTATTTTGGGTAACATAACAAGGCTTCAGAGTTCAGAAATGTAAGTTTGTTAGAACTGATTACTAGTATTTTGGGTTGGAAACAAAATTTGGTTTCTCAGGTATCGGCGACTAGAGTTTAGCTTTTCTCTTATTGTCATAATAACGTATCTTAAAATACTATGGTAAATGACCATGTTTAATCTTCTTGTTGTTGCTTACAGGTTTCTTGTGCTTGGCTTACTCCGCCTGCAACTTGATATCCTAGCATTTAGGAAATGGCTTTTGCATCTTCAATTAATTGTGTTGGTTCTACCAGTCCACAGCAATGTGGGCTGCGTCAAAGTGGGGATCCACATTTCTGTCGCTTTAATCGTTCAAAAGTTAGCAGAAATGAGAAGAGGGCTAGAATGGGATCGCAAGCTATGGTTGTTAGATCTGTCTTTGTCAGTCCAGCGATAGACTTTTCAAAACCAGATTGGAAAAAGCACTTCCAGGAGGATTTCGATAAGCGATTTAATTTGCCTCATTTGAGGGATATTCTTGATATTGAGCCAAGGCCAACTACTTTCTCCCTGAAGAGAAGGTGATTTCACCCTTTTCCTTCTTACAATATTGCAACTCAAATTTTGGGGTATATCAAAAATTGATCATTTATGTTCTGCCAATTGCTGCTTATACAGTTATATGTAATCAGGAGCTAGACCTCTGCTTTGTAAATATTTGCTAATTAAAGCACGTTGGAGACAATATTCTGTTCTTCTAACAATTGTTATGTTCTTTGATGGTTGTGACAGAGGCACTTTAGACGACAGTAATGGTGCACCGATCAATGGATGGAACGGCTATGTGAATGATGATGACAGGGCCCTTCTAAAGGTCTTCTTTATTCATAATAACTAGATCACAAGTTCTTCAGTAGTTGATTCGTTTGCTGCTAGTTTGGTACATCATGAACACAACTTTCTGTTTATACAGTCCACTGGAGATTATTAACGTTTCTTCCATATTGATACTGGAAAGCAGGTTATTAAGTTTGCTTCACCAAATTCTGCTGGAGCGGAGTGCATTGATCCTGATTGTGAATGGGTTGAGCAATGGTACTTATATATGAAGCATTAAAATTTTGCTACTCAGTTTAATTCATGCTTTCTCCATAATAAGACACGAATTATGCATGATACATGTGTTGGTCTCCTAGACTTATCGTATGCTGTTATCCCATGTGAAGTTACAAAGCATCATGCGAAGTTTTCTCCATCTCATTTCTTTTGTTGTTCTTTTCTATACCCATTGATAACTTGAACTATGCTCGCAGCCTTTCTGGTTGAAGTAACAGAGATTAAAAATATATTACTGGCAGAGTCCTTGATATCCTTTTCAAAATTAATTTATCTTGCTTCAGGGTGCACCGTGCTGGGCCTCGCCAGCAAATATACTTTGAACCTGAGGCTGTAAAAGCTGGTATTGTCACTTGTGGCGGGCTCTGTCCTGGTCTCAATGATGTTATTAGACAGGTTAGTTGCCACATTGGAAATTACTTCCTATAAAATATCTTCGCTGTAACAACCATTTTCTTTTCTGCTGCACTTCACTCAATTCACTGCAGCCTAACAGAGACCTAGCTATTCATTTAGCATTTGTAGCTTGTAATTTTGTTTCCTGATTGTTCGATATAGATTTGGCATTTTATACTGGCAGTTTCCAATTAGGAACTGCAGACAACTTCTCTGAAAAACACGTTTTAATTGTCCTGACTTGGTTAGTTTAAAGACTATTGGGTCCAAGTCCCTACACACAAAACTCCAACAAAAATAGTGATCCATGAAAATTTGTGTAATAAACTAGAAAGATTTAAAGAATGCATGATCATCTTTTGATGTTTTTTTGCTTCGAAAATTTTTTGATGCATGTACATGATTTCTTAAATAAACTGATGTCAGCATGATGTTATAAATACATTATATATTAAACAAACCAAAGAAAATTATTATAGCACGTATAGCAATTAAATTACATGCCATAAGCTAATATATGAGACATCAAGTTGACCATGGTAATAGAGGGGATATAACTCAGCCAGATTAAGGACCAACTCAGGGTCCGAATGGCCTGACTTGAGTGATTCAGCTGTTTTTTAAGAATGGTTCAGAAAGACAGCCTACTTTGCTGTCTCATTTTAATATTCTCTTGTGGTTGCAGATTGTGCTTACCCTTGAAAAATATGGCGTTAAAAATATAGTAGGAATCCCATTTGGTTATCGTGGATTTTTCGAGAGGGGTTTGTCAGAAATACTGGTGAGAACTACTTTCTGTCTGTTGGATGGAGATTTGGATGGTCATACTCTCTATCTGTATTCTGAGTTATTTCTTCACTTTCAGCTTTCACGTCAAGTTGTCGAAAACATTAATCTTGCTGGTGGGAGTTTGTTGGGTGTTTCTCGTGGAGGGGCAGAAATTAGTGAGATTGTAGACAGCATTCAGGTACGTATATAATTATATTATGAATTTCCTGCTCGTTTTTTGACAGCTCTTCTACAATTCACGGTCATATTCCGAATATTGATTCCCTGCTAAACTGCAATCACATGATAGTTGTCACTTTCACATTTCAGGCTAGGGGAATTGATATGCTTTTTGTACTGGGTGGAAATGGCACACATGCAGGGGCTAATGCAATACACAATGAGGTATTCCTTCTTTGATTGGTAAAAAACCAAGTTTTCAGTTGAATCGCTTTGCTGTTGTAAACTGAGGTTTGTAAATTCTCAAGTGATGTCAACCATGCCATCTGTGCTTTATACTTGAAATCATCTAAGTCACCTGCATGCTTATATCTGCTTTCTGTTGAAGCAGTGCCGGAAGAGAAAACTGAAAGTGTCGGTTGTTTGTGTGCCAAAGACTATAGACAATGACATACAGCTAATGGACAAGACATTTGGTTTTGATACAGCCGTAGAAGCAGCTCAACGGGCAATCAATTCTGCATACATCGAGGTAAGAGGTCCCTATACTTCTTAGGTGGCTATTTTGCTGTACTTCAGAACTTGTGTTAGAGAGTTTTACTTGTATACATCCCTGCAAAACCAAGAAGATGCTGTGAATTTTCTTGTTGATGAGTTTGTTTGGCACTCATGTAGGCACAAAGTGCTTATCATGGCATTGGACTGGTCAAGCTGATGGGAAGAAGCAGTGGATTCATTGCCATGCATGCATCACTTGCTAGCGGTCAAACAGATGTCTGTTTGATCCCAGAGGTATATTGTAATCATGTTCGTTTACCCTTTTCCTCATGAGCTATGACTATCTGTTCTAATTCAGTAACACTCGAATGAAGGTGCCTTTTACTTTAGAGGGACCAAGTGGGGTCTTACAACACCTCGAACATTTGATAAAAAGCAAAGGATTTGCTGTGGTTTGTGTTGCTGAAGGAGCAGGACAAGTAAGAGAATATTCGAAAAATTATGCCTTTAAATCTGTGTAGCCTATTTCTTCTTACAAGAATTTTGTGCATTTTATTTTCATCTATTATAGTATACAAGAATGCTTTTCTACCATCTTCTGGTATATAGCTTGTAAATTTCTATATAATTTCTTTTAGGCTGTTTTCCTTAAGCCATTTATATTTTCAGGAGCTGCTGCAAAAGTCAAATGCAACAGATGCATCAGGAAATGTTGTTCTTAGTGACATTGGAGTTCACCTTCAACAGCAGGTTCGTCTCTCATTTCCTCTAACCATGTTTCAGTATAGGTAGAGTATCGAGCATGCCTCTTTACCAGGAGAAAAAGTAATGCTTAAATAGCAAAAGAGTTGGGGGGTTTCTATATGTCGAATCTGATTTTCCTCTTTAATGGCCATTAGAACTTTGCTTGTTGAGTAAACATTGAGCGAGGACATGGATTTTCCAGTGTACTTTCTTTAATCCCGTTTTTTTTTTAAACCTGACTTGGCAATATGTTTTTATGCTGTGCGGTGATCAAGTTATCATACTGTACTCTCTGCATAATTCTATTCTAAATATCAGGATGCAACTTTTGTACAAATTATTAGTAGATATGCCCATATCTGTCATACCTGATTACCTTCTATTTAACAATAATATTATACTTTTGGTGGCAGATCAAAAGACATTTCAAGGAAGTAGGAGTCCATGCTGATGTGAAATACATTGATCCGACCTATATGGTCCGAGCAGTCCGTGCAAATGCATCTGATGCTATCCTCTGCACCGTACTTGGACAAAACGCTGTAAGAATCTCTTTAGGGAGTCGTATCAAATTACTAATACTTCTGAAGAAAAAGTAGAACTTCTATATAGTATTGTTTTTGCTGATACGGACCGCTCTTGTCATATGGTTTTGCTCATATATTTCCTTTACAACAAATAAACATCTTCAACGTTGGCATTTACGTTTCTACTACTAGGGTACTATAAATGGACTAATGATCGCCAAACAAAATGTTACTACAGGTTCATGGTGCCTTTGCTGGGTTTAGTGGCATTACAACCGGCATATGCAACACGCATTATGTCTACCTACCCATTCCCGAAGTCATTAGATCTCCTAGGCTGGTGAACCCCAATAGTCGGATGTGGCATCGTTGCTTGACATCTACTGGTCAACCTGACTTCCTTTAGTTTTTCCAGAGACATCCCTACAATCTCTTGGATTCAAGCGAAAAATGCATACCTTCTTCTTCCTCCTATCACACAGGTTCTTCTCCATGGTAATATTTCTTATTCATGTAGCTTCTGCCTCCATGGCCAAATTCTTACTTAATTTTAGTAGTCACAAAAATTATCCCCATCTGCAACGATGATGGGAGAGACTAAATGAGGGCCCTCTTTATACAGCATTTTTGTGTATTTGTAATACTAATTATTCAATAAGGGGGCAATATAATAACTAGACATCTGCAAAAGGCAGATGCACCATTTTTGGCATCACATAGTGCTTGTATATGAAAGTTCACAATAATCATGTTAATATAACAGTAAATCAGTATTGTAACAGAGCACTTGAAGAAAATCTATTGGTTGTGTTTTTTATCCTTTTCTGTTATCTGCAGTTTACATCATAGCTGCTGCTTTATTACGTTAGTTGTAATAACTCTACAATATTTCAAAGTACATCTAGCCTTGTTGATCTACCAAATATTACTTTCTGCAGCGTTTTCTTCTTTTTTCTTTTCTTTTTTTGAGAGAAAGGTAGCATGCTATCCGCTTCGTTTATTTTATTTAGAAATAAATTTAGCTGAAAATGTAAATTAACTAGAATTTGAACTTGGGTCTCTCGGATACCGACTATCAAGTCCTTTTGCCACTTACGCTAAGGACGGTTGGTCTTTCTGCAACGTTTAAGGACTAGATTTTGAGGTTCTATTTTAACAAACTCTGCAACTACTTGAGTTGCTAATTTTCTTCTTTGGAGTTATTTGCTTATATTCTAATAGCTATTATGTACTATCTCAAGGAGTAGCCGGTGTAAATTTTGATTCGAGTACGAAGTTGAGATGCCCTGTTGCAAGGTTGGAGCATTGGTAATAGACTGTTGGGGGATTTTACCGCAAAAGCTGTTAACATGTTTTCAAATGTAGCCTTTTCATAATTGTTCAAATGTAGCCTTTTCATAATTGTTGTTTGAGTAAAGCTACTGAAAAAAGTTTTAAGCCATTAAATCCTTCGCCTTAAAATCTGCATGACAAATTCCACATATTATGAAAACATTAGAAACTTCAAATTGAAGCAGCTACTGTTTGAGCAATGAAGCTTGTTTTAGTTTAAGCTTTGGCGGTAAAAAAATAATGCAAGTTCTTTAACCTAAACAAAAAGAGATACGTATCCATACCTCCGATTTGGAGGTTTATTAGACTTTTCAGTTACAAAGTACTACTGGACGATAAGTCTCGAACGGACACAGGCTTTGACATTTACATACACTTATCATATTCTACTTAAATGCCATTTCCAAATGGCCTGTGTATCGACCTGTATATATCGATCAATATATTGATAATTGTCAAACTATTAAATGCCTCATAAGAATATAAATGCTACAGTTGACACTGAATTACATGCACATAAGCAAGAATCGAATTCAGCACAGAAATTTCAACAATCCAATCCAAACAGCCTAACGGCTACACCCTACCATTTTCTCCTCCACTGAGCGTTCAAAAAAGTCAAAGCAGAAAAATAGGAGACTATTTTTCCACTAAAACTCCTCGTTAATCAAACTTCTGAAGCAGAATTCCCATGTCACATAGCAGCAGCCTCTCTTTTTTTTTAAAAAAAAATCCTTTTTATCTGTACCTTGCTGGCAGATGCAGCAATCAGTAGAATTTACAGAAGAACATAGAAGTTAAGTATCTGACAAGGAATTAAATCACTATACGCAGTCAAGCAACTAGTGGACGTAATGTTCAAGGAATAGCGTGAAAGTATGCCTTTACTAGTCTAATAGATGAGAATAGACCTTTAACCCTAGCAATCAACATAAAACAAAACAAGACTAAAGTGTGAGCTTCACTTTACCTATAGTTGCTTTTATCCGAAGTAGAGATCTCCGCAAGTCCAAATTTACACTCCTGTAGCCACAGGCATCTATAAATTTTGTTCAATGTAGGGAAGTATCAATCAACTTTCTCCTTCCATAATCCATTCCTTCAATACGTGTTTCAAGACTTTCATCTTTTTCCGTGCTTCCTGCAGCACATAGATGCAAATTTCTCATCTTTATTTTATATATAACTGAATTATACATTGAAAATTTATTTTCCATGTTATTCTCTACATTCTTCTTTAACCCTTTAACCGTTTTTATTGCTATCAACTGAAAATTGCTCCCATTTCATTATCTGAATAAGTAATTACAAAATGAACTTTTTGTTAAGTAGAGGGTTAAGGACTCACCATGCGGATATCGGCAACTCTTGTTTCCGCTTCACCTAGCTGAGACTCTATTGCTTCCTCAACATTTAGAAGAAGCTTACGGTGCAATGCCTCTGTTTGAGGAAAACCAGCAAGTTCAGCAAGATGGTGTAAATGTTACCAAAAGCAAAAGACAAACATCATTAGAAATTTTAGAAGAACCATATTTTTGATCATCTTCATTAATTTATTGTGAAGAGTCATGTTTTGGTTCTGAAGTCTCCAAGAGGGCATGGAATCCACTTACTTAGCTTCTCTGCATTTCCATTAAGTTCTATCTGGTGTGCTTCAAACTCCTCAAGCGCGTTCCTGCAGTCCACGAGGTGTTGATTAACCTCCTCTTTAAACTTCGCATGTATGGTCTTCAGTTTCTCTTGTTGCTCTATCACACAATAGTAAAGGTCCAACAATAAGTAAATCAGTTGATGAGGTATACCACTAGATACAGAAGTGAGGTAACGAGACAAGTTTGTTTGAAACAAGAACATGCAAAATATTTAATCAACGCATAAAAGGGTAGTAAGACATGAAAATTGTAAAGAATCGATAATTCGGTATGCTGAATGTTTCTATAGAATGGTGACGTGAAAGGCAGGTTAAGTTTTCAGCAAGTAACAACATCAATTGCTTTACATTTGTTGGCTATATCAATAATATGCTACTTCCTCCTACTAAGGTTACTACAGATGCATCTTTTCCTCCAGGCAATCCAGCAGTGCATCATGAGTGGGGAACAATTCTACAGTCATCTTGTGTAGTAACTTCTTACCCCGGTAGTCTATAGACATTATTGTATTTATGCATTGGACCTAAGGTAAAATGTTTCCATACCTTGGAATTTCAATTCTAGGTGCTTCCTCTTGGATTTGCCAAAGCTGACAAACTTCTTTCTGCAAAATAGAAAGTAGCTATTAAGCTAATTTACAAAATGTATTCATTATTATTGCGGCATGATATTATTATCCTATAACTTACAAATCCGCCTCAATATTAGAGTCAGCATCCTGTAACTCCAGCTGTACTTTTTCTGCAGCAGCTAAGAGTATCTCAGAGCTTTTCTTGTCCATATGAGACTTAATCTTTGTCTTAAATCTTTCCAGCACTAGTGCCAGCTGATAAACAGCCCTGCTATGGTTAAAATATGAGAATCCTTGAGATAAAGCGTGCATTACAATATTAAGTTACCAAAAGGCAAGACCTTTGTAAGGAGTTCTCTGGGAACTTTTTTGAAGCTTTATCTAGCAGAGCAGTTTCTTCTGTTCCTAATAAAAGGGAGGCCAATGAAGATAGGGTAGAATAAAAATGAAAAAAGAAAAGCAACAGAGAAGAGGCAAAAAAAATAATATATTACGGGAAGTGACAACGAGAGATGGTGAAGATATGTTTGTTCTGCTTGCTTTTTCATTCTTGAGGCTGTGCTCCTGTTTTCTGAGAAACATGGGAGTAGATTTGCAGTTCTCAGAGTCTAAAAACCATTTTTCAGGCCGGCTATATCCTGCGTATGGAAAAGTAAAATTAAACATAATTTAGAAATCTGTGGATCTGTGGCTACAAAACATTTTATCAATTTACCTATCTAGCCGCAACTATCAAATAATTCATTCTAAAATATGAGGCAGACTAACATAGGATTAGGTACATAGTTAGATTAGAAGATTGCAGCAGCAACTAATTCCTTTTCAAATCTGGATCAGATACCTGTTGAAAATCCAACATTGACTAAAAAGTCAATCTTAATTGACTGACATATGGGCATGGAATTGGACCTCCCACAAGTGATAAATGCTGACAGGTTGCTAAGAATACCAAGTACCATGTCTTACCATCAACTTATGATTGTAAAGCAAGCATAGAGTAGCAAAGTTGGGAACAATGCCACTTGTCTAAACAATAGGAATACAAAAAATAGAAGCATATTTACCGTTGCTAAAGTAGTCCTTTCCTTCAAAGCTTCGAGTCATCTGATCTTCTATGGAGGTTCCAAATGGTTTCTTTCCAGATTCTTTTTCTTCCTCAAAGTGTTGAGGTCTCATTTCTTGCGACTCATGAGTTTCGTGGGTATCATTCTGATTAGCACATTAAGAAACTACAATTGGACTAGGCACAAAATCACTTTCACCTGCTCCTAGTCTTCTAGATAAACAATGTCTTTCCTAGCATACTTAAATGTACTAAAGAATACCTAGATAAAGGATACAGATGATTCTTTATTTCTATCTGAAGCATAAGATCCTGTTCCAGAACAGTCCAAACTTTTCGGAAGAGAAGGACTACAGAAAGCTTCATCCGGTAGTTTACTTGTTTGTGGAGATGCGCTGGCATTCATTGCAAAAGTTGGACTTTGCAAATCATCTCTAATATCATTATAATTCGGCACCGCTGGATTAGAAACCGTTTCCTGGTGAAGGGCATTGTTTCTCCCTGCCATACTTACCTTGTTTTCCCGTAATTGAGTTTTTTTCTTAAGAAATGGACTACCAACATAATTATGAGAGGTTGAACACTCATGCACTCTTCTTAGTGAATGGGTGTTACCATTTGAAACTTCTTTTGGAGTCTCAAATTGGTGTGGGAAAGAAGAACACCCTGTTTCCTTGTTCTGCAATGACGCTTTATCAGGCACATGTTGTTCTTGCTCTCGTTCAGTGTAATGCAATCTGTTTCCAGAAGGTGATTTTCTTGGAAAATGAATCCTCCGAGGTTCGACTTTAGCCTTCTTATTCTCAATCTTCCATTTAGAACTGTTTGAAGTGCCACTAGCAGTTCGTCCCACGTTGCTAAGTTTCCCTCCATCGTCGAAGGCAAAAATGTTCTTCCGTTCTCGTTTCTTCTTAGAGTCTGAGCTGAAAGAAGGTAATGGCTTTTTTCCACCAGGAGTCTTGTTCTGCAGCTTGAGTACTTTTGCATGTGGAACTTTATTGCGCGTCAGGGAACGAGTAACAGGTCTCATTTTGACTTGATTTGGACTAGAATCAGTCTCAATTGGATCTGAGTTTGGTAATTTACCTTTTGATATATTATTTTCGTTCAATGTTCTTGTGTCCTCAGGATCAGCTAATTTCCCATCATTCTGCTCATCCGGTGGAACAACTTTTGGTGATATTTCTCTTTGACAATTGTCATATAATGTTCTTGTTTCCTCAAGATCAGGTAAGTTACCAGTTTGCTTGTTTTGTGAACCAGCACCAAGTATCTCCCACAACTTCATTTTGAGGGCTCTGTTGTTGTGGTCAGTCCTTTCTATAGGATGTTCTCTGCTTTTATCTCCTTCCCGAATGAGCATTTCCCGTACTGTATTAAATGTAACCTTTTCAACTTGCTCAGTGTTTCCACCTGTTTCCCTTCTCTTCCTGAAAGAAAAGGTATCTAATTTCTTGTACACGCCATCCCCTGACTGCACTACTGAATCCTGGTTCCCGACCACCTGAACTGTCTCTGCCCCTGATGTTTCGTAGTGGATAGATCTTGTTGAGAGCCATGGTGAAGTGTTCTGTTCTTTAGGTTTTGTTGATATTTCTTCTGTGTCTTTAATCATCCCAAGTATCCTATTTTCTTCTGGAGTTTTTCCCTGAGAGAGGTCTCTTCCTGAGGTAGTTGGCATTGCCACATTTAGTAACACTCCTGTTCCAGAGGACGTCTTTGGACATTTTTCAACTGTGATGCCGATAGAGACTTTTGGGAAACGGCCAGATGGATAGTTATTGCTGCCCAAACTCCGACAGTCGCTTGATGCGGGCTAAACCAGGTCATTACAGGATTACAGTCATCAGTAAGACAAAACTGTTATGAATTTTAATATGTATTTAACAACCCAAAAAAAAGTCGTAGAATGTGGTTAGAAATATAAACAAATGAAGAAATTGACCAAAAAAAACATGTTTAGTTAACTCTGGCAAATTGATGAAACAATATTCACAACATGCAAGTAAGAGAACTATAAATCTAGACACACTACGTCCTGCCATGTTGTACTTAATTGTATAGAAAGCTAAATAGTAAATATAACTCACCTTCAGTACCCTCTTCAATTCGACCTCCCCCATTGCAGCCTTCAATGCGTTAATTAAATGTCGTTTGACAATAAGGTAGACCCTAGCAAGACAGGATAAGATTCATGTAACATAAATGGTGCAAATATTATATTGATTGAAATTAGTTCATGAAGAAGAAACTTCAGGGCAACTACTTGCAAATGCAGTTAGGTAAGAGATCAAATAAAAACAAAGATGCATCTGCCAGGCTTCACCCATCAAGAGAGCACCGAAGGCTGATGAAATGAACCAAACAAGTGAAGAAGAGAAAATCGCAAAACGCAGAGAATAAGTATTCATTGATCACAGATCTGAAAAAAATAGAATACTTTAGATTACAATCAAATAGTTACAAAAGAAGAAAAAAAAAAAAAAATTTCTGTTCAATAGTTCTCCTAAAGTGATCCCTACAGATAAGATTTCAGGTTGTTTGCGTGCTGAAAGACACCAATTACCGAAAAAATATACAGTCATTGTTTTTCCACCAAAAAAGCATGATAAGAATTTTAGTAACTGGCAATGGAGAATAACACCATGAGCGGGAGCTCAAAAGTCAAAACCCAGATTAAAGTTTCAAGGTTTGCAATAGGTTAATAGCCAGTAAAAGCAGTCAATTATCATAAAAATTAATTGTGAAAAAGTTAAGCTGAGAGAACACTTTTGCTTTGAATGGAGAACCAAGAGAGTGCTAGATTTGAATGAGAAGCATAATCCATATTATTTAAATTCAAAGCAGCAAAGCACACAAATCAGAAAAAGCCCCACAAATGTGCCCACCAACTAACTTAACCTTATTGTGGTGTCAACTTAATTAGAAAGCAGCAGATACTTGAATATGATAACAACGTGCACAGAGTGCCTAAGATCTCAAAAAATTCACACAATTGTTTGTGATTTGATAATTAAATCCAACCAAATTCTTAGCAACGCACTGAGCAAATATGTGGATGGAATATAGTTTTCCCACTCAATTTCATTCCACGATCTGCCGAAACCCTAGTTGATCAATACAACAAAGAAATCTATACTAATTTTGATAATACATGCATAAAAAAAGTCCAAATAAACTCAAAAAATAACAAACATCCGGGAATTGAACAATTCGCACACAAAACGCTAGCTACAATCAGATAAAAGATAAAACACCAACTTAGAGTAACAAGATCTACCGGAAGCAACAATGACCACAAAGAAGCAAAGCAAGGATAGATCATATACAATTTATAAGCTAATTCAATCGTAAAGATGGATCGGAACAGATCCATGATAGATCGGATGCAAAATACAGAAGAGGCTTCGGAGATGAGATCAGGAATCGCATTAGAGGAAACGGATCGGAGTTCTCACCTCTTCTCTCGTCGTCAGAATCGAAGAGACCCTCGACACCACTCTCTCTCTCTCTCTCTCTCTCTCTCTAGGGATCGGAGATTTCACCCTACTCTCGTCCTCGGGCTCGGAGAGACCTTCGGCTCCACTCTCTCTCTCTCTCTCTCTCTCGCTCTCTCTCACTCTGAGATGTGTAGTTAATTCGAAACTGGGAAAATGGCGGGTTTTTCGAAACAAAAAAAAGGTGCGGCGAAAAAGAGCGCCCAGGGTCAGGGTGTCGCTCGCGTGGTGTGGGTTCCAGGATGTGAAACGCGTTTGAAAACCATCTTAAGATAGAAGCAGAACAGAAACGCGTTTCATGATGATGTATGGATTGAACCCGAACCTGACCGGGATAAGAGTCATAAGACCCGTATTGAGTATTGTATTAGCACGTCTTCAATATTGGGTTTGGGCCTCAACGACACGCTACATTCTATGGGCCTTTTATTAGGCCTTTTGCAGGCACAGTATATAGTTCCATAGAGTAGAGTGATACGTGTACACTCCAATACCTTCTCTAACATTACATAAAATTTTTCATTTTCCAAACTCAAAATCTTAATTTTATTTTTCACTACAGCAAAATTTTCAAATTCCCCTCTTTAACAAATGCTTTACAAGCGATTAACACAGTCCAAAACGAAAGCAAAACCAAATGCAAAAGTAAAAGTAAAAACGGTACCAAACAAACAATCATGTACGTATGTATTATAAAGAGAAGAGGCAGGTACTATCCTGTGTCAGAAATACGACAAGCCCAAAACGTACTCTACCTGGGTGCACTCACATGCAGGAACTTACAAGGCCTTGCATGAAATGACAAAAATGCTCGTACATTACTACTCGTGGGTGCAAAAGGTCCATAAAGTTATATCAAAGCTTAAAAATAAATAGGTAAAACATTTTGATGCCATTGAATTCTCAAGAATTTAAAATATATATATACATACATAACACCAAAGTCTGGCTGTCAAGCCAATAAAATACGAAATTCAAATCAAAATGTAAAACAAAAAGAAAAATACAGGTGACCACAAGTTCCCCTCCTCTGCCGCCGCTATAAGAATGCTAATGTAGTAATCTCATAACCAGAAGGCCTGCTTCCAAAACTAAACAATAGACGAACATAAAAATTAATCAAAAAAAAAAAAAAATTTCAAAAGTTAGAATAGATGCGAAATTTCTTTCCGAAACTGGATCATACAATAATAAGATGCGATCAAACACTTACAGGAGGGTACACTCTATTGGTGAGGCTCTTGCTGTGGAGTTGCGGGGGAGTCGGGTACTATAGTAAATTGGAGGTCCCGACCTCGCCCAGATCGAAGTATGAATGCCACTTCAGCTGCCGCTATAGCAGCAGCTTCCTAAAGCATAGCAAGCCAATGAGGATTAAAAAAATAAAATAACATAAACAAGAATGGAAGGGTGTGACTATAGTTGTAGCGGAAAGACATCATTGACATCATTTATCAGTCAGCAAATTCGAAGAGAAACACAGTTAAATTGATACATGAGTGAATTATGCTAAAGAAATTTATTTACTTTTCAAGGTGCTCTATGCATCAAACTTGAAAAACTAGATCACTCCAGTTGGTATTTATGATGCATTAATCAATAATATTATGTTGAAAAGTATTCCAAGAAATATCTAATCAGCTATCCACAACGACAAATAGGTGCGTGCGTCGGGAAAAGAATAACTGGTAACAAGACAATTATTAGTAACTCCATTTAAAGCGCCGATGTAACAAAGATAGTAATTACTTTCTTTTAGCAACTAGAAGGGGTCAATTACCTCTTTCCAACTCTTAAATTATTGAATTACAACGAAGATTCTGTTATCGTCCAAAATGTTACTACCATTTCCATAGCTGACAAATACTAGATTCTATCTGAGTTATCATGTATTCCATTAAAGTGAAAAAATCTACATCCATATGATACCTGTCTCTGCCTTCGACGCTGCAAAATACTTATAGCCCATGCCATTATGTAGAACGGTAACAGAAATCCAGCAGCCCTAAGCAGGAAAAGCTGTAAACAACGTATGAGTATTAGAATGTTCCAAGTGAAGGTTTTAAGTGAAAATATAAGGTAAAGTCAAGAAATAGAAGAAAAGCATACGATCCTCCACTTACTGAAAACATAGTAGAGGCATCATCATCATCTGCATCGCCATTTGTGATAGTCAACGCATGCCTCAATAGCAAAAGGGCCATCAGCTGAAAAAGAGAAAGATCCCTTAAAAGTGACATATATACATTTATTGCCTGTGGTTTCCAAAATTATATGAAAAAAAAAAGGAGAAACCAAACATAAAATAAGGAGAATCAGTTATATGAAAAGAAAAGGAGAAACCAAACATAAAATAAGGAAAATCTGTGGACTGAGATGGCTTAAGAAATAATTGTTTCCTTGACATGCCAATTATCTAATACAATAAAAAAAAAAAAAGGAACCAAGAAATCCTAAGTACTCACTATCAGAGCAGCAGAACGGCAAAATGCACCACTGGCATTTGTAGCAGCATATTCGTCGTACTCGGCTTCGAGAAAGCGGCGTTGTGCAGCTGCCACAGCAAGTATCCTAGGATCATGCAAATCCAAAGGAGTGCCTGTAATAGTCCAACCTCCGCTGCAGGTTTGATAATCATATTAGCAAGAAAAACAACTGAAGTACAATAACAAATTCTAATGAAAGGAAAAAAAAATTGCCAACTTCAATTCACATTGTAAGACAACAGAAGAGACGAAAATGTGGCAAACAGCTTGCCTGATGTCAATGGTGGTCTCATCTGGGTCAGCTCGGGGAGGTGCAGTGTACCCAGGCTTATATGGCTGCAGAACATTTTTGAGGAACCAAAATTTATGTTCAATGAAATGACTGGACAATGCATAAAAATCCAACTATTTCAGAAAACTTTCAACTTAGATGATACAACCAAAACGAGAGACTCAACATGTGTATAACAAGAATAGACAACCTTATTATGAATCTTAAGGCCTGGCCCACCCCATCATTTGAGCAAACACGCGCGCATGCGACACACACACACACAGAGGGAAGAGAGAGAAAGAGAGAGAGAAGAGAGAAGAGGACAATGAGGTGGTAGGCAAAATTGGGAGGGCTAGGAGGTATCTGTCACCCCCGCCCCTTCTCCATGGCCCCATGTGGCAAAAAAAAGAAAATTAAAAAAAACAAACACTAACCAACATTCTATTGCTCTTTTCATCGATAGTCAAATAATTACAATGTAAAGTATAAAGCCAATTCTAATCTACTCAAAAAAATATAGATCATTGAAATAAACAAAGATCCAGTGTGAACACCAATACAGGACATACATTAAATGACATAGAGGAAAGACCACATCTAATTGAGGGGATAAACAAAATGAGTTTACGCTAACCTCATGGCAAATTTCACATGTTATATCTCCCTTCTCGTTGCACCAGCGCTGTACACATGCCCTATGGGCATACTGTGCAAAACAACAAATACAAACTTAGAATGTGTCAGAAACTATAGAAAAGGACAATAAATATATATGCAAACGAAAAGCCATCACTCTCTTAAGATATACATATTTATTTTCATACTAATTACTTCCAAGGAAATATTTGCAGATTTGTCAGCTAACATGAATAAGATATTTCAAAAGGACCTCTTATTAACAATACACCAACAGTGAAAAGGTAGCTAAAGAATACTTCTGTCCAAATTAGTGCCTTTAGATAGTTGATACATTTGTGAGTCTCAAAAACACATCCATATCGTGCTTACAAGCACTACACAGTTTTCTACAGCCCTAGAATGTGAAACAAATTTGATTTGGACACCTCTCATGTTGTTTTCTACTGTAATAATGATTACATCAAGACTTATCAAATCATAGGTGTACATATACCAACATTGGAGATGCATGAACAACCATATATGCAGTTTGTACAGTCTCATAAGTCATAATGGTTCATACAACAAGTTTCTCCCCCGCGTGAACTGAGCAGGAAATTTGCATCCAAAATCCCATCAAAACACAAGTCATCACTATTATAAAGTCATAAAAATAACTCTAGAATTAGAAATGGATTGCATTCAGCCCTGGAGTCACATGGGGAACAGGAACGCCATGCGTGGTGGTAATTAGATTTTTCTCAAGACCTCCTAGAACACCCTACACTAAGTTACTCCATGGGAACATGTTATGAGGCGCAGAGTTCAGTATATCAGATATCATAGAGTAGAATAAACAAAAAGAAAATACAATCATATATCGCAGTTAGGAACATAATCCATATCTTTAATAGGATACTCAAATATAATGTACATCCTGTGGAGCAACTGAGCAAGTTAAAGCAGGATCAAATATTTCCTTATCAGGTAATATACCTAAAAAGGATTAGCTAACAGCATTCGATGAAACCTCTTCCCACGTAAAAGTTTAAAAACAAGTGAATGATTTCTGATGTACATCAATTACCACGTAAAAAGATGACTATAAAACAAAATCCATAACATCTGCTCCAATAATTATCATGATTTAGCTACCGATTTAACACATGATAAACAACAATCATTCAATGGAAATATTCCGAAGACCTATTAGCTCATGCAGATAATTAATCTCTACGAAGGAATTGAGAGAAAGCCAGGACCTTCAGACTCCCGCTGCAAGCGCACGGTGTCTCCAGGTTCTTAATGTGGTCTTCCTCCTGGCAAATGCGACACTCCACCGTCTGAATGAGCGGCTCTTCTTCCTCATTGCTAATATTCTGAGATATTGCAGAGGATGAAGTGGCAGCAGGAGGAAACCCCTTGCCAACCTCAACAGATGGATCAGTCCCCTGCTTTATCAGATTTTCGACATTCAATACCACATGGTCTCCCATTCCCGTTTCCTTCCCACCAAGTAGACAACAAATAAAACGAAAATTTCGTCCTTTTTTACGTGGTGTAGTCCTTTCTATTAATCAAGTGCTCCAATCCCTAAACATATAACCAGATCCACCAACCTGCACAAAATAAATACAATGGCACCTCACGGAAACAACAACTACGCCTGATTCGATGAAGAAAACCCTAGAACACCAACAAGGAACAACATAATGCCCCCCAAATCCCACAAACAACACACAAAAAAAAAAGACGATCAGAAGCAAAATAATCGAAGTTATATCCATCATAAACCCTTGAAACATCAAATCACGAAAATGAAACCATGGAGATTACCGATACCAACAAAATCTACACCAAACTGAAGCATTCCCTCCATCGTATTCATCAAAACAACAAATTTAACGAGAAAACAATTCATTATCATTGGCGCAAAACCAAAAATTCACCTACCTCGGAAGCTCTAACCTCTAGGGATCAAGCGTCGCCTCTCCCTTTCTCTCTCTACCGGGGGAAAGGGGAGAGAGAGAGAGAGAGAGAGAGAGAGAGAGAGAAACGAAGACGAAGAAAAGCGAGGGTTCGATTCGTTCGGTACAACGCGTAGACGGGGAGAGGGTTACCGTGACTCCGTCGAGAGGTCTCAAAGACTCAAACACGATTTTGTCTACGCGGAATTTAACGGCCGTTAGTTTGAACGTTACCACTTTGAACCGTCCACGTCATCTTGGATAATTATTCCGAGGTGAGCCGTTACCATATCTTAGCATTCAAAGCGTCACTGTATCTATATTCTAATAAATAAATTGTACCCAAAATAAATCCTTAGTAGAAGAAGTTAAAAATAAAAGACAAAATAATAAATTCGTTTTTTAGATAAATCCAATTTTTATAAAAATTACAATGCTATTTTGTAGATAGCTTCGGTGCTTATTCGTATGAAAACGAGAGAATGTGGGTTGGTTAGTTTATCCACAATGTCAAAATCTACGTATATATCCACAAATAATTGATTTAGTAGAGGCGCGTAAAAAATAACGCAAATGTAAACAATAAAGTAAGGAGGCTTGTAGACTTGTACCCAAGTTGATGATTATTTTTTTTTTTTACGAGAAACTTGAATAGCTCCCTATTGATTTAATATATAATTAAAGTTGTGACTTAGCAAAACTTAATAATGGTTATAGTCCATAGAACGAAGATATTGCATTAATAAGAATATTGCTAGGGTAATACGAATTGGTATGGACTAGCACAAAAATACCTAATATCATTATATATAATAATAATAATTTACGAGCCAAATATGAAGGTTACTTGCGAAATGACACTATCCTAGGTTATTTACTATAAAATAAAATTGTATAAATGTGTAATTTGTCATTGAAGGACCATTCATAAGTCATAACAATGTGACTTGGCCCGGTCAAATTGGTTTTGTATCCTAGTTTAATTATTCTTAAGATGATGCTTATTTGTGGAAATAGTATATATTGTACACCTTACATATTGCTGATCAAAAAAGAAAGAAGAGGCAATTACCTATGGATAAACTAGATAGTGTATCAACTACCTATATATGCCTCAAACTAGCTAATATTATATAATTTGGGGTTTAATACTCTGAATTGATTGATAAAATGGAGCTAGATCATTCGATTTCTTGAGTAAAAAGTTACATAGCTGTACTTGGAATTGTTTTTTTTTTTTTTTTTTTTTTTTTTATTTTTTTTGAGAATAGGTAGCACGCTACCTGCTTCATTCATTGAATGTATGAATTAAGCTACAGAGGTGAGGCAACCAGGGCCTCGACAAACGCGAAGGCGAAAAAAAAAAAAGAAAAAAAAAAGAAAAAAAAAAATGGAATCCTTCCACGACCGTAACACTTGCTTAAGCCTACTCCCCGCTAAGAAGGGGTCTACCTGCGTTCCACGAAAAATGAGATCATTCCTCGCCTTCCAGATGATCCACCAACAAGCAGCCAACTCTGTCAGCCCGTTCTCCTTATCACTTCAACGTATCTACAACCAATCCTTTTTTATTTTTTAAAAAATAAACCCCCTGAGGTACATATTCTAGAGTTTATTTAGGCATAGTAATTATATATGTTTCTTTGGTGTCAGCCGTAATTGTAATTTTAAAATATAGGAAAAAAATTGTAAGCCTATTTAGAATTTTTGAACCGTTTCATGCATATAGAAACAATAATATTTTGAGTCGTCATATACCAAACTAGACTTCATTAAGTCATATATATTTGAATAAAGAGAGATCTCGTGAATTTCATCATTATTTATTTATTTATTGAGAGTAAGGTAGTATGGTACCGTTTTTTTCATAAAGAAAGTGAATTTAGTAATGAAGAGAAACAACTAGGCTTCATATTATAAAAAAAAAGAAGAAAAACATCTAACTAATCACAAAGAATCGTATGATTTAAAAAACGGATCTTTGTCTCGGCGTGAACTTTCATTATCGAAAATTATTCTCATCCGTTCTAGCCAGATAGCCCATCAAGATTTCATCATTAAAATCTTACAAATCGGAAGTTATTTTCGAAGCCAAATAAAATTGCGCCGAGGATATGATAATCCTGCGAAAAATAAGGAAATGAGGATATGATAATCCTGCGAAAAATAAGGAAACTAATTAGGAATAAGATATATTATTATTATTCCCATTGACTTCGCGATAGCTCGTGGTATTCGCCCAAAAAAAAAACATGCACCGCAATTATTTAGCCAACATTTGCGCATGGCCAATAATGACATCCCGTGTGGCGCTCACACGTACAATTGGTGCTTTAAAATTAATTATTATTATCACCGACTGTCACTTAGTTCTAGCTAAGTTTATTTCTTAACGAAATAAAACGAAGCGGGTAGTATGCTACATATCTCTCACAAAAAAAAAAAATTATTATTATCACTTTTCTCAACAATATATATATATATATATATATATATATATATATATATATATATATATATATATATATATATATATATATATATATATATATATATATATATATAATCACGTTTATCGGTTTATGTATTGGAGGGCTTAGTTGGTGCTTTTATAGAAAAAAAAAAGTCTTGGTATATATTTTTATTTCCTTTGTATGCCACCCACTCAATAAAATATTGATCTTACAATTTTAAAACTTAGATTCCTCCCTTTCTTATTTTTCTTGACAGAAGTATTATTTGAGCAAATATTCAAAATTTATTATTAACCTTTTTTTTTCTTCTTTTGCTACAACTTTCCAATGAGTGACACTTCTATTCTCAAACTTTAATTTTTTTTAAAAAATTTATTTTTTAAGTTATTGCAATTAAATTTCACAATCTAATTAGTATTATTAATATAAAAATAATATAACAGTATTATAATTGATGATGTGATAATAATTAAAATATTATATTATTTTTATATCAGCAATACATCAATATTTAGTCAATTAAATTATATTGTGAAATTGAATTACAACAATTTATAAGTTTCGATCAAAAAATCATAACAAATAAAAAAAAGAAAAAAAAACCAAAGTGTCGCATGCACCTCATACTTTGACAAGCAAGCAAACATGCAATTTAGCCTCTATAAAACATCAGCTCAGCTTGTTTACTGGATGCGATATTGGGATTTTCCTTCCATCCATTATATTATTTTTGTTATCTATATTTTATAATAAAAAAAAAATAATGGAAAAGTTCACGGATGATCTTTTATGTAGCAGTAATAAAGTGACATTTAATAATATGGACTAAGAATTGAAAACTTAAAAAAAAAAAAGAAGAGGGAAAGAGTGAGACACAATGTAAAAAGAACATGAACATTGACATTGACAAGGTCACCACCCACAAGACCTTATGTTGGCCAAAAGGTCAACAGCTCAACAACACTTGGAGTAAAATCCAATCTAAAAGGCTTGTTTCTTGTCTTGTGAAATAGCTAACAACCTAGCTTTATATTGCATCCAAAGACAAAACATTTTCATGCAAAAATGTACAGAAATTCCACAAGAGATTATTAGCTTCTTCTACTTTTCTACATTCATTTTTCGTTCTCAATATATAATGCACTCAAATTGTAATAAAGCAATAGATATGGTCATTATCCTGTAATTGTAAGAGTCTCATGTTAGATAAGATGTTGGTATCTCTGAAACCTTATCTGCTATAACACAACTAGTGATAAATTAAGACCAACTACATGATAAAATATATAAAACGAGAGACTGGAAATGTGAATACATGTGCTCTCATCAGTGATGTATTCCAACCATTCAACTATGATTCATTGATTCATTTACTTGTTCAGCTTCTAATAAGACAATCGGATCAAAATCTTAGCTTGTAAATTATGACAGCACTAATATAGAGTTCTTACGTGCAACCAATGAGCACGCTGCTCTTGCTTGTTCTTCTTATCGTTTTTTAATCTGTAAGCATGGAATATGCCAACCATATACCTTGTTAACTTCAGCTTATAAATAACCATCCATCAACTTGAGGGGTATTCTTACATCTTTCCTTCGATACATAATCATGACGATTCAATCCTCAATTCCTCTTGTTCTGTTTGCTCTTTCTGTTTTTGCAGTTCTATCCAGTGCTCAAGATTTTGATTTCTTCTACTTCGTTCAACAGGTCGGCTTCTAAACTCACTATTTCCCTTTCTTTTGTATCTTCTTTTTTTTTCCAGACCTGCAAAATCAAAGTAGCACAGCTATTAGTTAAAGAGATGATAAAAGAAATGAGCCATCATTCAATCATTCGAAGGAAACATTAGTTGTTCGAACAGTTCAATCCAGCGAAACTGATCGCAACCACTCAGAATTAGATAATCGCAATTGTGATTCCAGTATCTCATTGTTTGAATACTAGATCCTTTCGCAACAATCAGTTGACATATTATACCTCAATCATGGAGGATCACACCCTCCCATTATTTGTACAAATCTGTGTTAAGTGCTACTTTTTCTACTTTCAAGCAGTGGCCAGGTTCATATTGTGATACGAAGCAAAGTTGCTGCTATCCAACCACCGGAAAGCCACTCGCTGGTTTCGGAATCCACGGCCTGTGGCCCAACAATAATGATGGATCGTACCCGTCAAACTGTGATAGCCATAATCCTTTCAAGTCATTGGAAGTAAGTCTCTCCGTACCCCTTCCCCAATCTATCATTTACTACCCTAAGAAATATTTGATGGTTCGTTCAACAAGTAAAAGATAATATATTGGCTTCACTTGAGTGCAGATTAAGGAGTTAATCGGTCAAATGCAAAAGCACTGGCCCACCCTAGCATGCCCAAGCAACGATGGCTTAAAATTCTGGGGACATGAATGGAACAAGCATGGAACTTGCTCCGAATCGGTTCTCGATCAGCATTCCTACTTTGAGACTGCTCTCAGGCTTCAAAAAGAGACTAATCTCCTTCAGATTCTGAGAGAATCTGGTAAGAAGGCCTCCAGACTCATCTCTTCTATGTCTAGACGCCAAGAGCTTTTTCGCATATATTACCACCCCAACCCTGCAAATTTGCGTTAGTATGCACAGAGCTTGCATTCATGTGCATAACCCTGAAAGCATATTTCTTTGAGGGGTATAAATGTGAAAACTGTGTTTATACAATATCCCACCAGGAGCAGGTGAGGAAAGAACAAAAGTTTTCAGGGGCCAGTGCACCAATACTGACTTTTCATGAATGTATGCATGATTTCATGTAATTGTACAGGATATATACAAAAATGAAAAAAAGGAAACAATTATGCCAAATTCCATCTGCAAATATTTAATAAATTGAGGTTCTGGGTATCTTTGTAGGAATTAGACCAGGTGGTTTTTACACCCTGGATGAAATCAAGGAAGCAATAAAGAAAGGTCTAGGATTTGCACCAGGCATAGAATGCAACAGGGATGAATCGGGCACCAACCAACTGTATCAGATTTTCCTATGTGTTGATAATTCAGGAAAGCAGATCATTGAATGCCCCGTGTTTCCAAGAAGCAAGTGCCGTGATAAGGTCGAGTTCCCTGTCTTCCCAAGTATCACAGAAGAGGGTCAAAGTTCTTTCGAATGATGTAATAATAGATAGATTATCAAGCACAGCTGTTTGTTTTCTTTGATGATTGCAATTTAAATACCTTGGTGCTTAACTAGCAGTTAATGTTACTTTGGTTAGGCCTAGACGGGTATCAATAAATTGATCTTTTTCTGCACCTTTGGATTGATTGAATCGTTCTTTGGAGAAGTTGTGTATCTGCCCTATTATCTAACTCTAACAGATTTGATCGAATTTCCCAAGGTACAATGCGAAGCCTTGTAACCTGATGAAATTTTACCTCAAAAAAACCTCAGATACACTTATTTCTTCATTCTTGAGAGATTCAGAGTCCAAGTGTCTTTAGTAACTCACAACTGAGAACACGAATAGTCGGACCCAAGCATATTTCTGATTCTGAAGACTCAATTTTATTTCTGTTTATGATACTGCCAGTGAACAATGAATGATTTGATCTCTCACATGTACCATTCACATTTTCCAAATGCTACCACATGATAAATCTTTGACAAATCATCAAAAAAAAAAAAAAAATGGAGTACTAAATGGAAAAACATACTAAGAAACTAGATTGCAATGTAAACAAAGAATAAGGTTGTCAAAGAGATCAACTGATACAAGGCTGAAGACAAATGGCTGTTATTGAATAGCCTATCTCGGACAACAACACTATATTAATCAATGACTAGCTTATATAAATATGAGGGGCTGAGAGAGAGAGAGAGAGAGAGAGAGAGATACCGCATACAATACGCAGCTAACGGGACAAGAAACCAAATTGTGAGATTGGAATCTCGAATGCGATCATTCTCTCCCCCCGAGCAAATCCATTACGGTCATAAGATGATATCTCAAAAATGTTCAAGTCCTTGCATGCCTTGATTAGCTCCTCACCTACCCTTTGAGCAGCTTCCTGTGCTCGTAATTCAGAATAGATAAATGACAGCCAGTATAAAAGGTCAATTTATTTCTTTTCCAACAAAAGAAAAAGAAAAAGAAAAGATGCCATAATTTTAAAAGTGTCTATTATCCAGAAAAGGTCTACTATTTAACCACACCAAGATGTCTAGCAGCTAATTAGAATCACAATGGCTGGAAATTGGAACTTAGAACAGACCATCATAGATTTGAGAAGACACGAGTGAAGAAGAAAAGAAAGATGAATAACGCAAATTGAACATTTTAACGAACGGGAAATAATTCTAGAAAAAATTAAAGAAGATGTACTAACCATTTTACTACAAGGGGGTTCGCCACAAATGGATTTCTGCGAGGTGCTGGCATAGAAGAGAGTCTTCTTATTTTGATCATCAACAAGCATGGCGTAAAGTTGCTTGTTCGAACAGAAGACAGAGAGCCTTGGCTTTGTAGGCGTGCCGTTAAACTTCCAAACAGAAAAACATGAACGAGATCAATGGGCATGTACATACCTAGAAGTCGAAGAGATTAAGATACATATAAAATTTAGAAGGGAAAAAAGGGGGGACAAAAACAAGATTCTCAGTATTTTAACAACCAACATAAAATATAAACATCAGCTTAGCAAGTGATCAATAACACATACACCTTGAGATAATAAATTTGAGCTCTATTATTGCACATTACATGGACATAACAATAATTTACTGCAACACAAACTACGAAAGACTTTGCCTTTCATCAAATTGCAGGGTCAACATACAACCCGAGATGCCACTCTCTACTATACTGATTACATGATACAACAGTGGGGGCACGTAAAGTGAACGTGAAAATGCTCTATTTGCATTGCATTTTCTATCACATTAACATATTTCTAAGCGTAGGCGACCAAGCCCCTTCAGAGCAACAATTCCACCCATTTAACTACCAAACAGAATAAAAAAAGAAGCATGATGATTCACAACAAGAACTTCAATCTAGCCACATCAATGGAACAGTAACTTTGATCGCGCCATTTAATAATACACAAAGAACAACTTAATTTGTAGCTTTTGTACATAGAATTGAAACAGCTGCAATAGAAATATCTTTCTATAGACTATGCATCAACATTGAAATTTTCAGCCTAGTTACATTATTAAAAAACGAAAAAGACACCCAACTATACCTTCCTTCGCATCCTACGGTTTCTGACCTTTGCACTCTCTGTTTGAGTATTATTTTTTGCCTCAATTTTCGTAAACATCCAAGAAGCCTCTCCAAAAACAAAAGATAATACAATCTATTAGTATAAATAAAACTGAAATATTAGCATAAGGTTTGAGTGTTAATAATAAAACTTACCACGTTGGTGGGGCGAGAGTACACAAATCCTATTAAAGAGCGGACTTGTGAGTCTCTTATACTGCCCCGAAATAAACCCAAGTGACCCACCAAGCGACGAAGACGAAAACAAGGCCATTGAGACCAAAATCCAGAGCAAAAAACCAACTTTTTCACTGAGGAATTTCGTCGAACACGTGGTGTGCAACCCCGCACCCAAAGGATGCCGCAAAAGCTATAATTTTTGCTGGGAAAATCAATGGAATTGGGTTTTATGCTTCGGTTTGATGCGCATCTGCGAAGGATTAATAGGATTTAGAGGTTTAGTGTTGGGCCTGAGGGGACCATCTCTTGTACAAAGACAATACTAAGTACGTTAGCGCGTATTTAATCCAAAAAGAAAGAGTACGTTAGCGTGTGAAAAGTGTTCGGTACAATCAGATACTCCAGCGGCCAACATTACCGTAGAGGCGTATAGAGTGCACAGAGCACTTCGCGTACAACATGTGCATTCCTACTCTTGATGATCAATATTTAAAATTTTGAAAAAACAGCAAACTTAAAAAACAAAATAAAATAAATAATTATCTGGTAAATACATTATCTGCATCATCTAAAGGTTTTTTAAACTAAACATTAGCATTTTTAAGGATGTATTACTTATTAGACATTCATTGTGTAATTAAACCTTATAAGTTTCAAACAGTTTCAAAAATTAATTGTTTGCTAAAAAGGAAAAAAAAAAAAAAAAAAACAAAAATTACTTTGAGGCTGTAATAGGTGCATTCAATAATTTCTGCACCCTGCTGATCCTAACTCCATTATTATTTCAGGTGTCTAATTAAAAAATTTCAATACTATAAAGTTTTTTTGCAATTTTGTAAACTCTGGAATAAAAATGATGTAAAATTTATATCCACATGCAAGTATAAAGTAGCATTTTATAATTTCTATTTATTACTGTAGCTTCTGGGCCTACGATTATTAAAACATTTTGGGCTGTCACGTTGGCCGCGGACCACCTAATAAATGTAGCGTATGTCGCGTCTCTAAGTATACTCACACGGTCACACCACCTATGATCTACAGCATTAATTTATAAGTGCAAACTAAACTTCAAAATCTCACCGACATGTCCTTAGAGCAAGTGGCAAAAGACTTGATGGTTGGTATTCGAAATTTAAATTTGAATCCTAGTTGATTCATATTTTCAGCTAAGTTTATTTCTATGTGAATAAACGAAACGAGTAACATACTTAAATCACCATCTTTGTACTATAAAAAATTTAAAATATTAAAAATTACTAATACTTTTTTTCTCTAATATATTAATGTTACAGTTGCAACCACTATCGAAAAAGCATCTGGCTATATAGGATTACAAACTGCAATTTTATAATAAAAAGAAGAAAATAGTAAAATATTTTTAGAATTTTGAATTTTGTATAGTATAAAAAATAATTGATTCCGTAGGGCTCCCCGTAAACCTATCGAATATCAAATATATATATATATATATATATACGTACGTGGCGCCGATTTACGTCAGCTTTGGTTTTGTACAAAACCAAACTCATTGCTCGGGTTTGGATCCGGTCTAGGACTAGACATAGTGCTGTACAGTGTAGAATCTCTCCGCGATGGTACAGATGATGTTTCCTTACATATCACGGGGTGGATGAGATGACACGTTGTACCATTTATTTACTTATTCCTTCATTTATTACCACTATACTACACTACAAAGCCGAGTTAATTTGATGGTACACCATTTTTTTTTAAAAATATTATTACCCCTATTAGGTATATATTTTTGAGATTACGGAGAGATTGCGTTACGTGCGGTGAGTAAGTACGTTGAGAAAATACCTCGTTGTTTTCGTACGTAAGTAATATTGCGTTCCGCATAGTGATGAGTCAGTTACGATATATTTTTTACGTTCTCAACGGAGAACACAAAAGTATATTTCTATATGCTTATTTTCACAACTATATTGTATTTAATAGCGTCAATACTAAACTAAGTCTTATACAGTTCCATTCAATAGCCAAAGAGGCTAGCTAGAGCCCTTAAATTTAGTAGAACCACTATTAAATTATAAAAATTTAAAATTAATAAAAATAATTTAGACCTAATATTTAATCAACAATTAAAACAGTATGTAGTTACTACCCGTCAAAGTACAATTTTACCACGATAAATTTATGCTACTTGTACCAGTAAAAGTGAAAAATGTACAACACTATATATGCACCCAAGTGTAAAAATCCCTCAATTATTGTCGATTCAGTGTAGGCCCCTCCCCTCCTTTGCTTTCATGTGCATGCCACATCTGGCAAGTCATACTGCTCCATTGGATCAACTGTTTTTGCCACAAATAATATTGCTAGCTCTTGAATATATCCTCTTTAGAAGATTAATTATCTCTTTAATTATTCTGCATGCGCATGCTTCTTCATCACAATTGAATCATATCATAACTCTAAAGTATATATTTGGCCACTAATTAATCTGCTCACATATAAAAACTACTAGTATTTTATCTGCAGTGTTTAATTAAGAGGATCATTTGTGATGCGCCTAAGCAACGCGCCTTTTTTTAATATGAATTTGCGATATTCAAACAACTTCATTACCAAGAGCAAATTATATCTTTAATCTAAGTTTAAGTTTGAACGCCGCCCATGCTTATAATAACCTTAAAAGTTTTTTTTTTCTCTCTTATTTATTTATTTTTGGTGAAGACAAGCACATTAAAGTTGTTCATAGCTTTGAATGTACGTAGCAAATTGATTGCACTTCCGACCATGACAACATGTTAGGAACCCGGGCAATGCATGATTTGAATGTGCAGATCAAGTGAAATTTATAGCCTCTTCTCAGTTTCTTGTTTTAAAATGTTTAATTCAATTCACTTATCAAGAAAGATTATACGGATTGAGCTGTAAGAAATCTTAATTTAATCTAAAATTAATTAGTATGGGTATTATATATAAAGGAAACCCAAACCCAAAAAGAGAAATAGGCCACCTTTTTGTGAGCAAATTTTGCACCTACTAGTTTGTTATACAACTATAATTCTCGGGGCTTAGTAAATTAATGAGCTTTTCAACCATAAAACGAAAAATCTTATAATGTAATCACAAATTAAGCACATACACACTTTGTTGGAGATAATGAGATTCGAACTCGAGACCAAGTCTAGATGAATTATTTTCTCGACTTTGTATATGCTCACGAGTGTTATTATAGGAGATCGAACATACGAGGTAAGATTAATTTTATCATAGGCAAGGACATTAATTACATGTCTCTCTCAAGAATTGGTTGGAGAACATCAATAGCTTCTCGTGCTTCTCGTGGGTGCGCATTTTCGTCTATATATATTGATGAGTGATATCTACATCCACATATGTATTCACTGGTTGATCCTAGTGGCCGCAGGGAGTTTGATTGGATTGAAGCGCGCATTAGCAAATTATTGTATTCGATCATTTAAACCGTGCATCTCGTATTCTCTCTTTCATAATTTGTAAATATAAAACGTTAAAATGATTTAAATTTTCTAGTTCGAACTTCTAGAATAATTTGTGGTTTGATATATATCCTGTGTTAGCTAGCAAGATATTCTGAATTCTAGTGTTCTATTATATTTTTAGTTTTATTTAATTTTCTTCAATACGTTGCACGCCAAGTCATGAGAAAACTTCCAAATAAAAAATATGGAAACATCGTGCTTTATAACTTATGCTCGTAGGAAGATGTGAGAAAAAAAATCTAAAATAAAGCTCTTAGTATAGTTTAATTGTTACTGTGTCCTTCATTGTATCTGAGCTCTCTATATATGAAGATGTTTGCGAGATAGGCATGTACGTATATGCAACAACGTACAAATGCGTATTAATATTTTCCGTTAATATATAAACGGCCTCTATTAATTAAATTCTTGATATTGGCTCTATGACCACACATGTCGCATCTCCTAATAGCTACGAAAACATCTTTATCATAATAGCTACACCATGCACATAGAATATATCTATTTCAAATTAATTTTATTATATCATATAGAATAAAAAAAAAAAAAAAATCTAATCCAAAAAACAACAGATAACAATTTTATAATGAACCAACAATGCTTTATATATAAAAATTATTATTATTTTTATTATGAAATATTATTAATTTTATAACTCGATCGAGGAGGGGAAAAAAAATCTCTCCATCTACAAATTTTTTTTTTTTTTTTTCACCCCAAGGTGCAGCAGACCCCTGTCCCATACTGGTACGGCGTGTATTTAATGTCAAAGGAGATATATCTACATGATTATATGGCACCAGATGACCAGAGTCCCCCTGTAATATAATACTATTCGTATTTGTCCACTTCTTTTCCATCAGGAACTTATTTGTTTCCTATACTCTCTCTCCCTATATGCACACTCGATCCTCACAATATTCTATCCCCCATATTCCTTTTTAATTTTTTTTACCATTCATTCATCGTTAAATAAGAAGGCTCGGTAGTGTGAGAGATGCAGGGCAAATCCGTGCAAGGTATTAGCCCGAAACCGCCCCACCCCTCTCTTTTTTTTTTTTAATGTTAACTCAGTTCTAATTTAGCCTCCCATTAGTTTGGCTAGCTAGTCACTGTCGAGTGAGAACTCCTCCAACCACGGAGGAAGAAGCTGAATGAAATATTATTATTATTAATATTATTATTAATATTATTTTCTTAATTCCTTCCACGCGCATGCAGGTCAGTACCTCGTAGGGAAACTAAAACTAGCTGAGATATTGGAGGCGGTGTGGTCGGCAGAATGGGTCGGGGAGGCAGCGGGCAGACTGTCGGCGATAGCGGGGAGGGCGAGGGCGGCGGTGGTGGTGCCGGCGGTGAAGGGGGCGGTGGCGGTTTGCCTGGTGATGTCGGTGATGCTGGTGGTGGAGAAGCTGTCGATGGCGGCGGTGAGCATGCTGGTGAAGGTACTGAAGAGAAAGCCTGAGAAGGTGTACGAGTGGAGGCCGATCTCGGAGGACGTAGAGATGGGGGGCTCGCTAGCGTACCCCATGGTCCTCGTACAGATCCCCATGTACAACGAGAAAGAGGTACGTACGTACGTACGTACGTAGATTCAATTTCATTCTTCGCTAAATTCTCTTGCTTCTCTCTCTTTGCTGCTGGGGTGTCTCTTTCTATTTCTGTATCGATATTTATTGTTCTTGTTGGTTGCCCACGGCTTTTTGCTACGGAGAAGAATGTGAGTTATTGTTGTTGGTTAATTAGTAAATATTCGTAAGAGATTCCCGGCCCGATCTGAATTCCACTGTGCGTGGAAAAGGATCCTGTGTTTCTCCAATGAGTCTATATATCCAAGAAGGAAATTAAACAAAAAAGAATAATTTTTCCCTATTTGTTAGTACATTTGATAATTTTTAAAGGCATTATATATATATTTGGAGACCGAATTTGCCAAAGTACGTAATAATGGACTGGGCTTAAGCACTCATGGGTTGTAGCCTTGTAGGTGGTTTTGTTTTTGATTTTTTTTTATTTTTTTTGAATTTTTGTGTGTGTGTGTGTGTGTGTGTGTCAGGGAATCCTATGAATCCAGTTGGTTCCAACAAATATATGCATTTTCTCTCAAAAGCAAACAATTAGATGTTTCCAAAAAAAAAAAAAAAAAAAGCAATGCATTTCACATTAAGTTCACAGTCTAAGCTGATAGAGAAAGATATTTGTGTAAAAATTGAGCTCAAAACATCTCCAATTAACATTATAATAGACCTACATGCAGACTTAAATTCAGTAAATAAAATTAATTGTACTAGAAAGATGTGGATTTTAATTAAATAAAAAAATTAATTATATTAATTAGGAGTTTGATATGACTTGAATTTTAAATTTTTTCTATTATAATATTTAAAATAACCGTTATACATAATAAAACCGTTTAGAGTACGATATTTTAATATTTATATATTTAACACTTTTATTTTTGTTTTATCTCTAAATTTTTAATGCGCACAACAAGTGTCCTAGAATTAAATGAGAGAAAATTAAATAATATAAAAATTTAAGTTGGTAGAAAATAATATTTTTATATTTATATTTATCATCAGTTTTTTTTAATAAATTTATAAAAATTTAAATTGGATAAATAATTAATTTTGAAAAATAGATAAATAATTTAAATGTGGTCTCACGTCAATATCAGGTGTTAGAGTCAAATAGGCTACAATTAATGTACTGGTCTTAAAAAAAAATAATAACAATAGTGAATGATTAATCATTTTTCTTATGCATTAAAAACAATGACCGGTTCTAACAACTTCTAAAATTTTAGCAACTCACGCAAAATACCCATACGATTTGTAAAAAATAAAATATCGAAAACTAGGTTGAGAATTATTCAGCATGTGGTTGCTGGGTCCAAATATATAGGTGCGAGTCAGAGGGACCTGAAGCACTTACATTACATAGTAATAATTTTGCGCTTGGACTTTAGTCCGAGTACTCGGACATTTTACTACGAGGAGACGCGGTGAAATATTAACCATAGATTAATAGATCTAAAACTACCTAAGAAGAAGCTTACTGATTAGGATAAAAATTATTATAATTATTATTATTTTTGAGAGATAGGCAGCATGCTATTCGCTTTATTTATTTTATTTAGAAATAAACTTAACTAGAAATATAAATCAATTAGGATTCGAACTTAATTGGGATCTCGAATATCAACCACCAAATTCTTTGTTACTTGCTCTAGGAACGGTCAGTGGCGCGGTGAAATATTAACCATAGAATAGATCTAAAACTAGCTAAGAAGAAGCTTACTGATTAGGATAGAAATTATATGTATTCTTTAATTTGGTCCTATTCACACATTGGGATGCAAACTGTACTCATCCGGGATTGGGAGGAGTTTTCGATCGACCTCCCAAATTATATTTATATCTATATATATATAAAAATAAAATTGGACTGAAATCGTTAAGCTCCCGTTTGGTTGGGGTTAAGGAGTTGAATAACCTCTTAACCCCTATTTTATTCCCAAACACCACAAAAAAGAGGTGGGGTTAGCAAACCCGACCTCAAAAAGTTATTCCGGCTTAGTTAATCCCATCTAACCCCACCAAATCCTAACCAAACACTATTTTTCTATTCATAATAACCCACTATCCTTCTTATCCCACCTATTTCAACCAAACACAATTTTTCACTATGCTCGACTAACTCCAACTCCCAACCAAACATAAAAATACTTTAACCTCATCTTAACCCCAAACTTAACACTATTCCTGGAATAACTAGTTTTTTCTTAACCCCGAACCAAACGGGGGCTAAAATTATTATTACGGATCTACTATAGAGAACCATTTTCCAAACCTTTTCACACATCATTCCTACAAAAGCCAACGCAGGGCTGAAAAGTGAAATGGGGACGAGTGGCTCAGATCGCATTGAGGAAATTGGTCCGTCAGCCTTTCCGTATATGCCATTTCAAATTGTGTCGGGGGTGCACAAATATTAGTTTTATACAGCTATTTTTTGTATATATATTATATATATATTGGGTGGTCAATTATTCATCAGAGTTTTTTTTTTTAAAAAAAAATTAATTAGAAAATAATACTTATATATCTCCATTCACATTCATGGAGTGTGTGGTGTATACTTCAGTTCTCTCGAATGAGATACATTTTACTAGTTATATTGATGTAACTAATAAAGAAATATTTATTTTAAAATCGGTGGAGTATATATATTATTTTTGAGATTAAGGTAGCATGCTACCCGCTTCAACGGTGGAGTATATATTATGTATCTCTTTTGTTATCAATATACAAAATTTACAAAATCATCTCCATAATAGCAATATATATATGAATAGTTAGTTAATATAATTGGATTATATAATTCAATTGTAATAATTTCGAAAGTTCAAGCCAAAACTTGAAACAAATTAAAATTTGAGAATAAAAGTGTCACCACCCTTATATTTTGAGAACCCGAAGTGCAATTTATTCTTTTTAATCTTATTGTTTGGTCTCTCAATAAATGCACACACACTATTTCGGTAACCTGTTTTATTGGTGGTGGTGTTTAATTTGTTTCATTTTCCTCCACAAGTAATTATACCATCTACGTACAGCTAAATGTGTATTTTAAAAAAAAAAACAAAAGTAAAAGGAGCTGTATATTAAATCAATGAATCCGATCAATACTAACACCGTAAAATTTACTAATATTAATAATTTTTTTTTGTTCTTAATAATTTTTAGCTTTGTTAATAATACTATTCCAACCTACGTGTTTTTCAGGTGATCTAAAATTTAATGCACGAAACGATGTCGACAAATAGTAGGGTTGGCGCGAATTGAGCTCTCACCGTCACAGTTACTACGGCTAAGTCTCGTCCCCACACGTAGTTGTGTGTGTGTGTGTGTGTGTGTGTGTGTGTGGGCGCACGAGTTAAGGATGAGTCATCGGCGTGCACTGCAACCGCACCATTTAAGAACCAATTAATGCCCACCATATACTGATATTTTACCTATCTAACCTCCTTTTGAAAAAAAAAATCCCTATCTAGTCTTTTTTTTGAAAAAAATTTCCTATCTAGCCTTATTTTTAAAGATTAGAGAAAAAAAAATAATTAACACCTTTAATATACATTAATATGTTAAGTGGTGGGATTATTATTTTCTCTCTCCTCTCCTATTTTCCGAGGTCCCTTCTTATTCTCTTTCTCTCTCCTCCCCAATCCACTGCCTGATATCTTCCACCGGCCTGATATCTCCCATTAATTTTTATATCAAAATAATCTTGATCCCATTCGGTTTGCCTATAAATTTTATGTTTTAATGCATTAAAACTTAGAGTACGAGAAATCCAGATAGTTTTTTGATCAGGACCATTACAATCAACTCCTTCAGAACCATGCACAATATTTCCATCAAAATATAAGAAGATTGGAATTGGTTGATACGCCATATAAAAATTTCCTATTTTGAAATAAATCGATATGAGATAAATTATACGCAAAAATGGGAGAGGAGAGAGAAAATAATAATCCCACCACTTAACATATTAATGTATATTAAAGGTGTTAATTATTTTTTTTTCTCTAATCTTTGAAAATGAGGCTAGATAGGAAATTTTTTTCAAAAGGAGGCTAGATAGGGAAATTTTTTTCAAAAGAGGCTAGATAGGTAAAAAGATCCCATATACTCTGTGAAGTTGACTTATTCACTCGTTTACTTTGGAAAATAATTATTTTATTTCTAAATTACTAGGAGTAATAAATCTACTAAATAAATTGTGTCTGGAATTTTGAAGTTGAAAATGATTTGGTTCGTTTTGTTCATTTTAAAGTATCTTGCTTGAATTTTCTGACAGCTCTGTAACTCTTTTTTGTTTTCTAGCAGCTTAGATAGTGGTGATATTGTTGAGTTGAATTGTTTTTTACATCGAATTTTTTATTAACCTTCGTCGATATTCATATGATGGATTTCGTGGAATTCGATGAACCTGCTTTGTCAATAACAATTTGAGCTTCTCCGCATCCTGTTTGCTGCCTTAAATTCTAGAATTTGAAAGAATTGGAATTCTAGTTTCCTTAACGAGTCAATAAGAATTCATTTCATTCGAAAGAATTTGGTGGAATTTCTCATTTTACAAATGCTCTTATCCAGGTCTCATGATTTGAGGTAGGATTTAGTTAAATCTTTTATTGAATTTTATTAAATTCTATTTACATTTGGTGGCAAACGGAGTGTCGGTGTAGCTGCTCTAATGGGGCAGGTAATGTTGTGGCCTTTTCGCCCAACCTTTGTGCCGTGTCGAGCCTGAGTTTCGCCCAAGCCCGCAAACTTGTTCCTCTAGGACGCTTGAATTTTTAATTATTTTTATTGCAAATTCTCCTCTAATAATAATAGGGATTATTAATCCGTTATTCTTGTGCAGGTATACCACTTATCAATCGGAGCAGCATGCGCACTGGAGTGGCCTTCAGATCGCCTAATCGTTCAAGTCCTCGACGATTCTACCGATCCAGCTATACAGGTTTATTATTATTTTTTTATCTCATTTTATACACCTTTTAATTCAAATGATCTCTGTTAAGCACTGTGAGAGTTCTATTAGTTTTATTGCGCAAAAAGATCTATCTGAAGCACTCCTACTTGCGTGCGTAAATGGAGTGAAGCTTAAGTTGCCAGAGAACGATATTTTTATATTTTCAACTTTCTAATCAGGTTCTAGTAAAATAAACACACAGAAGTTTTGTCTAATATCTTCGTGCCTAAATCAATCAAACATGATGCACATTTCTTGCTCCTTAGATATGCAGAGTCGTATTGTTTTCCTCGATAATTTACACATCTAGCCAAGTACTTTAGTAGTTCTCAAAACAAGCAAGAGGTACGTATAAATGCATTTTCCTTTATATTCATTCTTAGATGACATAGTGCTTGCTAAGTTGCAGGACTTGGTGCAAAAGGAATGCCAAAGGTGGTTGGCAAAAGGTGTGAACATATATTACAAAACAAGGGATAGTAGAAAAGGATACAAAGCTGGTGCATTAAAAGAAGGAATGGCTCAGGAGTATGTTAAGAAATGTGATTATGTTGCGATATTCGATGCGGATCACCAACCACCGACCAATTTTCTAGTCCGAACTGTCCCTTTCCTTGTTCGCAATCCAAAGATTGCCCTCGTTCAAGCTCGGTGGAAGTTTGGTAAACTCGTGCAACCAGCAGGCTCCCTTCTTCCTGTTTTATTTTTTTGAGAAATCCCTTCTTCCTGTTTTAGCTCATCATATTCATAAGATGTATATACTTATTGGCAACTATTTATGTGATCTTATGTTAATATTTTATTTTCTCAAGTAAGAGCTACACAAAGGCTTGTTTGGCATGACTAGTGCTTGTTCTGAAGTGCTATTCGAGTACAGCTATTCGATGAAGTAATTAATTACAGCCATTTTCCATTAACATTTCTCCTTTAAGCTGGTAGAAACTATATATATACTTTTTGTTTCAAAACGTTTGACTGTTGCTTCTCGAAATAAAGATGTCACGTACGATTGATGTGAGTCCAAATAGGCAATCATGATCAAAAGAGTGACATAAAAACAAGTGAAGTAGTGAAATAAGAAGCTTGTAAAAAAGATTTATGTCATTCGTATTCTTGATTTGCCATAAAACCACATCAATATTTATCACTTCACAAACTTATCTTGCCCAATGCCATGGCTCCTGCTAGTTTGGAAAAGCTATGTTTCAGACATGAGAGATGACTTTCAATAAAGCTAAGGTGAACTCAGCTGCATATTATGCTGCTGAATGCTAATTCAAATATGCTAATGTGCTCGTCTGTTGATTATGTTTCAGTGAATGTGAATGACTGCATAATGACAAGGATACAGGAGATGTCACTGAATTACCATTTCAAGGTGGAACAGGAGTCTGGTTCATCCCTTGTTGCTTTCTTTGGTTTCAATGGTAGGCTATGGCTTCAGTAAGAAATTAGAGAGAGAAAAAAAATAAAATTATATGCTTTAGCCAAGAATGAAAAGATTTCAGATTGCACCTCAACCATGATTAGAAGCACATGTGTAAGTGATAGTTTTGTTGCGAAAGGAACATGGAGTGAAATTTATATACTGCTTTCTATGCAAGAAAAGTAGTGAAAATTAGAGCCCAAAATACTAGATGTTAGACACTTTTATGCTACCTGATTTTTCTTTGCATTGGAGTTGGTATTTGCCTTCTGCTCATTTGGCCTCGAACCTTTTTCTAATACCAATTTGATAGTCGGCAAACTCATGAAGTATGAATCGCAGCTCGTCACTTTATCTCGATCATTTGCGCATGCTGATTTGTTGCTGATCATTGGGATTCTTTAATCACATTTGCATAATAGGAACTGCTGGAATTTGGCGAATCCAAGCCCTTATGGATGCTGAAGGTTGGAAAGAACGAACAACAGTGGAGGACATGGATTTGGCGGTCAGAGCAACTCTCAGAGGCTGGAAGTTTGTATATGTTGGTGACCTTAAGGTATTGAACTAGGTTTATCACAAATTCAATCCCTGTGGTTTAACGTAGATTTGAATTGCATGCTCTCATAGCTTCAATTATAACAATTAATCTGTGTACTTTTTTCGCTAAATCAATTCAGTCAGTCTCGAAAAGTGCCCTGTCGGGACCATCATATTAGACCATACTTCTTTAAAATCAAAACTCTTTAAGGACAAGCTTGAAATCAGGGTCAAACTTTAGAGATGAAATTGTATCAACCTTGATTGAATCTATGTTATCCGCAGTGACCTGTTAATTGATTGGAAATTCCACTTTCATGGCACAGTAAATGTATTTCGCATATGTCAATACCTGATTAAATACAATTTCCTGATTTGAATGCTGTTGGCATTTGCCTGTTAGGTGAAAAGTGAGCTGCCAAGTACTTACACTGCTTATCGTTATCAACAACACCGCTGGGCCTGCGGACCTGCAAATTTGTGTAGGAAAATGGCTTTTGATATTATAAAAGCCAAGGTTAGTTTTTCCTTCAGATTCGTTGAAGATAACCAGTTATCAAGATGCATGCTTTAGTTTTGGTCTTGTACAATTTGTCTAGATTGTAAGCAAGAAAAAAGGCATCAAATCCTTCAATATGGGCATAGGTTCTCTTTATAAAAGTGTCTCGTTGAGTATATACACAATGATAGAACCTTCCTTCTTTTATATTTATGATAAATCATTTATACGAAGTCTATAATTCTCTCTTTTCTCTATGTGTTTTCTTTTCTTCTTTTCACAGAATGTGCCTGTTTGGAAGAAGTTCTATCTGATCTACAACTTCTTTTTCGCTCGAAGGCTTGTGTCGTATAATGTTACTTTTTTATTTTACTGCGTGGTGATTCCAACTTCATGTTTCTTCCCCGAAGTTGAAATTCCAAGGTGGGGGGTGATATATGTTCCGACGATCATTACCCTCCTCAACTCATTTACAACTCCAAGGTCCAAAATCTTTTTTTCCCTTTCAAATGTCCATCTCAGTATCTGAAGCTTTATTATACGCCAACATAGATCAGATTTTCGTATTCTATTAGTTGAATACATTTCAAAATTCATGTTTGTGCAGATCAATACATCTAATCCTCATATGGGTCTTTTTCGAGAATGTCATGTCCTTGCACCGTTTTATCGCTGTTTACGTTGGTCTTTTTGAGGCTGGGCGGGTAAATGAATGGGTTGTTACTGAGAAATTAGGAGACACATTGAATGCACAACCGGATGTAGGCGGCAGGAAGAGGTTTCACAAGTTCTGGAAAAGGTAATTCTACGTACTGTCCGTTCTTCGATTCTTTTTCTTTCAGGCTAAAATCACTAGTACCATATATATATAGTGGACTCCGAGTAATATTATCTTCTGAAGCAGGTTCCATTTCTTGGAGCTTGGAATTGGAGTATTTCTCTTGCTATGTGCATCTTATGACTTGACCTGCAGATCAACCCAATATTTTCTGTACATCTATCCTTTATCACTCTCATTCTTTATCATGGGTGTCGGTTATGTGGGCCGAATCATGCCGGAGGCGTAGTAGGAGACGGTATTCTTATTATCGATACCGAATTTAATTCTTTCATGCGCGGCATTCCGATCTGTTTTTTTTCTCCTCCTAATTGAATAAGATGGCCTATTTGGTCTCATGGTGGAGGCAAAAAAGCATTCCAAGTAGCGCGATCTACGCAATGTCAGAGAAAAAGCTAGAGAATGTGAAGGGAAAGGAGATGAAGAGTGGCAAGTTCTCCTGTTCTACTTGTAATGTTGTCTCCACAAACTGTATCTCTGCATCTCTCAGGCTACTGATGAACATTCAAAATGGTGGCCATGATAGAGGCACCTTCTTAACTAATTTGAATATTCCATCATGTTGTTTCTATTTTGAGTAAACATCTTTTGCAGAAAGATGAAATGAAACAACTCACAATGGCTCTGCCCATTGGATGACAATTTAATATATTCTTTACTAAATTATAGTATAATTCCTAAATTGTTATTTGGATTTCAAATTGGTTGCTAAGCTTTGCTTGTTCCATTATGGGACTTCAATATTGAAAACTCCAATTTTAGTGCAGTAAGAAAACTTTTAAAGCTCCAATTAATGGAAGTACCGACATTAGCTTTTGTCGCTTAGAGGAGCAGAAATCCATCATTGTACGTAAACCTGTCGGTTATGTGAAATTGTCCTTGATTTACAAGATTATTAACTTCTTCGTAAATAGTAAGTCCTCCTCAATTTGATGAGTTTGGGTGATGCATAAAACATTAGTTTGTCAGAAAACAGTGATCAGTGGATTTAGAAACAGTGACTTGAATCTTTTGATAAATTGCGGCACTTATAAATTTGAGTTTCCTAATACGAGAAATCAAAGTTCAGACACCATAATGAAACTCAAGCAATAACTTAGAAACTGCTGTTGTAATTTGCCCTGTAGTCCTTTCGAGGGGTTCATCTAGGTTGAATAATATTTGCCATGTAACACTACAAAGTCGAAAATAATGACTCACATGTGACCCTCACATGTGGCTCCCATTCATTATTAGCGAAAAGTTGCTCTGAAGATTCCCCATTGCAAATTGTAATGTTGTTCTTTTTCATCATTTGCAATGTGGAAGAGAGAGCGTTAGCTGTTGATTTGTTTCAGGGATATTTTGTTCATGGTGGGATCCACAATCCAGGTCGATAAAGTATTTTTTTCTTTTTTTCTTTTTTTCTTTTTGAGATAGATAGCACGCTATCCGCTTCATTTATTTTATTTAAAAATAAATTTAGTTAAAAATGTGAATCAATTAGAATTCGAACTTGGATCTCGGATACCAACCACCAAATCTTTTGACACTTGCTCTAGGGACGGTCGATCAGGTCGACAAAGTCCATCCGGAGTATATACAAATAGTGCTATTTAAAAGAACTATTTGGAACCGTCCGTTCCTAAAGCAAGTGGCAAATGATTTAATGGTTGGTATTCGAGATCCTAGTTCCAATCATAATTGATTCACATTTTCAAGTTTATTTTAAATGAAATAAAACGAAAACGTCTTTATCTCTCTCTCCACAAAAAAAAAAAAAAAGCTGTTTGGAAAAAAAAATGCTCTCTTTTGCAACAGATACTCTTTACCAAAGCTAATTTAGGACTCCATAATCTTGTTTAAGCCTTTAAACCGCAATAAAATGCTTACATCTGGTGGTTCAATGAATAAATAAGTTTTTCGAGTGTAAGGCGGAATATGTGTCTTAATCATTCGCAATAAATATAAATAAAGCACTAGATAATTGGATGTAAATTATACGCCTCACTATGCTATATCTTGGAAAAATATGGAAGGAGCCTCCAAGGACAAATTAATGGAGCTACAGTGCACAGGTCCACAGGACAGATTTATTGTTTTTGTTTTTGTTTTTTGGTTTTGTTCTTTAAACAAAGGACAATGATACGCATTTACTATTTGAAAGTGTACAAACGTGACAGTTAAAACATCATTAATCTCCCAAAAGAAAAATACTCCCCCCGCATTTACTCCATATGAGGAGTAAACAAAGCCGTGTTCACATTAGTCATGTAGGGGAGGAGCATCTAAACCTCTCACAACGCATCAAACGGACGAGATTCGTCGTTGGACATGGGTAAAATCGTCGAATGCGGGTGATACCCGCGATGTACGCACAACTGTAGCCCACTCATGCGGGGCCCACATGTCAGTCTCACGAGCGCGGCACGACGTGGCCACAGACCTTTTTTACATCGAGAATAATTCCCTCCACCCGATGCATCTTCCAATATTTCAAAGTTAAAAAATTAATTTGATAGAAGCTTAATATTTTGGGTCTAAAGAATTATATATTTTAAAATTTTATTGGGTATTAAGTAGTTTTTAAAAAAATCAACAATAAAGAAATATTAGTTTCAAAACTCATGATTTTTATACATACATAATGCTTAATAACTGTTTGAAAATTTATTTAGATTTGAATTTTGAGGATTTAATCATGAGAATTTACGAGTGGTGGTGTACGAGATATACTTGTACACGAATTGCATGCAAATAATTCGTCCTCTTCATTGTCCCCCATCTTATTCTTGCCCCGTGGAATGACGCAGAAAAGTTCTATGGGGAGCTCCGCATAGGCTGAGGTGCAATGTGCCCTCGGATGCCTCGCTTTCCATCCCAGTCAATCGACGCGTCAAATCGTAGAAGTTTGAATTCAATAAACGGTTAGGATTCGTCAATTGGGGACACTTGGCGGGAATCGGAGTTATGAGGAGGTCCGCATAAAACTTTTTTAACTGTACCATCTCTACTTACCGTTTCTATAAAAGAGTTTACTCAGAGGCGAGAATCGTTCTATCAAGTCCACTGAGCTAACGACACGTTGTAAAATTGGCTGTACGAGTTCGGAGGGAACACGTGTTGATCTCACGTTGGACGAACAGATGAAACCCTGTTTGTGGCGCGACATGAGCTCGACAAAGGACGTGAAAAGAGGCGGATAGGGTGAAACGAGATCCAAAGCGTGCTCCCGAAACCTACCACTCCCTCCAAACCCCCCTATTCACATCGCGGAATAAAGCGACGGAATAAAAAGCTCGGAATAGTAGAGCTCAAAGGGGGGCTCCCGCTCATTCCCAACCAATTGAACTATCACTTTGTATACATTTACCTCCAAGCCACAGCTTTCATTATTGTTGGATTTGGTTTAGTTGGTACCTTAGTCGCCAATTCATAGCAATGAGCCCAGCAAATTTCATGGGTTTCGGTTCTCTTTCGACAATTCTTTTACCAGAAAGTAGAGGAAAGGAAATGTGTTAACGTGTAACATCATCAGTGACAACAGCATCTTTTTGAATGCTGTGTTGGCTTGATTCTTTTAGATAATGCAATGTATGCTGATGTATTTCATTTGGATGCCAAAAAACAGTTTGTTTATAGATAAGAACTGCAAACGTGTTTCTATTGATTGATGGCTTGATGGTTTCCTTCACAGTGGCTTGCCTTGGTCCAAACGATTAATGATGTTTTAACTAGGGCTGGCAAATGAGCGAGCCGGCTCGTGTTGGAAGCTTCGCGTTGAGCCGATATTTGGGCACCATTGAGAAATTTCGTGTAATTAATTAAGTAGACGGCTGAAATTTAAATTCGAGAAATTAATTTGGTAAAGCTTAGTACTAATTCGTTCGAATTAAGAATTTAGAAAAGCTGAAAAGCTAGAATATATATATATATATATATATATATATATATATATATATATATATATATATATATATATATATATATATATATATATATATATATATATATATATATATCTACAATATCATTAATCTCAATATCAACCATCATGATTTTCATTTTCGATCATTGGATGATGAGATGTGTAGTTAGGATGATAGTGATTCTCTAGAATTGAGTGGGAGATTAGTTGAATAGTATAATCTAAAGGTGAAAATGGTCAGATGATTAGATCTAACGGTACAAAATTCGATAGCACTAAGTATTTTATACTATCAATAATATAGTGGCCAGACTCTCTCTCTCTCTATATATATTCTGGCTACTATACTATCTATACTATTGATAGTACTGACCATTTTGTGCAATCGAGTTTTCTACCGTTAAATTTACCTATATATATAGAGTTCAAATCTTGTACTACCGATAGTACCAAGCATTTGGTATTTTCGAGTTCTGCTAGATCTACCCATTTGGCCAATTTCATCCGTTAGATCACACTATTCAACTAGCCACCCATCGAACCTTAGGGACTACTATCATCCCGACCGCCAATCCCTTCATACAATGGTGAAAACCTAATAATAAAACCATTTATTAATAATATATATATATATATATATATATATATATATATATATATATATATATATATATATATATATATATATATATATATATATATATATATATATAGAACTAGGCTACTATCTATTAATAGCACCAACTCATTGGTCTTACCAAGTTTTTGGCTGTTGGATTGAGAGATGTGCGGTTAGGATGATGTGGGCCCCGTAGGATTAAGTGGGTGGTTGGTTGAATAGTATGATCTAACGGGTGAAAATCATCAAAGGTGTGGATCTAACGGTGGAAAACTTGGTAGCACGGAGACCTCCGTCTTATTAATAATATTAATAGCGGCATATATATATATATATATATATATATATATATATATATATATATATATATATATATATATATATATATATATAAAGTAGTACATTATACTCTTATATGATAGATCTCTTTATACTTATAAATTTTCGGTCGTTGGATGTGCGATTAGGATGATAGTGGTTCCCTAGGATTGAAATAGTCAAAAGAATAAATCCAATGATCGAAAAGCGATGAGTATAAATGAATCTATACTCAAAAGAATATAGTAGAACTCTCTCTATATATAATTATATATAATATATACTTTAATTATATAAAATAATATATATTATGTATTTTAATTATATCTATATAGAATTTAGATTATTGGGCCCACAAAATTAAAGAAGTAAAATTCTACTCTAATTGCTCTCTCTCTTTTTCACTTGCTCGCAGTTATTTTTCCTAATTTTTATAATATTATAATATCTTATTTCATACATTCATTTTATATGTTGAACTATTAGATATTTTTTATATCAAATTTAATATAATGTTTTATAAAAATTAAATTATAGATCGTGTGATGTTAAGAATTTATTTGCTCGTTTAGGGCTCGAGCTCGCTCGACTCGAAATTAGGCTCGCTCGAGCTCATTCAATTAATTTCAATGAAACAGGCCTAAATTTAGGCTCGAAATTAATTTCAAGCCAAGCTTGAGCTGAGGTAAGCTCGCTCGAGCTCGGCTCGTTTCCACCTAGTTTTAACCATAGTAGGGCATTATGGTAAAATGATTAGAATTTTTAAAAACTTTTAAAAGTAAAAATGAAAAAAATTAAGAATTAACCATAGTAGGGCATTATGGTAAAATGATTAGAATTTTTAAAAACTTTTAGAAATAAAAATGAAAAAATTTAAGAAATGCTTGAACAAAAGTTTAAAGTTTAAAAACTATCTCGACAAAAACTAAGTTTTTTTATAAACTATTTGAATAAAATATAAAAAAATAAAAAATATGTTAATAAAACTTTAAATTTTAAATAATTATTTAGAAATAATTTTAAAATATTATTTTTTTAAAAACCGTCTACAAACCTCGCTTTCGCGAGCTACAAAGTTGGTGACTCGACGAAGAAGGAACTGGGCGATCCCCTTCGCGAGCTACGTCGGAAAGGTTCTCCTCCTCCTCCCCCTCTCTCTTCTCTCTCATCCCCTCCTCTCTCCGCTTCCCGTGGCGGCGAGGATCCGACCAACGGCGGTGCGGATCACGGCCGCTGGTCGGATCGAAGCCGCGGCCACGGCATTTTGGATCTCGGCCGCTCCACCGCTGCGCCCGATCCAAGGAGCCGACGCGCCAGGATCCATGCCGCCGCGGCCGAGATCGATCGAAGCCGACGCGCCAGGATCCATGCCGCCGCGCCCGGATCTCGGCCGCGGCGGCTTGGATTCGTGCCGCGGTGCCTTGGATCGGGCGCAGCGGTGGAGCGGCCGAGATCCGGGCGCGGCGGCATGGATCCTGGCGCGTCGGCTTCGATCGATCTCGGCCGCGGCGGCATGGATCCTGGCGCGTCGGCTCCTTGGATCGGGCGCAGCGGTGGAGCGGCCGAGATCCGGGCGCGGCGGCATGGATAGCTGCTGTGGCCGGATCCGAACTGCGGCGGCGGCCGAGCAAGCAGGGCGGATCGGGCCACAGTGGCGCGGATCCGGCCGGAACTTTGTCTTAATTTCCTATTCTTATAATTTTTGGTATTTTTGGTTATATAAACGTATACAAAACATATGCAGATGGGATCAACCTCGAAACACAAGATTAAGGGGTTGAAGTGCGTCGGGGATCAGTGGTTTATATCAACCGGCAGTAAAATTCTGGGAGCATTTCAAATTGGTCCATTCAATGACGTAGACGAAGCACAGAAGCTTCGCGATTGTCTGGTCACCAAATTGGGTATTTCTTCACACGCTGGAAGGATATACTCACCTCAGGATCTGGCAAATACTCCAATGCAGGCATTTTGTGAGAAATTCGAATCTGATTTTCTTCTGGATCTGATAAAGGAAAACAAGTTTTTATCAGCATATAATTCATATATGAGGAAAGAGAAAAATATCGCGAATACTCCGCAAGACAAAAAAAACATCATCATTCTTGACGAAACAGGGAGTCCAGTAATGGATGACAAAGAGAATGTTGTGCCAAATAACAGCTCCATGAAGGAGAAGGTGGGAGGTTCTGTGCCAAAGAAGAGCCCCATGAAAGCAGGTTCTTCACTGAGACCGGATAAAGCTGATGATGACGATGTTGTTCTACTGAGAAGCCTTGCAAAGAAGATGCAGCATCAGTTGCAAGTTGCTGAGCATGCCATTCTCGTAGCAAAAGAGTTCAGCAACGCGATATCTGTTGTCCTTGATAATGACACAAAGGAATAGAGCAGATCCTTCAGTTTGTGAACTTTTCCTTTGCAGAATTAAATCATAAGAAAAGAAGAGAATATGTGAAGGTTAATATGGTAGTGGTGGTATTAGTAGGAACACTTTGCTTTGATATTAGTAGGAACACTTTGCTTACTCATCGAACTTTTTCATGGTATTAATTTCGCATCTGGGGGGATATGTGAAGGTGTAGTGGTGATCCCTTTGATATTAGTAGGAACACTTTGCTTACTCATCGAACTTTTTCATGGTATTAATACAGTTTCTGTTAGAAATTTTGGTTTAGTCAGCAATTCATAGAGCAAACGAATGTGAATTTTATTATTTTACATTAACTTGTTATGCAGATAAAAGATTAGTAGATTCTCAAGGAAAACAAGATGCTTTATTGCCTTTAGCTTTTTCTGGTATTCCTTTATTATATTTTTCTCAACTTGTGCTGAAGAAGTTTGTTATGGTCTAACGCTTTGGACGGCTTGGGTGCTTGCAAGTTGCACATCAAATGGTCTTTTAACTTGTCTTTCCATTGTCGTATCCACTGGCAATTGATGTTGTTCTTCTGATTACATGCTTTTGAATCTCATTCAGTTAATTTAATAAATTTTCGTACCTACACAATCAAATTTCTTTCTGTTTGGGAATAACTTACCGCCGAACTGCTTTTAGTGGAATTAAGCATCTTGATTGATATATGAACTGAATAAAGGAATTGCAGAGAAAAAGATATTCAAAACATGAATGTAAATTAGTAGGCATAAGGAGCTTCCTACGGCTAGGCCCATCTCCCCGGCCCCCACTTCCTTGTCAAGGCGAAGGTCCCCAGTTAGTTACCTACTTTTTTTAATAATGAACCTCTCCTTACTAGCTACATTAATTTCTACTACTTTTACTTACTCGTTCCTCCTTTATTATGCAGGTATGAAAAGATTATTGAATACTATCTGTTTTAGTACACAAATCTGTTCAATTGTGGAGATTATTTAGATTTGAATTTTAAAGAATGCCGGATTGAATTTTAGTTATCCAGTGCATGCATCAGTTACTCACTTTTGTCTGCAGAAGGATTTGAATTAGAGTAAGGGGGTGTTTGGCTTAGCTTTTGAAAAATAATTTTGATCTGAAAAAATAATTTTTGACTCAATAAAGCGTTTGGCAAATTCGTTTTCAAAATCTGATTCTGATTTTTAGAAATAGTTTTCTTATTTTCGATGCCCAAAATCAGAAACAGTTAAAACCCGCTTCTTGAAATTTGATTTTGTTTTGGGACTCAAACATTAAATTTTTATTTTAATTTCCGATTTAAAGTTTACATTTAAATTTAATTTTTATTTTTTAAATTTAAACTTTGAAAATTTATAATTTAAAATTAGATATTAATTTGAATTTTAAACTTTAAATATAAATTTCACAACGTAAATTTAAAATTTAAGATAAAATTTTAAATTTTAAAAATTAAAATTTAATTAAGAATTTTAAAATTAAAAATTTAAAGTTATATGTTTCAATTTTTCAAATTACGAATTTTAAAATTTTAAATTTTAAAATTTTATTTTTATTTCTTACATTTTAAATATTCAAAATTTTAAATTTTAAATTTAATATTTAAAATTCAAATTTTAATTTTTTTAAATTTTATATTTAAAATTTTGAATGTCGAATTTTAATTTTAGTTTTTAAATTTGAAATTAAAAATTTATATTTAGCTTTAAAAATTCAAACTGTACATTTTAAAAATTTAAAATTTAAAATTATTTTTTAAATTAATATATCAAATTTTAAATCTAGTATAAATTTTAAATTTTAATTGAAAATTTAAATTATTTTATGATAAAATTTAGAAAAAATATTATTATATGCAAATATTAATTTTTTTTTTTGCAAAATAGCTTTACAAAATAATTTATGAAAAATCACTTTGATCTAACCTAAGCCAAGCGATTTACAGTTTTCAATTAAAATCACTTCTCTAAAGTAAAAATCTATTATACAGGAATTACTTTTTCAGAATCTAAGCCAAAATAGGCCCTAAAATAGAAAAAGATATATCTTAAAATTTGATTGGCCATCATTATAGCAGATATTAGATTAAAATATCTAATTCTAGAGCATGTGGGATTGAACAGGAAACAAATTAAATTGGATTAGAATTAGAATAGGAGTGGGAGTTGAGATTGATAGTAAAATTAGAATTAGATTAAAATATGAAAAGATAATCTTAAAGATTAGATCGGCCATGATAGATATTTGTTAAAAACCTAATCTCTTTCCAAACAGCATACCCCTATAAATACATAGGGGATCTTAGCTAGATTAGTTATTACTTGTACAATTCCTCTGCATCAAAACCCCCGGCGGTTGCTTGAACTCACAAACAGCAATGAAGAAGGCGATCAGCGGAGGCCGCACGCTTCCGGAGGAGGTCATCGCGTACGGCATCCTCCCTCGGCTCCCGGCCAAAACCCTCGTCAGGTTGCAGTGCGTGTCGAAGCGCTGGCGCGCCTTGATCTCCTCCGACCCCCACTTCATGCGCCTGCAGGACGCCCACGCCCGCACCTCCCCCGCCCTCCTCCTCTTCGGCGAGACGCCCTGCCCAGTCTTCCTCTCCCGCCGAGAAGAAAGGGACCAGCCCCGATCCATCGGTTTCCCGAGAATCTTCAGGCAGCCCCTGTTCGGCAGGCCGCATCGCGACTGGCTCCCCCTCGCAGCCTGCCGCGGAATCCTCTGCTGTGCTGTAGTCTCAAGCAGTAACAGGATATCGGGGCTCTACTTGGGTAATCCGGTGTGGATGGATTGGCGGCCTCTCCCTGTGCCCCCAAGCTGGACCCCCTGGTATTCTGCTGAGAAGATGCAGTTAGCCGTCTACGACACGGAGGGCGGTGCTCTCTACAAGCTCGTCATGCCGTTTTTAACGCGGAGCGGTATCGCTGACCAAGCAGAAGCTGCTTTCCTCGTCTTCTCTTCTGCCAAGGGGGGCTCGTGGGAGATATCACGGCAGAAAGTTTTGCTGAAGTTGCTCTACTCTCAGGACGCGCTGCTGCTTGGATTAGCTCGTAATGTCTGTGTGGAGGGAATTTTCTTTTGGCGTGCTGGAGGAGAGGTGTTATGGTTCGATCCGAGAGATGAGCGTGGCGGCGCCATCCCTTTGCCATTCACAGATGTGGACCGACCTTTCTCAGAAATCGGTGAATGGGAAGGGAAGTTGAGCTTCGTGAGGTTGGTTGATAGGGAGATCCGTATGTGGTCCTGGGACCGGTCCTCTTGGTCCTTCGGGACTTTGCTTACGATCGAGACGGTGGCGAAAGCAGATCCGGACTTCTTCGCTTCCATGGGCCTCAGGATGAATCTAAGAAACCGAAATGCTGAATCGTTGGATGCCGTCCTTAACAGTACCCCTGCGCATATTACTGCCTTTGGGGCCGGTTTCATCGTACTCGAATTTAGGCCTCGCGGGCTTAGTTTCCGAGGGATCTGCTACGACGCAGCAACCGGAAAGGCATGGAAATTGACGCGAGCAACGGGAACCTGTGCCGGCTGCACGAGGCCATTTGCTTACGCAAATAGCCTTCTTAAACTGACCACCCCTTGATTACTGCAACAAACGGCTGCTTCTCGAGCCGTACATTGTTATTTAATTTATAGAAGCTAGCTGTGCGTACGTGAGCGACCGCTTTGCAGTAGAGTTTATTATATATATTTTTGTTTCTTTTTCTCAATCAACTTCGAAGAAACAAATCAGCGTTTTATGTTTATTTTGTTTTCATATAACAATTCAAGCAAAGGAGAAGCTGCGCATTTCGCGATTCTCATGAAATATATAGCTTTTGGATTCATTATAAAGCTAGTCAGAATAAATAAATAAATAAATAAATATATATACAGAATAAATAAATAAATAAATAAATAAATAAATAAATATAAATATATATATATATATATATTTATTTATTTATTTATTCTGACTACTTATCTTTATTAATAGCGTGATCGTTGATCTTTATCAAGTTTTTTAGTTGGATTGAAAGATGTGCGGTTAGAATGATGTGGGCCCCCTAGGATTGAGTGGATGGTTGGTTAATTAGTATGATCTAACGGGTGAAAATCATCAAAGGGGTGGATCTAACGGTGGAAAACTTGGTAGCACCAAGTGTTTCGTCTTATTGATAAGCATGACTCTATATAATAATAATAATAATAATAATAATAATTTTTTATTTATAACTATTTTTTTTTCTTTTCCTTTCTTTTCCTTTCAACCAAATAACTGTAACGAAAAACTACTTTTCTTTTCCTACAAACCAAATACAAACGACGTAAAACTTTTTTCCACCGCAAATTTTTTTGCATCGAAAATTTTTTTTCGACAGTTTTACGTGGAACCAAACACACCCTAAGGTGTCGATCGTCAATTTAGATGCTCCATCATCGAAAACAAATGGGTGGCAACGGAGGGCTTTTGCTATCGATAACATTCTAGCTCAACTCTCTCTCTCTCTCTCTCTATATATATATATATATATATATATATATATATATATATATATATATATATATATATATATATATAATTGAGCTAGAATATTTTTAGAAGTATCACCTTTATGGTGCTATTAGGTTTTTAGCCATTGGATATACTTCTTGATTATTAATAGCCCTTGGATCAAACACTATTTCACCTACCACCACCTATCACCACCTACCATCATCATCTCAACCTCACATCTCTCTATCTAATAGTTAGAAACTCAAAAGCACCACACCCATTGTGCTTTTGAAAGTATTCTAGCTCAACTCTCTCTCAACTCATTACCCTCCTCAACTCATTTACCACTCCAAGGTCCAAAATCTTTTTTTCCCAGCTTTCAAATGTCCATCTCAGTATCTGAAGCTTTATTATACGCCAACATAGATCGGAACTTCGTATTCTAATACATTTCAAAATTCATGTTTGTGCAGATCAATACATCCAATCCTCATATGGGTCTTTTTCGAGAATGTCATGTCCTTGCACCGTTTTATAGCTGTTTACGTTGGTCTTTTTGAGGCTGGGCGGGTAAATGAATGGGTTGTTACTGAGAAATTAGGAGACACATTGAACGCACAACCGGATGTAGGCGGCAGGAAGAGGTTTCACAAGTTCTGGAAAAGGTAATTCTACGTACTGTCCGTTCTTCGATTCTTTTTCTTTCAGGCTAAAATCACTAGTACCATATATATATAGTGGACTCCGAGTAATATTATCTTCTGAAGCAGGTTCCATTTCTTGGAGCTTGGAATTGGAGTATTTCTCTTGCTATGTGCATCTTATGACTTGACCTGCAGATCAACCCAATATTTTCTGTACATCTATCCTTTATCACTCTCATTCTTCCTCATGGGAATCGGTTATGTGGGCCGAATCATGCCAGAGGCGTAGTAGGAGACGGTATTCTTATTATCGATACTGAATTTAATTCTTTCATGCACGGCATTCCGATCTGTTTTTTTTCTCCTCCTAATTGAATAAGATGGCCTATTTGGTCTCATGGTGGAGGCAAAAAAGCATTCCAAGTAGCGCGATCTACGCAATGTCAGAGAAAAAGCTAGAGAATGTGAAGGGAAAGGAGATGAAGAGTGGCAAGTTCTCCTGTTCTACTTGTAATGTTGTCTCCACAAACTGTATCTCTGCATCTCTCAGGCTACTGATGAACATTCAAAATGGTGGCCATGATAGAGGCACCTTCTTAACTAATTTGAATATTCCATCATGTTGTTTCTATTTTGAGTAAACATCTTTTGCAGAAAGATGAAATGAAACAACTCACAATGGCTCTGCCCATTGGATGACAATTTAATATATTCTTTACTAAATTATAGTATAATTCCTAAATTGTTATTTGGATTTCAAATTGGTTGCTAAGCTTTGCTTGTTCCATTATGGGACTTCAATATTAAAAACTCCAATTTTAGTGCAGTAAGAAAACTTTTAAAGCTCCAATTAATGGAAGTACCGGCATTCGCTTTCGTTACTTGGAGGAACAGAAATCCATCATTGTACGTAAACCTGTCGGTTACGTGAACATCTCCTTGATTTACAAGATTATTAACTTCTTCATAAATCATAAGTCCTCCTTAATTTGGTAAGTTTGGTGATGCATAAAACAATACTTTGTCAGAAACAGTGATCAGTGGATTTAGAAACAGTGACTTGATTCTTTTGATAAATTGCAACACTTATAAATTTGAGTTTCCTAATACGAGAAATCAAAGTTCAGACACCATAATGAAACTCAAGCAATAACTTAGAAACTGCTGTTGTAATTTGCCCTGTAGTCCTTTCGAGGGGTTCATCTAGGTTGAATAATATTTGCCATGTAACACTACAAAGTCGAAAATAATGACTCACATGTGACCCTCACATGTGGCTCCCATTCATTATTAGCGAAAAGTTGCTCTGAAGATTCCCCATTGCAAATTGTAATGTTGTTCTTTTTCATCATTTGCAATGTGGAAGAGAGAGCGTTAGCTGTTGATTTGTTTCAGGGATATGTTGTTCATGGCGGGATCCACAATCCAGATTGACAAAGTCCATCCGGAGTTTATACAAAAAGTACTATTTAAAAACCGACCGTACCTAAAGCAATAAGCAAAGGACTTGGTGGTTGGTATCTGAGATCCGAGTTCGAATCCTAGTTGATTCACATTTCTAGCTAAATTTATTTCTTAACGAAATAAATGAAGCGGGTAGCATGCTATCTATCTCTCTCAAAAAAAAGAGAAAGAAAAACAAGGTGCTATTTAAAAGAATTGTTTGGAGCCGGCCGTGCCTAAAGCAAGTGGCAAGACTCGGTGGTTGGTACCCCAAACCCTAATTTGAATTCTAGTTGATTCACGTTTCTAGCTAAGTTTATTTCTAAATAAAATAAACGAAGCAGGTAGCGTAATACCTATCTCTTTCTCTCTCTCAAAAAAAAAAGAACTGTTTGGAAAAAAAAATATGCTCTCTTTTGCAATAGATACTCTTTACCAAAGCTAATTTAGGACTCTAGAATCTTGTTTAAGCCTTTAAACAGCAATAAAATGCTTACATCTGGTGGTTCAATGAATAAAGAAGTTTTTCGAGTGTAAGGCGGAATCTGTGTCTTAATCATTCGCGATAAATATAAATAAAGCACTAGATAATTGGATGTAAATTATACGCCTCACTATGCTATATCTTGGAAAAATATGGAAGGAGCCTCCAAGGACAAATTACTGGAGCTACAGTGCACAGGTCCACAGGACAGATTTATTGTTTTTGTTTTTGTTTTTTGGTTTTGTTCTTTAAACAAAGGACAATGATACGCATTTACTATTTGAAAGTGTACAAACGTGGCAGTTAAAACATCATTAATCTCCCAAAAGAAAAATACTCCCCCCGCATTTACTCCATATGAGGAGTAAACAAAGCCGTGTTCACATTAGTCATGTAGGGGAGGAGCATCTAAACCTCTCACAACGCATCAAACGGACGAGATTCGTCGTTGGACATGGGTAAAATCGTCGAATGCGGGTGATACCCACGATGTACGCACAACTGTAGCCCACTCATGCGGGGCCCACATGTCAGTCTCACGAGCACGGCACGACGTGGCCACATACCTTTTTTGCATCGAGAATAATTCCCTCCACCCGATGTATCTTCCAATATTTCAAAAGTTAAAAATTAATTTGATTAAAGGTGTTTATGGGCAGGGTCGGGTCTGGGTAGTTGATATACTGTACCCGTATCCTAAAAAGAAATGGTTAGAAAAAAATATATATACCCTACCCATTTAACTTCGGGTCCAGTCCGAATCTGGATACTTAAGTTATTAATATATTCATCGGGTCTATTTAAGCGGGTCTGGATAGTGACTACCCATATACTACCCGTTCAAGACCGAGTATGGGTCGGATCTAAATCGGATACGGATATCCGTATACATATATCTTTTATAGATTTTATTAAATAATCTGTAGACAAACTGTAAATCTTTTCCTATAAAGAGAATATAAGTTATAGTAATTACTAATATTATATACTACCATCAAAAAAAGAGAAAAAAATAAAGAGAAATCAGAAAATTTACTAAATAAAATATTCATTAAAAGTTCAAATTTTTTTTTAATTATTGTCGGATATTTCATCGGGTTCGGTTCCGGATCCGGATTTGAAAACTATTCCAAACCCTACTCATTTAAAAATTGGATTCGGGTCGGGTCCAAATCGGGTATGGATATAAAATATCCGGATCCATTCCCAAAACTTTAATGGGTAATTTTTTTTACCCATATACTATCCATTTTTTATCGGGTCCGGATAGGGTACGGGTAGGGTCCGGATCGGATATGGTATATCAGATATTTTGGACAACTTAATATTTTGGGTCTAAAAATTTATATATTTTAAAATTTTATTGGGCATTAAGTAGTTTTAAGAAAATCAACAATAAAGAAATATTAGTTTCAAAACTCATGATTTTTATACATACATAATGCTTAACTGTTTGAAAATTTTATTTAGATTTGAATTTTGAGGCTTTAATCATGAGAGTTTACGAGTGTGGTGTACGAGATATACTTGTACACGAATTGCATGCAAATAATTCGTCCTCTTCATTGTCCCCCATCTTGCCCCGTGGAATGACGCAGAAAAGTTCTATGGGGAGCTCCGCATAGGCTGAGGTGCAATGTGCCCTCGGATGCCTCGCTTTCCATCTCAGTCAATCGAAGCGCAAATCGGAAAAGTTTGAATTCAATAAACGGTTAGGATTCGTCAATTGGGGACACTTGGCAGGAATCGGAAGGTCCCGTAGTGCCTTTCGTTATAAGGAGATCCGCATAAAACTTTTTTTAACTGTACTATCTCTACTCACCGTTTCTATAAAAGAGTTTACTGAGAGGCGAGAATCGTTCTATCAAGTCCACTGAGCTAACGACACGTTCTAAAATTGGCTCTACGAGTTCGGAGGGGACACGTGTTGATCTCACGTTGGACGAATAGATGAAACCCTGTTCGTGGCGCGACATGAGCTCGACAAAGGACGTGAAAAGAGGATAGGGTGAAACGAGATCCAAAACGTGCTCCCGAAACCTACCACTCCCTCCAAACCCCCTATTCACATCGCGGACGGAATAAAAAGCTCGGAATAGTAGAGCTCAAAGGGGGGGAGCTCCCGCTCATTCCCAACCAAAGAGACGCATCCATGGCGCAGTGGAGAGCGGTAACCCTAGCGATGGTGGTGGTGGTTCTATGCTCCTCCGCCGCCGCCTCCGCAGCCGCCGCCGCCGCCTCCGGTGAATCCAACGGTGTATACCTCGGCTCCTTGCTCGACCAACCTATTCTACTCCCATCCTCCGATCTCGTAGGTGAGATTCTTCTTCATCCTCGCCGATCATCGATTGCCATGGGAATGATCACATTCCATTACTCATCGATCTCCTTTTCGTAGCCAATGCGTCGCGCCTTCTCCAGCAATCCATCGCTCGGTGCGTGGAATCGATCTATCGATCGTTAGATGAGGTCTCCCTCGATCGAGTCGGTGTGATTTGGCGAGAGGTGCGATCGAGGGCGATCGCGCCCGTGCTGAGCGTGGTGGTCGCGCTGTGCATGGTGATGTCGTTCATGCTGGTGTTCGAGGCCGCGTACATGAGCGCGGTGAGCCTCGGCGTGAAGCTGCTGCGGCGGAGGCCAGAGAAGAGGTACAAATGGGAGCCCATCGAGGGAGATGAAGAGAAGGGGAGCCTCGCGTTTCCCATGGTCCTCGTCCAGATTCCCATGTACAACGAGAAAGAGGTCGATTTTAATCTCTCTCTCTCTCTCTCTCTCTCTCCGTGTTGTTGGTTATAGAAGTTTGGTCCAGTTTTATTGTTTATTCCTAAATTGAATACTATTTGCTTGATGATTAACCAAATTTTTTTTGATATAGTTGGTGTGATTCGTAATCAAATTCGGCTAATCAATAATTCAAACTTAATTAATTGATCGAATGAAGTCGTTGCCATCATTAGTCTCTACAAGATAAAGATTATGATATGACATTCTACTAGGTATTTTAAGAGGGCGGCTGCAGAGGAAACTATCTGCTTATCATCTGCATGCTTCTCAGAGTTTCGGTTGAGTTGTCAGGCAGGCCATGTGCAAATAAATTGTGTTAGGAACCGAAGTGAAATTTGATGCATAGTTTTTAGGCTTTCTCGTACAAGTTACCCCAGTTATTTACGTTTTGTGTACTTACGGGAAGAAGCCTTACTGTTGTGTAGGTATACAAGCTCTCAATCAGAGCTGCCTGTGCTCTCACATGGCCGCCGGATCGGATTATAATTCAAGTTCTAGATGACTCAACCGACCCGCTCATCAAGGTAAGATGCAGTTAAAATCATTCAATGAATCACTAAAGTGAAAACCACTTATCACAAAAAATGCATATACAAGTATAGAAAGCAAATCCTTTCATAGTATACTGCATATAACATGTATCTGTGATATCATGTAGAGCATTTCACATGGACCCTACTTGGATGGTTGGCCATTTTGGTTCACAGTAGGGGTCCAATGTTTTATTGTTGACTACTAATAACAGGGATGCTACTGGTTGTTCTTCACATGTAAATTATACTTCAGTGCCTCTCATCATCTTCTGGGAACAATAGTGCCCCACCCACTTTGTTAGTGTCTAATGAAACCAGTGTATGGTCAGAATTGGATACCAGGTTGTTTCTTTAATAACTTGCATTATTATATTGACAAGCATTATTTTTGAGCCTTATTTTTGATGGCTCCTATTTTATTACCTCTTTGTATGGAAACCTTTCGCTGATTCAGGACATGGTGGAGCTTGAATGCAAGGCTTTGGCAAGCAAACAGATAAATATAAAGTACGAAGTTAGAAGCAACAGGAAGGGGTACAAAGCAGGCGCATTGAAGAAAGGCATGGAGCATTACTATGCTCAACAGTGTGACTTTGTTGCCATCTTTGATGCTGATTTTCAACCACAATCCGACTTCCTTATGAGAACTATACCGTTCCTACTGCATAATCCGAAGATTGCTCTAGTGCAAGCACGTTGGGAGTTTGGTATGCAAGTCTTCACCAACATTACAACACTTACTGTTTTACAGTATGAACTTCTTGAAATACCAGTGATTCTTGGAAGAATTACCAAATACTTCATCGCTATTGACATACTAATTTCTTTTTTCTGTTCACGTGGCCTATTTCTTGGACATTAACTCACATCAGGTCGACACTTTAAACAGAGGTGGCATTCCATGAATTTAGCAGTACAAAGTGACAGTTTTTCACTCCACAATTCTGCTGTTTTTACTTTCACCATCAACATTTTCTATGTGCTTTCTAAGAGATGAGCCATTCAGTTATCCAACATGAAACTCAAACTGCAAGGGAGTAGCTGAATTGCATGTATAATAACCTTACTAGAAATCTGTGCCCAGGAGCTATGTTAATCCCATTAACTACCATCGTAAACTAATAATTGCTTAATTTATTTACTTCCACTCTCAATTAGAAAAGTATTTGGAAATTTTTGTCTTCCCCGAGTTGAGTTTTATGCTGGTATACTGGTGGAACATCAAGAGTATCAAAGGTGAAAACTTTCATCTATTCTGATTTACTTTTCTTAATTGACAGGATGTTGCTGACCTGGCCTTTCCCGGGCGATTTTGCAGTGAATTACGATGTTTGCTTGATGACGAGGATACAAAAGATTTCACTAGATTACCACTTCAAAGTAGAGCAAGAATCAGGCTCATCTACATATGCCTTCTTTGGTTTCAATGGTAAGCAACCAATTCCAATGGTAGCTCATTTACTTGTATATGAACTTTCTCTATAGAGAATGAATTAAGTACTTCTTTATTACAAGATACACAATAAAAGTGCTTCAACTCTAAATGGTACTATACAAATGCCGGAAGTTTGTTCTCTAAAAAGGGTAGTGTAAGTGTATAACTATGCAAAAGGATGATTAGTTTTTTTTTTTTTTTTTTTTTTTTTTTCAAATTACATTTTATAGGGACTGCTGGTGTGTGGCGTATGTCAGCTATTAATGAAGCTGGAGGTTGGAAAGATCGAACAACTGTGGAGGATATGGACTTGGCAGTGCGAGCAACTCTAAAGGGTTGGAAACTCTTATATGATGGTGAAACTACAGTGCGTGCTATTAACTTCATCTGTACTACACACTAGTGCTTGCACACGCACGCACACATGCACATGCACACTATCTGATGGCTCTACACTTTATTCATAGGTTAAGAGTGAACTTCCAAGTACTTTCAAGGCCTATCGACATCAGCAGCATCGGTGGACATGCGGTGCTGCTAACCTATTCAGAAAAATGGCCTGGGACATTGCGATAAATAAGGTAATATCTTTTAGATGCATAGAGTTGAGACTAACTTAGATGAGAATCTCTTTTGTAACAGCTTCTCTGACTTGTTGTGAAGAGCAGGAGGTATCTCTATGGAAGAAGCTTCACGTGCTATACAGTTTCTTCTTTGTACGAAGAGTTATAGCCCCGCTAGTCACCTTCACCTTTTATTGCATCGTTATACCAATCTCATCCCTCGTTCCAGAAGTAAGCATTCCAATCTGGGGGTTGTTCTATATTCCTACAGCAATTACCATTCTCAATGCCATAAGAAACCCTAGGTTTGCTTCCTGTTTACATTTTCAATGTTCTTTTGAACTCTCTCTCTCTCTCTTCTCTCTCTGAAGTACTTTCATCTTTTTCCATTACAGATCTCTCCACATAATGCCATTCTGGATTTTGTTTGAGAATGTCATGTCCATGCTCCGAATGAAAGCCGCGATAGTTGGTGTACTCGAAACAGCCAGTGTTAATGAGTGGGTGGTGACAGAGAAAGTAGGTGATAATAACGATGAGAAAGCTGATATCACTGAGATTGAACCAGACCCAATTGAGTGTAAGGAGAGGTAATCATATTACTACTTAAAAGCAGTTTTATCGTAAAATTATGTCAACAGTAACAGAATATTCATTCTGGTTTACCAGGGTTTACTTTCCAGAGCTTGGGCTTGCAGTCTTTCTCCTGTTGTGCGGGACATATAATCTCGCCTATTGTATTGACTATCGCTTTGTATACATTTACCTCCAAGCCACAGCTTTCATTATTGTTGGATTTGGTTTAGTTGGTACCTTAGTCGCCAATTCATAGCAATGAGCCCAGCAAATTTCATGGGTTTCGGTTCTCTTTCGACAATTCTTTTACCAGAAAAGTAGAGGAAAGGAAATGTGCTAACGTGTAACATCATCAGTGACAACAGCATCTTTTTGAATGCTGTGTTGGCTTGATTCTTTTTAGATAATGCAATGTATGCTGATGTGTTTCATTTGGATGCCAAAAAACAGCTTGTTTATAGATAAGAAACTGCAAACGTGTTTCTATTGGTTGATGGCTTGATGTTTTCCTTCACAGTGGCTTGCCTTGGTCCAAACGTTTAAAGCTATCTGATACTTAACCCTGCTAGCCAATAATTGGCCACCACTTTTTATTTATCCTGTTAACTTATGCAACCATAATGCAAGCCCGAAGAAGTCGAGGACCATACAATTATCAGACATTAAATCATCAAATTCAGCCGAGTTTAGCATGTTGACCTTCATTAAGTTTTGCTTTCTGCTGCTAGAAAATCACAAGTTTACGAGCCACTTTGCAAACAACTTCCGGCAGAAACAATATAGTTGGAGAGGCTCCTCCGCATATAATTTTCTTCCCTGCTACTGGCAGGCACCACACATCTTATTAAGCACAAAATAATGCGGAAATCGTTAACACTTCACAAAATTACAGTAAAGCTAAAAAGTAAATCAAACGCACAAGGTTCCTTCCAGAAAGCAAAATAACACATTAAATCATTTTCAACTATCACAATGTCAAATACAACCAGAAGTAGAAGCCAAAAAACAGGGCAAAATTTTAATACATAATACAATCATATGAATATAAACCCAAAGTAATAGATTAGGCGGTATGGAAAATTAATAGAATGCATGAATAAAATGGGAGGAAGCCCAAAAAGGCAGAATATATATGTAATTACCCGTATAGGGGAGAATATATTCTTATGAAACTCCATGTTTCTGGTCATATTGAAATGTCGACCCTATAGAGAGGTAACCTTCGAAGCCTTTAGAGAGGCTATCCTCTATTGCACATGCCGAAGTGGGCACACAGCTTAGCGAACCAGGTTTATGCATATCTGCATGGTAAGCTTCATATTGAAAAGAACCTATAGAAAGGTAGCCTTCAAAACCTTTAGATAGGCTATCCTCGATTGCACAGGCTGAAGCATGTGCGCAATCTAGGGAATTGTGCTTATGTGCAGGTGCATGAAAATCTGCTGAACCGCCAGACATTCTTACATCCCAATTGGATTCGTTTAGTCCGAATCTAGTGGTAATGTGATCGTGCTTCGCTCGCTTTAGTTTCACCAAATGGGATGAAGGAACTGAATTTTCCTGACGATTTAGTTCAATCCAGTGCCGAGCATCAACAGGATATTTCCTCTTTGATCCCGGTAGCAAGTCCAATCCTACACAATAGATCATGGTAAGAATCACCAAAAGGAAGGAGAGTTCCACAATGTATAAATGAGGACTACAGATATAAAGGAATTTTTGAAACAGTACCACCAAATGTATTAGATATAATGGGCTGTGTTTCCTCATCACCAGAACAGCACATAGAATCCAAAGTCTGAGAGTTGCTGGACTGACTGATTTAGCATTTTAAAAGAGGGAAATTGTAAGCAAACACAGAATTAACCAAAAAAAAATGCTCTTAAGTGTAGACAAAAACATGAGTGGAATTATAACAGATAATATGGAATAAAACATTCATATAAATTGTTCCCAACCTCCCCCTTCATGAAATATATCTTTCAATTAATCTATGGAGCGACAAAAGAAAAAAAAAAACCCACAAAGTTCCAAGACAAAAGCAGCACTCCGGTTCAAAGCAATAGTTAAGGCCTTGAGGGTGTAAAATGCAAGTATTTAAAATTGAAGTTAATACGTAAGAAGTAACGTTACAGAGGACTGAGAGAAGAAAAGAAACTTTCAACCAGATAAAATTATTTCAAAAATATTAACATGTAACATCATCAATTACAGAACAGATGAAAGACAAACCTGTACATGTGATCAACAAAATCATCAATAAGAACAGGCCAAGCACCTGCAGAACAACCAACGCAATTAAGTTTTACTTCTACAGTGTGTCCAGACAAATTATAGACATAAACCAAAAAAAAGAATTGTTTTTTTCCCTCTAAATTCATTATATCCATCAACACAGAAAATAACCTTTCGGATCATAGCCTTCAAGATCTTCATTTACACATCTGCTGAATGCCAGGAGTTGTTGCCAAGTATCCTCTGATATATTATGACGCCGGGTTCCCTGAGATCAATCAAAGTTATGCAAAACTTTATTTAGCATAGTAGATTAATAAGAGCTTTTGGAAGCAATAAGTCACTATAAAAGCAATTGGATCACAAATGGCTAGAAAAACCTTCCACTACACAGTGTTGACAAATTAAGAGACCAACCGGAATGCTTAAATAATAAAGGGAACTTTCTGATATCATGAACGTCAGCAGACTTCGTCTTCAGGCCAAAAATAATGGGTCTTTCTGCCGGACTAGTAATGCAATATGGGTGTCAAAATCACCACACAGATGTCTCAAATCTTTGATTGGTCATTCACCTCATAAATGAAGATGCTTAAATCTTACAAGAAGTCATTACTTTGTTGTAGGTTGTTAACTTTAATTAGTTTATAGCATCAGAAGAAAGTAAGGCTGATGTTCATTGGAATTGCAGCCAATAGGATATTGGTATCTAATTGTTTGAAAACATAGCAATTTGAAGGGTAAAACAGTATAGATTCCTGAAGTGGTTTTGAGTTCTTTCCTCTTCTGTTTCCTATTTCAAAGTAACGTGAAATAAACATCAAGCAAAACAATAAAACATTGGTCTTCAATAGGAATGGCAATAGCTTTAATAGACATTTAAGTTGATGGTGTGAAAATTTTAGTAGTTATATTCTACCTCAACAAAATTACACCACTGGTTCAATAATCGAAACCTTCCATTCAAAACAATTTGCCATGCTGCGACAGCTCTTTGGACAGCTGGAAATTCAGTAAAAAAAAGATATTAGATAAAAAAATGACAAATAAGATAGTATGATTCATCTGTTGTAATTTAAGGGGGGAAGCTTACTGATGTTTTTCTGCCCATTTTTACGACAAATGAAGAAGGCAAAATCATATAAGCAATTGAATTGACGAGATGCTACCTAAAATAAATCATTAAAAAAAAAATTCTTTAAGCTACTATGTTAACATCACGTCAAACCTGAAAGAGCACTAAAAGGAAAATGAAACTCATTAAAATATATGTAAGGTACCCGCAGAAACACTCACAGAAAAGTCAAGACATGACATAAGCTCGGAGAGGCCTCTTAAAATTGAATCACTGAAAATCAATACTGTTAGCCACAGAGCAAGGAGAAAAATATAATTCAACAGCTAAAACAGATCTTGATCACATGTTTTCTTAGCTCATGACATGTATTGAGATGCAAATTGTCCGGCTCAGAAATGAATCAAGTAACTGCTATTATCCTAATCCAACTACATGGTCTGAATCAAATTGATGTTTTCTGATTCAACTCTTTAATCAGCATTACAGGATGACTACGCTCTTTAAAATTTTAAAAACAAGCATCTGATTTTGTATGTCCCTATTATGGATCTCTATACAAGCATGATAATAGTGACCACGTGTCATTGATTTATCTTTTTCGCACAGTCAGAATTTGGAAAAGCCATGCACATGCAAAGTAATGTATTACAACAAATTCATCGTAATTAAGTTGGAAACTCAAGAAGAAAGTGAAGAAAGCATACCTTGTTAGGCCTATGTAATCCAACGTTTTTGAAAATATTGCAAGCCGTTCCTTCGAGCTCACATGATCATTTCCTGATACAATATCTGGGCAAGCATAACATCCAATTATGTGAGAAGATAGAAAACAATACACCACAAAATTATTTGTATCATGCATTTGAGTTTATGCAATACAGCAAAATCATAGTTAATCAACTAAGAACTAGAAATAATCAAACAAGGGTTGGTCTGCTCACAGAAGAGAATGCAAGCTAAATTTTCCTGATAATTCTTGAAACTATAGAAGAGAACGCTGAAATCATGAATAATCATAGAATTTTCAGACAATTCTTAAACAATTAAACAAGACAAATCTGGAAATCATATAATCGCAAAAAAAAAGCTCAATCTGTTTAGAATTACTCACTTTACTGGTTATGCATATATATATATATATATATAGAGCTAGGCCGGTATACTATCGGTAGCACGGAGGCCTCCGTAAGTTGTTTTCAATGATGCGGCTTCCAAATCAACGATCGGTTCCGTTAGACTTGATCTATACTATTAAAAATATTTGGAAACTAAATTTCATAATTTTTTGGCGGCTTTCAATAATTCTTGAAATCATATTAATAGTCAAGGAAGCTTTTGCCTTCTCAAGATGACATCGGTTAACAAAACCACATAAATCCTTCAGATAAGATAGTTCAATAGATTAGAAGCAGTGTAAAGTTAATGTGCTTGAGGCATCATAATTTTTTCAAAAGATTGAACATGAGAAGCAACTTGCTGAATTCTTCTGACAAATTGTGTTGCAAGCTTATGGAGAAATCCTCAGTACCATCCAAAATTAGCAGCTGAACCGACTAGAACACCTATGAAACCAACATGATACAAGAAAGAAACCTATGCCGAGTTACAGTAATTTATGAAAAAATTCATGCTTTCACACCATATATTTCATGCTTCTAAAACCCTCATATATCCAACGACTAAATTAAATTTGCTCTTCTCAGAAAAAAAAAAAACCCAATAAATCCATTGTTTCTTCAATTTGTAGCAAGCATAACCCAGTACCATATCGAAAGAGCGATTTAAACCACTAATTCTCCCTACCAAGAAGGGATCTTATACCATGAGCCATAAAGGGCACCCCAATTGAGAAGATCCAAATAGATACAACCGTTCAAGATTAAAAAAAAAAAAAAAAAAAAAAAAAGAAAGGAAGAGGCGCGAGGACACTTACTGCAGTAGGTTTTGTAGATCTCGAAAATATCGAAGCAATCGGGGTTGAAGGAGCCCATGATTCGGAGAGCTAGGGTTATCACTGATAGACGAAGCGCCCAAACCCTAGATCGGCACACGGAGCTCCAAAACCCCTCTTTGTCCCCCTCTCCCCGATCTTTTCGTGAGAGAGAAGGAGAGAGAGAGAGAGAGAGGGAGGAGAGGAGAGGAGAGAAGGGGGAACTGGTGGTGATCATGGAGCACGGTGCCGTGTCATGTGCGCGGCGCGTGCGCGATGATCGAAATGGAAATATTAATAAAGGTTTTTTTTTTTTTTTCAATAAAGGCTCTATTACGTTGAACCGCTTAATTCATAAATAGGTGTAAGTTCAGTATAAATAAAAATTAGTATAGTAACTCGTGTGATGCGATGAATAGATAATTTTTTTAAAAAAATAGTGACAAAAAAAGAGAAAATAATAAAAAAAAAAATGACGATGAGATGAGAGGTGGGATTTATTTTATTGATGAAGAAAAATAACAGTGTAAGAAAGAGAAAGATGAATCGTCACGCCCACTACAAAGATGTGACTCGGTTTTGTTCAAGCAAAAAAAAAAATTTAGTTCAGTTCAAGCGAAAAGAAGGAAAATTTTAACCACCTCTATGTGGAGCCAATACTCAACAGTGATCGGTTTGGTTCAAGCCAAAAAAAAAAGAAAAAATTCAATTCAAAGATGGAAACATGTGGAATAGTTGGGCAAGTTTAGTCCAATGCAACAAATTGACCTAATTTGGTTAAAGTAAAGAAAAAGAAAAATCATATTCGGTTTAAGTAAAGAAAGAGAAAAATATGTGAAAGACTTGAGCCGCTTTGAGGGAGCCCCACACTCAACAATGATCAGTTCGGTTCTTCCGTTCAAGAAAAAAAAAGAAGAAAAACAAGTGGATAACTTGCCGATTCGAGGTAGAGTCCACACTCAAATGAAGGGAATATTGTGGCAATTTAGAAGAAACAATATATAATAATAATATACTATTAATAATAATAATATAAGTAGGTATAAAGATATAGATTAGGTTAATTTTGTGTTTTAAAAAAATAAATTATTTTTGAAAATAAGATAAGTAGTGTATGGGGCGGGCTCTCTCTCCCCATCATTTTCAAATTCTACGGCACCTTTGTTACTATTGCTGTCTATGATCAAATCCTACGGCACCTTTGTTACTATTGCTGTCTATGATCATGTCTACAGCAGCAGTCTCACTTCCGCAATTAGTGCCATATCTAAATCAAAGTCAGCGGAAGAAATAAGAAAGAAAGAAGAGGCGGATTATGCTGTTCGGCAGAATGGGAGGATAATTTTCGTTGTCTTGAATTTTTTTTTGAAACCAAACGGTACCTAAAAATGGAATATATTTTTCCTATTTTTCTCTATGTATACTAAAAACATAGCCTAGATCGTCACAGCTTTTATCTTAAGCTAGGGCTATGTAGCAGAGCCTCAAACCTAACAAATGTCATAAATGCCACAGAAGTAGCATTATGATCTATGAACCCTAATATGTAGCAGAGCCTCAAACCAAACAAATGTCATAAATGCCTTTTACATCCTCTTGTCATAGAAGTAGAGAGCATTATGATCTATGAACCCTAATATGCTACAATCAGAAAATATTAAATTCCATAAACAGAATATTTTAGCCTCCGAAGATGCAAACAACTACAGCACCAAAATAAACAATGCAGGAAACATCGAATTACATTAGTAAATGTTACAATAGCCCTTAAATAAACCGTCGCAAGAGATAATATCGGATTACATACGTAATTGTTACAACCGCTAATATCATTGACCACTAATCCTTTTCCCCGGTCAGTTGCGCACTTGTTGTTGGAAATAATGGCAATTTTCAAATAAGGTTCCTATTTTCACTGTATATTACAACCCCCTGAGTCAGGTGCTCGACGGACATTACCATAGGCAGAGAGTTCGAGAAGATCCATGTCTCGCCCTACATGGTTTAGAAAGACCAGATTCAACAAATTTCACCATGGTGCATAGTTAATCATGTGGAGTTTCATTTATTAATTTTCTGCCAAATAAGGAGAACACTTTTAAGGGTCAAAGATTGATGACCTGAAACTCTGCAATAAGCACTCTTCTGTATAAGGTCGGATCTTGATATCTCAGTCTTATTCCCTTTCGATCGATTTACTGTTGCCTGCATATGTGAGTACACAACCAGTCATCTTAAGGATAAAGAAGCAATAAAAGGCATCAATCAAAATGTCCAAGCATGTAGATAGATGTTTTTCACATTTTCAGTGTGAAAAAAGAATATACGATATGAAAGATTATGGTACAGCAGTGCCTCTTGTTTTTAGCAAATACAAGATATTCATTACAAGAAAATGTCTATAGTTAAAATGCCAATGAACTACTGTATATTACAGTGCATGATTGAATTTTCTCTCTGTGAGGTCAGACAAGAAGAACTTCTAAGTGCACCATTTTATTGCAAAATAAAAGGTGCAGGGTATTCATTCGAAGAATACATCAAAGCAAAATCTTCTGCCAAAGGCGACCAAATTTAAAAGTATCAAATAAAAGTGAGAAAACCAAAAGAAGGTATGTTATCTTAATATATCCAGAGGGGACAACAAACACAGTGAGAAAAGAAAGAATATTAAAATGACTACTCTACAGCAATATGTAAGCAACTTTTTCTCTTCCCCTGTTATCTTTAATTAAAGATTAGAAAGCATGCCTTGGCATAACTGTAAGATTGTTGCACTTCACGGTGGCATCATTTATTTCTTTAAACCGCGAAAGTAATTGAAACATCAATATATGAAACATCCAAAACATGCTGGGAAAGACAGGTAAAGAGAAAAAAAAAATAAGCACCTGCAAAACTTGGCAATTCTCCAATGTGCTTTTTCCGCCCTGTGATTTTCATACATTAGGGATAAATAATATTCAAACTAGTTATAAAACATTTCAATCAAACAGAACAGTCAACAGGTGAGCACAAGCTCTTTTATAAAAGAACGAAAAAAAAACACACAGCACATAAAATTTAAGACACATCAAACTCCTTACCTTTACCCTGGTTGTTAGCTTTATTCATCAATAATGGTTTTGTAAATGAACAAAAAAAGAGAAAAAAAAAGGAAAAAAAGAAAGGGAGAGCTCTAGTCAAGTTGGAAGAAAGTCACACTAGATGGTAGTCTAATACATCAAGCATACTTAAGCTTATCCACAGATATTTGAAAACTATGAAGCCACTTTTTAGTTTCATCAGTGTTAACTAACCTGGATTTTCAATACTACAATAACAATAAGCAAAGCAGTGAGGCAAAACTTAGCTTATCTGAAGATGATGGGGGTCATATAACATGGAAAATCACCAAAAGCTATTAAGTGAAAAATATAACCAACAAGGAAAACACAGCTATTTTCGCAGGTAAAACGAAGTAAAGATGTCCATTAAATTGTAAGTATCTGGTTCATCTAGTTTCGGGGACTTCTCAGAAGAGGTAATAAGTAAGGGCTTCTGAGAGAGATTCCAACTAGTCTGCAAGTCACCTAATTCTTCGACTTCACCTTTCTTTGTTAGAGGTCAAACAGGTTAGTTAGTAAATTAGATCTCTGGTCCTCTACACTACAATCTGAATCTAATACCCCATAGCTAGCTATTTTGATCTGATTGAATACAGTCAACAGCAAAAAACCAGTATATTATAGCTAACTAGGAGGAACATTAGCATGATCTGCACCACCCGAGAATAATAGATTAGATCACTGATCCTCTGCACTACAGTCTAAACCGACTACCATTGCATAGCAATTGTGAGCTAAATTACATCATTCTACAGAACAATTGCTCCCTCAGGTAAGATCATTGATCCTCTACACAACAGTCTAAATGTAATGCCATTATCTAGCAATTTTGAGCTAATTTTACAACATTCTATAAGCATAAATCTCCTCGATAACAATAAAATCGCTCCCTCTTAGCACGAAATGTAGAGAGAGAGAGAGAGAGAGAGAGAGAGAGAGAGAGAGAGAGAGAGAGAGAATGGATCGAACCTTGGAGAAGGGGACGATGTGATCGTAGTCGTGGCAGAGGCAACCGGGGCAGCCGACGAGCTTGCGGAAGACGATGTTCCCCAGGGTGTCGCGGCGCCACCGATCGGGGTCGCGCCCCTTCACCTTCTCCGCCTTCTCCCAGCACCGCTGCTTCACGCTGTAGGGGAAGCTCCGCGGGTTCGTCGCGCCCTCTCCGCCGCCGAAGAAGAGCTCGTCCTCGTCGGCGCCGCCGACACGGGGGAGGAGCCCCGCGGGGGCGTCGTCTAGGAGGGTGGCGGAGAGGGCGGAGGAGCGGCGCTCCCCGGCGGCCGCGGAGTGGACCGGTTGGAACCCTAGCGGCTCGGAGGGGGCGGACCGGGCGGGCGAACCGGCGGCTCGGCGTCCCGTCGACTTCCTCGGCCTCATCGAATCGCTTGTGGTGTGATGTGGCGTACGCGTACGTGTTAGGTAATAGGGGTTTGTTTGGACGAGACCCAATCGACAAGTTTTAGCAGTAATTAGTAAACAGATAACAATATAATTTTTTGAATATTTATGCTCGCGCAAGTAGGCAGCAGCACTTTTATTATATATATATAAAAAAAAAGGAATGAAAAGAAAAATGATTTACTTTGTTTCACTTTAATATTTTTTTAATTTTAATTAAATTATTACCTCCGTATTTTGTAATTTTTTTTTTTATTTTTTGTTGGTATTTATATTATCTTTTTTTTGTTAAAGTGTACTCATATGATCATAAAAGATTTTCAACAAAAGTAAAAAATAACTGACGTAAATGTCACAAAAATCATCAATATTAAACCTTTACGTCCCCTATGGGCTAAAATTTTTTTATTAGCAACCTTGTGTTTTAGGCGCTTATTATATTTTAGTGCAATTAAATTTAACTCTTGAAGTAACTTCCCGTTTACAAATAAAAAACTATTGTTATAACAACAAAATTTTGAATCTCTTCATTTAAATGTGACTTCTGAATAAGCTTCATTTAAATGTGACTTATATTTTTTACGCTTGTCCGTAGTTCCCTAAACCCCAAAACACTCCTCTCTCTCTCTCTCTCTCTCTCTCTCTCTCTCTCTCTCTCTCTCTCTCTCTCTATATATATATATATATATATATATATGTATGTATATGTATATGTATATGTACACGCTTTTTTTCACTCAAAAGGCTAGAGGTTTGAGCCCCATTTTGTAAATATAGAGGGTAGAACCAGCCGACCTCTAAATTTGCATATCAAATGATTTGAAAATTTTGTCCCTGATTTGATGCATTAGTTTATCCATATGTAATTGTCTTTTCGTTCCTTCACTGCCAGGATATGTATATAGTGGAGAACATAATGAAGAAAATTGATCACCAGCTGAAGAATAAGGCAGGATATTATAAGTCAATTTGACCTGGTCGCTCACATTATCGGCATTCCACTTGAATCATCCTTCGTATTAATTAACTATGCATAATAATTAGTAAAATTAACAATACTTAATAAGCTAGGGTAGTATTCTTCCGCTATAGTTTTTTTTTTTTTAATAGATAGATAGCGCTATCCATTTCGTTTATTCGTTTAGAAATAAACTTGGTTGAAAAATGTGAATCAACCGGGATTGACTTGGGGACGATCTCGTACTTAACTATGATTTCTTAATTCTTTCAGAAAAGCAGTCGTTCGATACCATCATGTTTGTTGATGAGATATATAATATTACAATTGTAAGTGCAAACCAACCTGTATAACCCGAGACATTTTTATTTCGGAAACTACAAGTAATAATTAATATTTGCACATACATATGTCATTCTAAAGTAATATTTTTGTTTGAGATAAATTTTTATGGATCTTTTTTTCTTTTTCTTCTTTTTTTTTTTTTTTTTTTCAGTTGATGGCCCTTTGCTATTGAGGCAAGCATTTACTGTCGGAAATGGCAAAGCAGCCTCCAATATGTTTTGAGAAAGCGGAGGATATATACTACGTTCTTTTTTTAGATTTTTCACTTCTTGCTTTTTTCTTCGAAAGGAATAGAGAGTACCTATTCATTTATATATAAAAATAAATATTTTGCTGTGTTGAAGGCAGAGACAGGTATCATATGGTAGTAAATTTTTCCACTTTCATGGAATACATAATATCTCAGATGTAGAAAAATTTTGAACCCCTTTTCCTCTAAAGTTAACCGAATCTTGGTTATAATATAATTAGACCAAGAGTTGGAAAGAAGGAATTGGCCCCTTCCTAAGTTCCTAGTGGCTAAAGGCCGAGAGAGCACCTCTATCTTCATTAATTACATCAGCTCTTAAATGGAATTTACTGGTACTTGTCTTTAATTTCAGTTATTCTTTTCCCCACCACACTTTCATCACTGTGATTAGATAATATTTGAAATACTTTCAACATAATATGCATGACTCCCACCACATATTCTTTTTCCCAGCACTCTCATGTAAGTGTTTTGTGGCATCTCATTGTTGTTTGATCGTGTTTGGCAAAGAAATTTCACATCAATAGAAACTTTCGGTTTTTTTAAGTAATTATTAGGCTAAATTACAGAAAAACCCTCTATCAATACCCATTTTTTTTACTTTCACCCATGTCATTTGAAAACTTACACTTTGCCTCGTTGAAAATTGAGAAATGTGCACTTCATTCCCTACTGTCTGCGATCCGTTCGGATTTCGTTAAAAAATATTTTTTTTATGCCAAAATTGTCCCTCCGCCCTCTTCTCTGATGCTTCGCCTCCCTCCGCCTTGTTGCCGCCTCGCCGCTGCCTTACCGCCTCGCCCACCTCCACTGCCTCACCCTCGCCCACATCCCCTTCGCCCTTCTCAGCCGGTCGCCCTCGCACACCTTTCCATCCATGCCCACTCCGATTTCCTCCCTATCGTCGCCGAAATGGGGTGGCAATACGAGTGCAGGAAGAGCGAGGGAGCATGTGGAGGAAAATGGATTCGGAGCTGTGGTTGAGCGAGGCGCGAAGAGCGAAAGAGGAGGGGCGATGACTGAGCGAGATTGGGGGAGAAGACGAAGATGGCGAGGAGTCATTTTGTCACGGTGTATCCCTGTAAATATTTTTTATTTTTTAAAGGGGCAAAGTGTAGATTTTTAAATAATAGAAGAAAAAAGTAAAAAAGTGGATATTGACAGAAAAAATTTATGTAATTTAGCCTAATTATTAATTTCATTTTTTGTTAAGTGTTGGAACCAGGCTTGTGGTTATGAGATTACTCCCTTGTGGTTGTGAGATTACTACATGGGCATTCTTATAGCAGTAGGAGAGGAGGGAAATTTGCAGTCACCTGTATTTTTCTTTTTGTTTTTCTCAGCTCACATTTTGATTTGAAATTGGTACTTTATTGGCTCGACGGCCACAACTTTGGTGCTATGCATGTGTATACTCAAATCCTTGAGAATTCAACGGCATCCTTTTACCTATTTATTCTTAAGCGTTGATATAAATTTATGAACCTTTTAAACCCCCGTGGCCCAATTATGCACCTGCGAGGTTATTTCTGTTTTGTAATTTTTTTTATTTTTATTTTTTTTGTTAGAAGGTCGTGTTATTCGATTTATTCATTAGGATAAATAAATTTAACTACATATGTGAAACAAGTAGGCTTTATAAAAAAAAGAGCTGCGTAACCTATCTTATCTTATACCATACATGAATCGCAATCCGAGGACTAAACCGACCACTCACTTACACATCATTCTAAATCGCACATTTCTCAATCCGAGGACTAAAAAATTAATAGCACCTATAACTTTGTGCTTTTTTTTCTTCTCTCAGTACTTTTTTTCTATTTTTGCCTACATAAAGTGTAAAATTTTATTACATAGACCAATTTTATTTTTTAATAGTTGATATAATAAAATAAAATTTTCATTCGGTGTAAAAAAATTCATGCACCGAGTATATAAGATATGTTCACCCAAAAGGTGTATTGGGGGCTCCTCATCACTCCGATGGGGATCGCCTTTCTCTCTCTCTCTCTCTCTCTCTCACACACACCTGATTTTGTCTAGATTGGCCTAACGGATCTGACCCCTTTATTCATGTGAGCAGAGTTCCTTTTGAACCTGTCATGTTTCTGATACATGGCAGCGTGCCTCTCTTTTTATAATAGGGGTGTCAACGAGCCCAAACACGAGCGAACTAGAACCAGTGGCTGTTAAAATATTAAGTCAAAAAATTTGACTCATGTTTAGCTTATTTATTAACAAATTGAACACGAACTGAATGAATACAAATTTAAAAGGATTAGAAATAATATATATAAAAAATAAATTTTATAAGATCCTATCCGTTATACTTCTATTTAATTGTTGAAATTTTATATATAAATGAATCATTTTATACTTGAGTTGGACTTTATATTTATGTTGGACTAAAAATAAAATAATAAAAATTTATATTATTTACATATATAATTATTTATTTATATATATAAGTATAAAATATATGTATTCGAGTTATTATTGAGCCAAACACGATCAAGCTAACCCCGCTCGTGTTCGGCTCGTTTACTAAACGAACGGTTCGATCTTGAGTTCATTTCGAGCCGATCACGAGCTGGCTCACGAACAACGAACTGGATTACCACCTCTACTTCATAATGACACAGGCCAATTAGGTATTTGCTTTCGACCATGTAAATTGCAAGCAGAGTATGTGTTGAACAGTGAATTTTGAGAATTTTGCTCTAGCGAAAAATAAATAAAAGATTTTGAGTTAGGAAAATAGAGAAATTTAACCGACCATCCCTATCGCAAGTGATGAAGGATTTGATGATTAGTATCCGAGACCCAAATTCGTATCCTAGTTAATTCACATTTCCAGCTAAGTTTACTTCTAAATGAAATAAACAAAGCGGATAGCATGCTATCTTTCTTTCAAAAAAAAGAAAAGAAAATAGAGACGTAATGTAGTGATGGGAGGATATCAATCTAGCAATTTCCAATAGCACTTCTAATAACTTTACTCAAGGATACTCAAAATTTGGTCATCCTTTTTGAATTTTGTACCGCTAATTCAGCGACAGTTCTGCGATGCGATAAATTTTGAAAAATAATTTGTGAAAAAAATAGATGTCGGGAATACATCCGATAAGCAATTTTTTTTCTTTCTTTTGACCTAGAGATGATACAGAAAATTTATAATCTTTAAAAATATTGTACTCCTTTTTCATAATAAACTTTCCCCCTCCTTCGTCCATAATTTTTTTCCTTACAAATTTTTTTTTTTCACATAAACCATGTGTTTTATTTTATTTTACCATTTATGTGTTTTTGTCTACATTGCGATCACCTTTTGTGGTTCCTATTTGTGCGATACACTAAAACACTATAATGTGCCTGCAAGGAGCCAAGGGGGCGTAAAACACTAGAAGGCCCATAAATATCTAAAATATCATCAAACCCAATCCAATCTTGAAACGTACAAACATAATCATTTAATCAGCCGCACCGTGATTCCTCGTTGGGTCTTATCCCGGTCAGGTTCGGGTTCAATCCCGGTTAGGCTCGGGTCTGATTATGAAACGCGTTTCATCTCCTCGGTCCCACACTACGGGATACACTGGGCCCTCCTTTTTGCCGCACTTTTTTTAAAATCCTGGAGGTAAAAGCCCACCACTCTCCCAGGGTCGGAGCGAGCTGCGAGCGAGAGACAGAAAGAAAGAAAGTGTGAAATCGAGGTCTCTCCGGGCTAGGGTTGAGATCTCCGCTCCCGAGAGAAAGAGAGATTGGTGTCGAGGGTTTCTTCGATCTCAACGACATGTGAGTCAAAAATATTATAAGGACGGATTAAGTAGAAAATATTATAGAGAAAAAAAGGTTTAGATGAGGCATGTGAGTCAAAGTGTGTGAAAGCATTGTCCTAAAAGCGAGATTGTCCCTCCACGTGAGCGGAAGCCTGCCGGGTGACCCGCCGTGTACGCCAAACACCCACAGTGCACACAAGACGTTTACAACAATATTCATATATATGAACGATCCCTAAATATAGTAATCAGAGCGAGAACATAAATCAACAAAATACATAAACCCAAAATAAATACATCTCATTGATTAATCTAATCAAGAGGTACAACATGAATATTAGAAAATCTCAAATAAAGTACAATTATACATATTTGAACTAAACCAAAGAAAGAATTCTAAGAGTCCATCTATCACAACATCGAGGAGTAGTCGCTGACCTCTTGTTACGAACTCTAGCCTTTTTCGCCACGGAAGACTTTGCAATAAAAACAATCAAACAATGGGGGTGAGAACTATGTAAGTTGAGAGGACCAATGCACACGCATAAAGGATATCAAATGACTCACACCACGTGAACATGCACTGCATGAAAAGTCAATGAAAAGCAACATATTATAGAAAAATCAATGGAGAGCAAAAGTAAACATGCACTCCAGCTTGTTCTCCTCTCAACACCCAGCACTAATAGTTTTCAAAGACAAAATTGTAACAAATTCAACTACAAAAACAACATATTATAGAAAAGTCAATGAAGAGCAAATGTCAGTTGCTAAACCTGTAATGTGTGTAAGCATCCCCACACTCTCTAATCTGTTAGGACTATTGTGTTACTCCTTTACTCCAGGAGTTACTCCATACAAACCTTCCTTCAATAATCCTCCAGTATGGCAAAAAGTTTATTACCCATTTCTTTCGTTGATGATACAACATTTCCAAAGCCACCGAGTATTTTGAATTGAAGGTTGGTTGATTTTATATTAATTTCTGAGGTGCAATAGATTTCTATACATTTTATATTAATTTCTGAGGTGCAAAGATTTCTGTACAGTACCAATATAGTAGTTCTAGTAGCAACATAAAATAATGACATAACAAACATATCGCGCTTGACGCTGATTTAAATATAGCATATGATTCAGCAATGAATTGTGCTTGGCCGTTAATGAATGAAACAAAAGACGAATTTTAACGCGGATTAATGACATACTAATGATTCTAAATATTATTGTTTTAGATAATTATTTATTTTATTCAATTGATAATTTTTTTAATATACTTTTTGATCGTATAATTGTTTTACTTTTATGTGTAGTCGTTGTGGCATCTCAATTGGTTCAGACATGAATTTTTGAAAAATTTTCTTCATAAGCATATTGGAGATTTATGTGTGATTTGTGCTCTATATTAAGTACTTGCTGCTCTTAGCAAGTCATTTGGTAAAGAGCAGAAAAATATTGTTGAATTTTTTAAGGAAAGCATTATCCAATCGATATGCTAACATCTACTCTTTTCAACAGGTAATTTTGCAACATTTTCTTTATACTTTTTGCTTATTATATTATTGATTTTCATGATAGTGAATATATTAAATGAACAACGCATCGGAAGCGTTAGAAGAACTGTTAAATTGTTTGCATGAATCATCTACCAGTGATTGTTCAAATAATACATGTATTGCACATAGTTCGTTTGGATTTGATGTCTCTATACCGATGATTTGCTAGGTGCATATTGAGTTTCCTTTATTTTTCAACTATGTTAACGCAAAATCAATGCGAAAAGCAAAAGTATGCTTATTTTCAATTTTCTTTTTCTACATTGTTTTAATTTTTATTATTTGTTTAGTTGGATGTGATACTATAAAGTGAATTTTCATCATTTTCTCGTACAAGTTGGATGTGAGAGGGTCATTTTGAAAATCAAAGGGATAACGAAATTATTCTGTGAGAAAGATATGGGTAGTTATATTCATCAGATTATTTCAAAACCATCGAGTATTTTTATAACATGTAATCTATTTGGAATTGAAGGTCGGTTGATTTTATATTAATTTCTGAGGTGCAAAGATTTCTGTACAGTACCAACATAGCATAGCAGTTCTAGTAGCAACATAAAATAGTGGCATAACAAACATATCGCGATTGACGCTGATTTAAATATAGCCTATGATTCAGCCATGAATTGTGCTTGGCCGTTAATGAATGAAAAAAAGAAAGATTTTAACGCGGATTAATGACATACTAATGATTGAAGTTGGAGGTAGGAAAATGAAACAGCTCATTTATCTTAAATAATCTTCTAAATAATAATATGAAATAAACTTTTAATTCTTGTTTATCTTTAAAATAGAAAAGAAATTCATATTTATCAAAATTTTTACCAATAGGAGAATATCTACTGTGAATCTATATTTTAATTTAAATTTTTTTTAATTTTTCTTTATCTCTAAAACAGAAAAAAAAAAATTCATTCTTATCCAAAAATTTGCTAACAAGAGAATATTAACTGTGAATCTATATTTTAATTCAAAATTTGAAATTAATTTTAAATTTTAAATTTTGGGACTCTTAACAAATTTTTTCAAACAGAAAAATTTAAATATTCAAATTATTTAACAAATTATTTGAATATTAATTCCAATTATTTCAAACAGAAAATTATTTTAAATATTTAAAATTATTTTAAATTCACAGTTATTTAAAATATTTGTCAAATTATTTAAAATTATTTAAAATTCAAATTAATTTTAAAATAACTGTGAATTAATATTCAAATTTAAACAAGTTATTTCTGGAGTCCTTCTTCCACGAAGTTGGTGACATCAACGAAAAAGGGAATTGAGTAATTCCGAAAATCATCCTTCGTGCGCTACGAAGATCGCCGGATCCTCTTCCAATTATTTTAAATATTTCAAACAGAAAAATTTTAAAATTTGAATATTAATTCACAGTTATTTAAATAATTTGAATTTTAAATTATTTCAAAAAAATTGAATTAATTCAAATTTTAAATTAGGATCAAATTAAATAAAAATTTGTATGTTACAAAATATATAATAAACATATTTACAGTATAACTAAATTAAAAATACATAAAACTTATTTAGAAATGGTAGCAACATAAAATAGTTGCATAACAAACATATCGTGCTTGACACAAATTTAAATGAGTTATTTACATACGTGTCCCCAAACATAATAATTGCGAAATATCCTCAAAAGCGAAACTAAGGTGAGATGTCGCAAAAGTTCAAAAGTATGCGGATATGTCCTCCTTTTGCCTCGGAATTATTTTTTGATAAGACCGAGTGACTCCTAGGATGAAAATTATCAAATGGGTGACTCCTAGGATTAAGTGAATGGTGGTTGAATAGTATAATCTAACGGATGGAAAATTTGATAAGGCCAGAGTGATTCGTGCTATTGATTCGTCTTATTGATAGCATGCTTTAGAACTCTTAAAAAAAAAAATATATATATATATATATATATATATATATATATATATATATATATATATATATAATAAATTGCAAACCAATCACTCGCATCGTCGTTATAAATTAGAAGAAACGAAAAAAGAAAGTGCCTAGATAAATAACTCAAAAAAGCATCCAACCACCCATCACTAACGGAGCCTGCAGTCCCTGCAGTCCAAGAAGGCTATTCTCGTAAGCAAATGGACTTGTACTGCGGCCCCAAAGTCGTCGCTTTAATTTCCATGCCTTCCCAGTTGTTGCATCATAGCAGAGCAAGTGAAAATTTACTTTCAGCAAGATAAAACCAGCCCCAAATGCAAAAATAGACGCACGGGTCCTGCCAAGAATGACATCCAATGATTCGGCATTTCGATTTCTTAGATTCATCCGGAGGCCCATAGAAGCGAAGGACTCGGGATCTCCTCGTGCGATGTCCTCGATGGTAAGCAAAATCATGGGGGACCAAGAGGATTGGGATTGGTTCCATAGCCACAGATGGACCCGCCAATCAATTAAGCTCATAAAGCTCAACCTGCCATCCCATTCACCAATTCTCCAATATACCTCATCGTCCGCATCCTCCGCATCCTCCGCATCCTCCGCGTCCTCGTCCTCGTCCTCGTCCTCGTCCTCGTCCTCGTCCTCGTCCTCGTCCTCGTCCTCGTCCTCGTCCTCGTCGGCATAGGGCAGTGGGATGGTGCCGCCACGCGCTTCTTTAGGATCAAGCCACAAAACCTCGCCTGCAGCCTTCCAAAAATAAATTCCCTCCACACAGACGTTACTCCCAAAGTAAACCCGCTCTGCCCAAGAATTCAGCAAAACGCGCGGGCCAGACTCCTGCCAGAGGAGCGCGGTTGAAGACAAGGTCCAGAAAGCGGCTTCGGTTTGGCCTGGGCCAACATTCACGCAGAATGGGATAACAAGGCGGTAGGCGTGAAGGGACTCCGTCGCCTCGTATACCGCTAATCCCATCGTGCAGGCCGCGTTGCGGGGGGCGCGCCTCGGAGGGGGAGGGAGAGGCCTCCAATCCCCCAACACCGGATTGCCCAGGTAGAGCTGCGTTATCGCGTCGTCGCGAGGGGAGGTGATTGCGGCGCAGAGGTACCCGCCGCAGGCCGCCACCGGGAGCCATTCGGGTCGCGCCCCGCCGGATTTTTCCCGGAGCTGGCCGCAGATATCAGGGAAGCCGATCGATCGGGGCGGGTTCCTTTCTCCTCCCTCCGCGTGGGTGAGGAAGACTGGCTTGGGCGTCTCGCCGAAGAGGACGAGGGAGGGGGACGAGCGGGCGTAGTTGCTCTGCAGGCGCTGAAAGCGGGCGTCCGTGGAAATCAAGGCCCGCCAGCTCTTCGACACGCATTGAAACCTGATGAGGGCTTTGGCCGGAAGCCGAGGGAGGATCGCGTACGCGATTACCTCTTCCGGAACCTTCGCCATTGTTTGTTTTTTTGAGTTCAAGTACCAAACTCAAAACCCTAGGGGAAGACCGAAGGGAGGAAGATGTGGACTTCTACGGACGGGATGGTGTTCCGGACGACGACGGATGATTAAGCAACGCAATCTTTGTAAGATCTTCTATTTATGCAATTAGAAAGTTGGGAAGATCTTCTACAAATATCATATCTTATCCTATCTAACTTAGGTTCTCTTATCAAATTCCAATTCCAATTTCAACTCCGACTCTAATCCAAATTAATTTATTTATTTTATTTATTTTTTCTTTCTACAAAGCATCGTAACAGGGATTGGTTTAAAATCTAAATCGTAAACGACCCAAAATGTTGTCGAGTCTTGAGTTAAATGAGTCAACAAATAGTTCAACCACTAGTCTGAATGACATCATAAATACTTAATATTTTCTTATAATATATATCTATCTATCTTTATTTATTTATATTTATACTATATATATAAAAGCATATAAAATTTTTTTATAATGACAGACGGAATAAAAAATATATATATATTCACTACGAAGTAGAACTGTTATAATCAATTTGTTAAAAAAAAATTTAAATAAGATTGGACGATTATGATTAATCTGTTAAAAATAATATCTCTTTGCAGGCATTTGATTCTAACAAAATTTTCAAACTTGCAAAGTTAGAGGGTTAGTAAGTAAAAGAGGTGCAAATAAAATAGAAAAAAAGTTCAAGAGATCAATTTCAAAACAGATTAAAGTTTACGGGGTGTTAATACACTTAAACCAAAATTCAATTCCACGCCTTTAAAATTCAAATCTACATAATCTTCACCATTGAACAGATTTGTATGCTAAAACTAACAGTATTTAACAATCTTTTTCATTAATAGATTGAATTATAATTTTTTCTAAAATTATTATCTTTATGAATATTTGATGTCTAAGGAAAAAAGAAAAGGAAAAAAAAAAATTATTTTGGGGCTGTCGATGAAGAATCACCATACATCAAATCACCATAATGTTTTACATACAAAATTTCTTTTTATCTAAAACTATTCTTTCTAATTTTGTTTCAGGAGTCATTTTGACTAAGAAGGAATAGAAAAAGTAGGTGATAAAATTCAAACCTATTCTTATTCTTTCTAAATAAAAGAAAAGCAATCCAGGCCGAAAACCAATTCAGTAAAATTCATGAAATTACACCTCACTTAAATTCTGCAGTAATTGTGCACCAAGCAGAGAGTAAATGATAGAAATAAAAAATAGAAAGAAAACAACATAAATAGAAGAGAATGATCTACTCAAGATGCCGGTATCTTCTTATAAAATTTTTATCGCTTTTAGTACTCAACATATAAATAAGTTAAGATAAACAAATGAAATTTCCGTCCAACCAGTGCCGATGTTTCTAATACAGGATCAGCTAATTAGAAATTAGAAAAGAGAAGAAATGTTTTGGTAGGGACATACAGTTCTTACTGGCCATGGAGATTGAAATAGACTTACAAGAAAATTATCTCGACGATTAACACATTATCAGCAAACGGAGCTCAATCAGAAGTTTCTTTACAGCAGTCAAGGCTATTCTTCTCATTTCACCAGTAATCATCACAAGAACATACTCCACCCTCAATTCGATGAAACCGACTGGCGTCTCTTAGAACCATTCTCCTCTTGGTCACGATTGAAATGAGCTTTATAGCAACATGACAATCATTGCAAATCCTCAGATTCTTCATGACATGAATTGGAGCTCCTTGGGGACTCCGAATAAGCCCAAAAGCAATAGCCAGTTTCTCGCTATGATATCTGAGGTACTCTTCCTTCTGTTCATCCTCGACATCGTGCAAAACTGAATCAATATTGGGAACATATCCGATAAGCTTTATCTGGCCTATTAATTCTGCTAATTTCTCATTTATTTGCATCATCCATGGATGCTGCTTATCTTCTGAAGTAAAAACATGGACTACATTTCCTACTTGTATCCAACTAACACCAGGTTCCTTCTTAATGTATCTTTCTCTCATTATCTTCCGAATTTTCACTACTCCGTCCCATCGATTCTCTTTAGCATACAAGTTAGATAGCAAAATATAAGTTCCCACATCACTGGGATTTAATTCAATAATATGGTTAGCAACTCGGTGGCCTAGACCGTAATTTTTATGCACTCGGCAAGCACTTAGAAGAGTTCGCCATGCAACAATATCCCAATCTGTGCCTGTAGATCTCATAAACCGATCAGCCTCATTTAATAGCCCAGCTCGACACAAGAGACCAACGATGCAAGTGTAATGTTCTATCCCAGGCTTTATTCCTAGCTCCTGCATAGAATGATTTAAGTAGTAAAATGCTTTGTCGACCAAACCCAAATGCCCACAAGCTGAAAGCACCCCAATGAAGGTTACATAAGTTGGAACCTCAGCTTCAGCCAGCATATTATGAAAAGCTTCGAGAGCTTCTCTCGCAAGCCCATGATGGGAGTATGCAGTTATAATCGAATTCCAAGATATTATGTCGTGATGAGACATTGTCATGAACACTCTCATCGCATCTTCAATACTGCCACTCTTTGAATACATGTTAATCAAAGCATTATCGATGGTCAAGCAAGATTTATACCCTGATTTTTCTATCTGAGCATTTAGGGCATCGCCGTTTCTCAAAGCTGACAAACCGGCGCAGGAATTGAGAGCAACTGCATAAGTGAACTCGTTCGGATCAATGCCATCTATTTCCATCTTTAAAAATAACTTCAGCGCATCTTCGAAGCATTCATTTTGTGCACATGCGGCCATGACAGCTGTCCAAGAAACTACATTCTTGCTCTGAAGCATCTCGAAAACAATCTGAGCATTTTGGGCATTGCCACATTTTCCATACATGTCTATGATCGCGCTACCAACAAAGACACTAAACTCCATTCTTCTCTTCAAGATTTGACCATGGACCTGCCAGCCCAAAGTTGAATCTTTCAAACCCGCACAAAGGCTGAGGACCGCAATGAACGAGACATGATCCCAGTGAACAATTTCTTTAAGCGTACAACTCAGCATAGCCTCAGCTTGGGTCAACTGCCCGTGATCCAAAAACCCATTAATCATAGAATTGAAAGCGAACACATCGAAACTAGGCAGGGCCTTGAACACACCTAATGCATCTTCCATCCCCGAGCATTTGGAATACATATGGAGAAGCGAATTGCGAACATGAGCATACAAGACCAATCCGGACTTCAATACATAAGCATGACATTGCCGACCCTCCTCATGAGCCCCTATATTAGCACAAGCCGACAAAGCTGTCGTAAAGATGTACTCGTTCGGGCCATCCGCTAGCTCACCAAAATCAATCGACTTAAAGAACTCAAGGGCCTTGAAAGGGTACCCACTATGGAAGTAGCCCACCATTAGCACATTACCGGACACAACATTTCTTTCCGGCATTACATCAAACACGCGATGAGCGATGTCAAGGTGGCCACATTTTACATACAGGTTTATAAGATAATTGGCATGTATAATATCAAATTCCAAGGTTCTGATGACCTGGGCATGAACAACTTTTCCCGAAGTTAAATTCTGGGACTCAGTGGCCATCGTCAAGAGATTAATAAGCATGGTTCGCCAAATGGTAGGAGATGTTTGGATGGGGGGTTGGAACAGTGAAGAAGAGATGCTGCGGGAGAGGAGAGAGAAGAACCCAACAACAACGGGCGAATGGGATCGCATCAGTACTCATCAAGCGAAATTGGGGCGCGGGCGCTAAAATATTTTGAAGGTGTGTAATAATAATATAAGACGAAAGATAAATAAGCCGAGGGTTTGAACGTAAATTAGTCACTTTTATAAGGGGTTATGTGCAAAACTGCAGTTGCGGGAGGGCCTCGCGTGAGGCCGCGCCGCGAAGCGGGTAGTTTAAAACTTTAAATTCAAAGTGTGCACAATTGCAACGAATAAGCCTACAGCCTTTACATAAAAAAAGAAAGAAAGAAAGAAAGAAAGAAAAGGATGATAAATTTAAATTTTTTTAAATTCCAGAGAGTGAATTATATTTGATCAAATTTCTGATACTGAGAAATTATTTTTATCAATTTTCTAAATTTCATAAAGTATATATTTATTAAAATTATTATTTTTTAATTCATCTTCCTCAAAACTAACTTCATAATGAATCCAAAAACTATATATTTGCTTGAATTGTTATACGAACAAAATAAACATAATAACGTAGATTGAAAATTTTTGTAAGACGAAGATTAGATTGCGATTTTTTTTTCTCAGTAAGGCTAGATGCGGCATTACATCTGGCATATAATCCATTTTGTTGTTCCCGCATACCGATATACCCGCGCTCTATGCGCACCGCTCCGCGCCTCCACCTTTGATGCGCAGATTGCCACGTCATCTCCTGTGGTCTAATTCTCCGGTGCGACGATTGCGTGACGATAAAACCACACCGATGGAAGTGTAATGCGTGTCTAATCCGCGAGCAAGTTGCGTACGGTCGTACCACGTGGATTTTTATTGCCTCCTCACATAGGAAATTTTATTTATTTTATTTTTTTTGGAGGTTTTTTTTTTTTTTGCATTTAGTCTCTTAACAAAATTTGCACGTGGGGGCGGTGGGGCTTTTTAATATGTTGAACACAGTTAACACGTGTTCAAATATGTATCCTTTTTTTTACAAAAAAAGTTCGAACCGAAAATTAAATTAAAATTCAAATTCGGATTTAAACCGTCAGATTTTAAAAATGCATATCAATATCCATATTCCACAAAAAATTCAAAATTCGAATCTGAACGCTATGGATTTTAAAAATTCATATTCATATTCATATCCGACCAAAAATTCAAAATCCGATTATGAACCTTGTAGATTTTAAAATTCTATACCGTTGGATGAAGATCTAAAAAATAAAAATTATTAAATATTTTATATATTGTATAAATAAATAAAAATAAACTATGTATATATATAATTTATTCGAGTTTAGGTTTGAATAATATTTCGGATATTCATACCTATTGACATTCCTACTCCCTATTCATCTGTTCAATATTTATATTACAAAAAATACGTACTAAATGGTAAACCATTCACCGTGTCTAAATTCATCGTGCTAACTTAATATACCCCCTCCAGCCCCGCATGCGTGGCAGCCTGGCAGGTCCATTTTTTATAAATTAAATTTTTACAGAATTATTTTTAAAATAAAAATTTATTATGGGACTAAATGAAAAAAAAACCTTGTTTTTGGGCTCCCGAGGAGCACTTTCACGGCGTCACCTCGAAGACCGCGACTCCGCACCCCCAGTTGACGGATTATAGCGGTGTTTAGTGCGTGTAGTCGTGGCACTTTCCCAGCCACAGGTTGGACTCCCTCCTCCGCCCCTGTGGCGCCCACCAGACCGGTGCTAATGGGGTGTAATATGGGCCGGGCCGACACGGCCCATTTTTTTCGTGCCAAATCGGGCTACGGTCCGGTCCGGACCGGTTCGGATTTAATTTCGGGCCGGGCCGTGCTTCGGGCCGGCCTATCAAGAATTTATTTTTTAAAACTTTTTTAAAATTTTAGTATAAAATTTTAAAAATATAAACAATAAATATTTTTATTTAAATTAATATTTTGATTAAAATATTAAAAAATTATAAAAATAATTATACTAAAATAAATATTAAATTTTTTAATAAATAAATAAATTTGTATTATTATTATTATTTTAAAAAAAAAATGTTATAGACTTTTGGTCCAATGGAATTATTTATTTTTTCCTCCAACAAAAGTTATGCAACAAAAAAAAATTAGCAAATTGGCGATTTAATGAGCAAGAAATACCAATCCTGCACTACCTGAACAAACCTTCTTCAACATGCCCCATACAAACCTTCTTCAGCATTTCTCTAACATTCCTCCAATAAACAAAGCGGGTAGCGTGCTACCTATCTCTCAAAAAAAAAAAAAAAAAATCCTCTAATATGGCAAAAAGTTTATTTGCCACTTCCTCGTTGGCGACACAGTATTCTCTGCAATTTCCAGCTGTTTCTGCAGTTCTTTCATCATCGTTTTCAGTAACAAATTATTTCCTTCGTTCGGCTTTCCTTCGTTCGGCGGTAGTGTATTTTCCTTGCCTGCACCATCGACCTTTCCGACTGAAGCGCCATCCTCAGCGCCAACCACTTTTCCGACTGAAGCACCATCCTCAGCGCCAACCACTTTAACGACTGAAGCGCCATCCTCAGCGCCAACCACTTTTTCACCATCTTCCTTCTCAGCACCCTCCGGCACGAAGTCCATATACGCCGCATAAAACCCATTGTTCTTTAGCAATTTTATAAAATTCTCTTGATTCATCGTGGAACAAAACTTTTCCACTTTAGTTTTCGCCAACTGTTGCCTTGAGTATATTGGACACGTACGTTTCTCGAGTCCTAATTGATGAATGATGAAGTCGCGCACTTGCGGCGCTTCAATCATGTCATCGAAAGGACCCGAGCGAAAATTCCCAACTTCAGTGGCTTCAATTCTAATAGACCACTTGTCACCTTTAACCTTTAAACCCTTCGTATTCATGGCAATCTGCACATATATATGTATATATATAAATAAGGGATGAAGCCACATGTAGACTGAGGGTGGCCATGGCCCCCCTCAACTTTTAAAATGTTCATTTTAGATCCCTAGCTATATTGCTAAGACTTAAAAGATAAGAACTTATAGTTAAACAAATATTACAATAGTGACTTACATGAAAAGTTCTTTAGTGTGTCACGAAGCACAACATCAGCATTAGAGAGTCTATCACCAGAGAAAAAAAGAAAAAACAGAATTGCATGCACCTGATACACCAGACATCATACTTGACGAGATTCATAGTATGTATATATTACAAATTCAAATTTATACTATATAAGGGTGCGTTTGGTTCGCACTATCTTTTTAAGATTCCTAGTAATCCAAGAGAAATAAAAAAAATATGACGGTATTTTGGTAAACGCATTAAGTAATCTAGTTGATAATATTAAATTTACTTGGGAATGAGATGCATCCCAAAGTACTAATCTCAATCCTTTGAGAGATGGTGGGTATCCTTATATTAATGGATTAGGATAATTATAATATGCTTAATCTCTTGCTTTCTTCTCACCCGCCCGCTAGTTAGTATTATTTTTGTTTACACTCTAACCTCATATCTCTCTCTAAACTTATCTTTTTCTCTCTAAACTTCAACTCTTTTTTCTCTCTAAACTATGCTATTTCTCCCCCTCTTTTTCTAAAATCTCAACCTTCTCATTCTCTCTAACCTCGACTCTATTTTTCTTCCTATTTCTTTAATTATACTCTCTCTTTCTAACCTATATTCTTTCTCTTTTTTCTAAAAGAATGTTAAAATTTTTTATAGTATTATTTAAAATTAATTAAAAAAATAAATTAACTAATGGTATATTTTTCTTAATCTTAAATAAAATGACTAAATAATATGACCCTACGAATCAAACACTGAAATATTACATTCTTAGTATAATAGGATTAATAGGAATAAGATTCTCGGATATTTCATATAATTGCTAGTATAATTGTATATATTTTGTAAATTTAAATAACATAATTAATTAATATGACTGAGAACCAAACACAAGAATGTCACATTCTTAATAATAGAATGAATAGGAATAAAATTTTCGGACATCTTTTTATTGCTAGCCATGTAAAGAAAATACGAGCCAATGCAAACTGCATTCAATAGATCAGTACTTAAATATGAAAAACACGAGCTTCCATGATCTGACAACAGTTTCAGAAGGAAGCTAGAATTTGGATAATACTACACATATCTGATACAACAAAAATCAAAATAGTTCAAAATCAAGGTAAACTGAGCAGAAGTATTAATTAGCCTTCCAAAGTCTCAGTTATCAAAGAACCGACCCAGTCTAGCGCCTGAGATTGTGCAAGATATAGTCCGCATACAGATCCCTGAATCCACAGGCAAAAAGCCGGTTTAAGAATAGGGAGCAAAAAAGAAGAAGAATATATTCTATTAAAACGTGGGTATATGCACAGATGACCAAGAAATTTACATATTTTCATATTTAAAGGGATCTGCATGCTTGGGGGGCTTTTCAAAAAATTTCTCTACTATGCAAAGCAACTCCTTGAAACAGTAGCTAGGCTCCATTTGGAGCTTCTGCTGTAGCCGCAAAATGAGAAAATCTTTTTCGTCACAGAAGCAAAAGTTTCAATATGAAACTACGGCCAATAATGTAATAGGAAGCAGCTAGCAGTTGGTTGGTTTTTGATAGAAAAACTGTTCAAAAATTCTGGTTGATTTTTGATAGAAAAACTGTTCAAAAATTCTACTTGAACAACACTGCCGTAGGAACTCTAGGTAAGTCAAACAGGTTATTGTGAGTTGAGGCCTAGAAAAGACAGTCGTAACTCGTAAGCAGCCTTTGTACTATACAACAAATGCTAAACAATTAATCATTATACTATTATTTCTGACAATATTATCTATGGCTGATACAGGAAAATGCGGCCATGCAAGCCTTTTATTGCTGCTACTGACTTACATGGAGAGCTGAAGAGCTTCCTGGGCAGTGATCGCAGGCAAGAACTCATTGACAGCAACCTCTTTGTTCTCGTTCTTTTTGTCTACATCAATATCAAGGCTTCTAGGATTTCAAATTAAGTTAAAAAAGAAAAAGATCAACAAAATGACATATATAAAACTAATCGATTTTTTTTTAAAAAAATAAAGGATACAGTCCTCAAAGAAGCGACGAATTTCAGCAAGTCGGTGAGGAGAAAGCTCATTAAGGTTGTTGTAGTGGCGGTATTCCGGATCATCAGCACAGACTGCAATTATCTTATCATCTTTCTCACCCTAATACAGGATGAAGCAAGTGAGGACAGCACTTACTAAAAAAAGGGAAGGAAAATAAATAAATAAATAAATAAAGAAGGTAGGAAGTTGTTGGGGACATCATGAGCTACAACATAAGTACCTGATCAATCATAGGCATAAGGCCTATGGCCCTTGCACGAAGAAAACAACCAGGAACAACTGGTTCCTATTCAAACAAGTAGAGGGATAAAAGAATTATGTTAGGAGTATCAAATAGGCACTTTTTGCCTATATAACCTTATTAACAGTAGCCATGAGGACATAGGTGCCATTGTCTGAAAAACTGATTCAACGGTTAGACAGAGCAGCACAAAGGAGGGGCAAAAGAAGACAGTTTCGAAGTAGAGGTACTTTTTCTCCTTCAAGAAAATAAATAGTAATATAGATTTCTAGTCACCTGCATCAGGACCAAAACATCCATAGGGTCACCATCTTCGCAGAGTGTTCGTGGTACGAAACCATAGTTGTGAGGATAGACCACTGATGAATACAGAATCCTGTCGACCTGCGATAACAATATTTATCAACCTCGCAAATGAATTAAAGATACATCAAGCAACAAGAGAATGTTAGTTATTTGAAATAGTGAATAGGACAGCAACATCCAAGAGCATCAATACTTCCTATAATTCAGGGATATATCAAACTACCCAACGGTTATTAGATGTAATATGTTTGATTGGCCCAAGTTTTTGAACATTGTGCCATTTAATAGGCAAATTACGGGAGTTCGATAGCTGTAAATTCTTCTTCTTTTTTTGTTTTGTTTTGAGAGAATGGTAGCATGCTACCGCTTCATTCACTAGGGAGACAAATTAACCTATAAGGTGAGGCAGCCAAGCCTCTATATAAAAATAAAAAAATAAAACAAACACTAAATTAAGGGCAATAGGTATCCCAAAGCCTCCTGCGAGATCGAGATAGCTGAAAATTCTAGAGCTTCTAACTGTAGAGGGAAGCTGAAATAAGCTTTTGGCCCATAAAGCATAAGCTCCAAATATAATCTTTTGCTTTTGTCGTAGCAAAAAACTGTTCTTGGGACACTTAAGAAGATGGATGGCTTATTCAAGTAACTCGACTCACAAAACATTTCTATAGAAGCTCCAGCATGACCAAAAAAGCTAAATAATTTTAAGGAATTCTCAAGATAGAGCAGAGACTGATATAGATAAGCACATATTAGAGATAGCTGGATGGAAGTCTAACTAAGTAATGCATACCTTGATCAGGCCAGTTTTCTTGTCAAGCTCATATTTGACTTTGCTTCCTTTTGTTATCTCCACAACCTAAATGAGATGAAGAGAGTCACATGAGAAATTTTATCATATTCAAAACACTACAGACTATATGAATGAAAGAAAAGAAATGAATTTCTGCATGAAGTGACAATTTTGCAATCACAGGAGTGACAGGACTTTTAGCGTACACCAAAACACAGCCTCTTAATCTCGTTGTTGATGTCGGTCTGCGACTGGTGAATTGTTGTAGGACCATTAAGTTAGACAGATGAACTGTTGTAGGAACATTTATTCACAACCTAAGACCACTTCTACACCTTAGTCCCATAGCTGAAGCAATGTTCAATAACTTTAAATGCAGAAAAAAGAAAGTCTCAATAGTCAATATACGGTAGGCTGTTTACATGAGCGCACTGAAACAGGCTGTCCACAACAGCATGAAGATAAAACAATGATAAGCATCTCTAGTTACATTCTTTTTTCTCTTTTCTTTATTCCACGGAACCACTATAAGACTTCCTTTGGCTCTTCTTATTGCTATTCACTATTATTTTATGCTGATGAGTTGTTTGTTGCCTTGACTCTTCCGTATAGAGATATGGTCCTTTTCTAGCAACAAAAGATTGTATATCACTTCTTTGCCTTTTATTTAGTAAAGATGAACTGAGATGCTATCCAACAACAACTAGAATAGATAACTCCCTGCGTTAGGAGCATCCAATTATATAGAATTTGAGTTCAAATAAACCATAAAAAGTTAAATAAAATTAAATAATAGTAGTGAAAGAAGGCGTATGTGCGATGCACGTAGAACTAATACTTACAACATTGAAAACAGAGGGAGCTTCAGGACCTGCACGTAAATTTGCACCAACGGTAAACATCTGTGTGTTAATGTAAGAGTTGATAGGTAATAATGATCTCATTAGAAATCTACCTATCTCAAGATCATGCCAAGGATGTGCAGCTACAGATCTTCGAGACAGGGATGAAAGAATCCTTTCATTTAGCCGTGGGACTACCCGTTTTTGTGAAGCCTCTTCAGTCATTTTTCTACAACTAAAAGATAAAAAAAAGTAAAATGGACTGTTTGCTTAAGCTTAATGATACATTTGGACATTTAACCGTACAGAGATGACTATAATAGTCCAATCGTTCAATAAATAAACAGTTTGCTACAGCATCAATCTTCGTAACACATCAAGAGTGAGGATACCAATACACAGATCAAGAATCTGATCAAGCTATGCCCTGTTTGGCCTAGCTTCAGCTTTTGCTTCTAGCAACCGTTACCTCAAACTGAACATTTGGCAGATAAAAAAGGCTGAAGATTCTGCCATGGTAGAAATCAGAAATGAAAATTTAAAGCTCAAAATCATAACTTCAAATTTGAAGATTTTAATTTTGCCATATTTTAAAGCTCAAAATCATAACTTCAAATTCGGAGCTTTTATTTTTGACATTTTCAGAGTACTAAAAACTACAGCATTGGACAACCTGGACGGCTCAATCTCTTGGCGCTGGACTAATTCCGGGAGCTTCTCTGTCCGCTCCGCTTATGAGTTCTTGACGTTCGATGGCATTGATAATTCTAAGGTCAGTTTTCTCTGGAACCTTACGATCCCTCTCCGCATTAAGATTTTCTTCTGGCTAGCGGTGCGCAACAGAGTCCTCACTGCCGACTTCCTTTTAAAAAGAGGTTGGCAGGGCCCCTCGATCTGTGTTTTTTGCAACTCATATGCAGAAACCCTCGACCATTTGATGCTCTATTGCCCTTTGGCTAAATCGCTCTGGAAGGACTTGCTCGGCCGCCAGGTTTGCGAGAAGTTCCTTGCTGGCCCTCTTGAAGGCTTAGGGGAGCGCTGGAGCAGAACGCGACGTTCCTTCTCTGGGGATTCCAGGACTATGTTCGATCTGCTCCTCTCTGCGTGTTGTTGGGTGCTATGGAACGAGCGGAATGGGCGGATTTTCAACAACCTGACCAACCATCGCGAAGCGCTGGCCCGAAACATTCTGTCTACTGCGAGCTTGTGGAAATCGGCAATAGGAACCTAACCTAAACTAACCAATCTGGAGCTTTGTCCTTCTTTGTTCTTTGAGTACATGTGCTTGCTCTGTCCCTCCCATGGGTAATTGGTTGCTGATACCATATGAGCTTTTTCTTTTTGGTGCTTTATTTCTGTACTCTTATCTTATCCTACAATACCCATCCCCCTCTGTACCCTCTCTTGAAATAGGGTATACCCCTGTTTAATCAAAAAAAAAAAAAAACTACAGCACGACTAATATAGATCTTATCTAGACGGAACAGTCAAATAAAAAAACAACACATCTGCATTCAAATCGAGCAAAAGGGCGACGCATCTCATGCCTCTAAATTTGTTCTACAAAACACGGATTCAAATCAAAGTATTAGAACTAAAACAGAAACAGAAATTTGTCACACAAAGAAGGAAAATATGACAGAACACAAAACCTAGAACAGTACGCGTAGATCACAAGCAATCTCACAAAAAAATTTAGAGCAAAAATAGGATTCAAACTCAGCAAAAATCAAAAGAAACAGAGGAGAGAAAGGATTATACCGTGGCGATGAAATGGGCGAGACAACGCACCTTCCCCGCACCTCTCTCTTTTATATAGAGCTCCTCAGCGCGATTCCCATTTTAAGTGGAGAATATAACAAGTGTTTTCGTTTCACGAGTGATTCCCCTGGTCGAAACCATTTCCCATCGCGGTTCACTTTGTTCGTTTGAAACGGTTAACGATCCTTGGCATGTGCCGGGGCCAACGGACGATCCGACACCTTCCTCCAAAATTTTTATATTGCAGAAAATAAATTTTTTTTAAAAAAAAACAGAAGAAGATGGAGTAAGAAAATTTAGATAAACATACTTTAGCAATCCGTAGTGCGTAATTTGATTGGCTTAGATTTATTGCTTTTGTTATAATATATTTTTATTAAGCTTCCAACTATTTTTTTGTGTGTATTTTCTGCCACATGGCTTCTTCATTGGTCAAGTGCAGTACCTTTGATAGCGTCATCATCTTGAGTATTAGTTATTAGTTATGCTAAATTATATTTAATCACTACCTTGCTTTTAAAAAAGATGAAAAACAAAATATTGAAAAGAAAAGATTTCATTTTGATTATTATTGTTACAGGCTTATCTTTTAGATAAACCTCAATGTAGATTGTTAGTTGGAAGAGCAAAGAATAATATGACTCAAATTTTCCACTTTTATTCATCAAAACTTTGTTTTTTTTAACTTAAGTACTTAACCCAAGTTATATCCGGGTCGGGTTGTATGATACGGGTAGATGTAGGTGCACTAAGATATATTTGCGTTAATCGATCCGACCCGGATCAATCATTGCGAATTACGGTTTCGTCCCTGTTCCCTCCGGCTATGGAGGAGGCGTGTTTTGATGAGCTGTAGAACACCCTCCTCTCCTCCGCCTTGCTCCGCCGCTCTCCGCCGTTGGATCCCGATCCCATGATCCCCATCGTCCGATCGCCACTTCGATGGGTAGGAAACCCGTCTCCTCCTCCGTCTTCTTCTTCGCTCGATCTCTCCCATTTCTAACTCCGATTCCTCGTCGCCACCACCCTCAGGTTAGGGTTTCATACCCACTTCCTCTTCACCCCTCCTATTCACCTGCAACATCATGCCCCTTCTCTACTTCAGCGGTCCCTTCTTCTGCTTCTGATGATGACGGACCCAGTTCGATTTCGGCTCCCGCAACCGAGATTAGGAGCAAAATCCACATGGATTTTGTAGCAAAAGCGTACTCTGGGATTGGGAAATCGGTGATTTCCATGTGCTCTTACCTTTGGGAGGAGAAAGCGGAGACCTTTACGGAGAAATCCTCTTTGCGAGATGTTCTGAGAATGGGGCTAAACCTATCGCCGGAGACGATTCGGCGTTTCTGGCGTGTTCCGGAACTGAAGCCTGAGGGTTTCCTCGAGATATTACTGGGTTTTGGATCAGATGTGAATTTGAGAACAGTGGATTTCTTATGGAATTTGTTCAAGTGGGCTGAGAGGCAAAGCAGCGAATTCCGTCATCTTCAAAAATCTTATGAGATCATGGTTTCGATGCTTATAAAAGCTCCGATGCTCGAAGAAGCTGAATCCTTACTTCTATCAGTGGAGGTGAGTAGAGTGTTCTCTTATGCTGGTATGATGTTTAGTGAGATCATCCAGGAATATGCTGAGGCCTGTAAATTGGACAAATCGATGGCTTTGTATGATTTGGCAAGAGATAAGGGTTTAATTCCATCCGGGTCATGTTATCAAGCTCTTCTTAGATTTTTTATCAGAAAAGGGAAAGTTGAAGCAGTTTTAAGAGTCTATATGGACATGCTGGAGTTTGGATTGGGCTCATATTCCGAAGAACATGCCCTTCATTTTGTTATTTTGGAGTTGACAAAGAAAGACAAGATTGTTGATGCTTTAAGCATAATTAGAAGGGTAAAGAATTCTGGGGTTGAAGCTTCCCGCGGAGCTCTTTCTGCGATTGCTGAAGGGTTTTGTCGGAAAAAAGATTTTAATGATATGCTGAAATTTTTGGAAGAGTGGAGGCACATCCCTGAAGTATCAGTTTGCAACAAAATTGCTGCTTCTTTGTGCGCAAATCTTGGTACTCAAGAGGCATGGTTATTTGTGCAAAGAATGGAGATTTTAGGGTTTATCCCAGATTCTGTAACCTTTGGAACTTTTATCTGCCAAAGTTGTAGAGATGGGAGGTTGCGAGATGCGTTCATTTATTTATCAGAATGCTTCTCTAGAAGTGTAGAACCAAAAGCTTATGCATACAATGCTCTTATTAGTGGAGTTTTTAAAGAAGGTTTGTATAGACATGCTAAGTATGTCTTCGATGACATGGTTGAAAGAGGGTTGATTCCAGATCTCTCAACATTTAGGATTCTATTGGCTGGATATTGCAAACATAGAAAATTTGACGAAATTGAACAGGTCCTTAGTGACATGAATAATTATAGTGTAAATTCTCTTGCTCCTGTGGAGTGTGCTCTCTCTAAGGCCTTAATGTTTTTGGGCTTGGATTATTTGGGGGTGAAAGTAAAGAGGGACAATGATGTCGGCCTTCTGAAGGCTGAATTTTTTGATTCTGTGGGCAATGGATTATATCTAGAAACTGATTCCGAGAAGTATGAAACTTTGTTAGATGAGATTCTTCATACTGGGATGGTTCCAGATTTCGATTCTGCAATTATCACGGAATGCAAGCATGGCAATATAGAGAGTGCACTTGAGTTGAAAGATGAAGTTATTCAATGGGGGAAGAAAATTTCTCTAGCTACCTACTCAGAGTTACTGAAAAGACTATGTGCGATCCCATCACGCGTAAAAGAAGCGATGAGTCTCGTGGAACAGTTTCCAGAGTTTCTGAATCAGCTTGATTCTGAAACACTCAATTTGCTTGTACAAACATTAAGCAATAATGGAATGGTGGCTAGTGCCAGGTTAATTTTGGAACAAATGCTCAGGAAAGAGCTTCTTGTTGAGAGAGATACTTACACTTGTTTGTTAATGAGCTTATGTGAAGAAAGGAACACAGTTGGGTTTTGGGAATGCTGGGAGCAGGCAAAGAGAAGCAATTGGTCACCAACGAGGAAGAAAATTATTGTTATTATAAGTTGCCTGTGCAAACAGGGAATGATTAAAGATGCTCTAGAGCTAATCGATGGCATAGTGAACCACTATCCAGAATTGGTCATTGGTGGCTATAGTGGGCTTATTAAAGAATTATGTATGATGGGCTACACAAGTGTAGGGTCTGCAATGATGGAAGCAGTCCTTGACAAGGGTTTGAACTTGGACAATGTAAACTTCGTGAATCTGATCAAAGGGTTTCTAAAGGAACAGAAGGTTTCTGAAGCACTTGGTCTATTTGATATTTGGCTCAATAAGAAGACCACGATCAGTGCAGATTTATATCAACTTATGTTGCCTAAATTATTAAGATTTGACAATGTTGAAAGAGCAATTGGTCTGGCACAATATGTACAACGTAAGCAACTGGGATATGGCACTTCTATTTATAGCACCTTGGTGGAGGAGTTATGCAGGATAGGGAAAACAAAAGATGCCATATCCATTTTGCAAGAAATGCTTGTCAATAAGATGCCATTAGATAAAAATATGCTGAATGCTTTACTACAAAGCTATTCTCAAGAAAACAATTGGAGAAAGGCACAGGAAGTTCTATGTATTATGGTGAGGATGCATACTAACCTTTCTATTTCAGGCTATCGAAGTCTTTTATGGCAATTTGGCATGCATTACCAGTTTTATAATGTACCGCGCCTTAAAGAACTGATTGAGATAGAAAGCAAGTCAAAGGAACTTATTTTATGTAACATCCTTATATTCCACCTTTTTCGTGCGGGAGATATTTTGCTTGTCAAGCGTATATTGAAGGATATGGAAACTAGAGATATCACTCCTGATGAAGTTGGTTATAATTTTCTTGTTTATGGATTTTACAAGTGCCAAAATTTAAAAATGGCAGTTGAGACACTGAACATCCTTCTTGCCAAAGGCCTGAGACCGAGCACTCGTAGCCTCAGAATAATGATCTCTCACTTTTGTCGTCAGGGCAATATCACCAAAGCATTAGAGCTCTATAATATGATAGAAAGGAATAACTGGAATCACGGCATAGTCATCGAGAACACCATTGCTCTTAGTCTTCTTTCGATTGGTAGACTTTGTGAAGCTGAACTTATTTTGGATCGAATAAATGGGCGAGAAGTTGCTCCTGCCCAGGTTAATTATGATCTCCTGATTAAAGAATTCTGTGCAAAAGGAGGCATGAATAAGGCTGTCGATTTGCTAAACAAAATGCTAAAGAAAGGAAATCTCCCTAGCGAAATCAGTTATAGTTCAATCATACAGATGCTATGTATCTATAAAGAATTTGATCGGGCGCAAGATTATTTTGCTGAGATGCAGTACAATAACCTTAAACCAAGTAAGGAGTCTTGCGGTGCCCTTATTTGTGGCCTTTGTGATTCTGGGAGAGTAGATGAAGCTAAGGGGCTTTTAGAAACTATGCTACAGATTGGTGTAATTCCGACTCACACCATGTATAATTATGTTATTGATAAATATCATGCCAATAATAATTTAAACAAGGCAGCAGAGCTTCTGGATGAAATGCAGCGTGCCGGGTATTCTCCTAATTTTGAGACCCATTGGTCTATTATAAGCAATTTAAGCAGTAACAGCAATAAGAAGAAGTTTGGTGAAAGTGGCGGAAGCCTTTTGTCTAGCCTTCTTTTTGAGGCTGGCCTCAAAGAGAAGAATAATGAGGATACAAGTTCTTCTAGATTCAAATACGCATCTTTTTTTTCTACCTGAGTTTCTTGCTGGTGTTGACCTTTTATTCGAAGAAAATTTTGGTTTTGATGCTCACATGGGTACTGAATTGTCCGGTTTTGAGCACTGGGTGATGTAGCATTTCAGTGTGAAAATGAACAAATTTTTCTGCAGCTCTAGTTTTTGCTCTTTATCCATAGCATATTGCAGTTACTTCTATGAGGATTTTACCTGGTTGTCTAACAATGCACCTCTCTCTTATGTTTATCTCTTGACCTTTGATTACACATTTGCTTGTTTGGGAACAGTTTTTTTCAATCTTTCAAAGTATTAAAATCTTACTTTTAACATGTTCTAGGACACATCACCCAGATCTACATTGCAATGTGTAGAAAAGAAATTACAGAGGAATGGTGTTTTGTAAGTTTGCTCTCAAACATTTACTTGATCTGCCTCATATTGAAAGTTATTAGTGTTATCTGTATGCATAGTACTTGCTTTTGCTCGTGTTTGTTACTTGTGATTTACTTTATATATATATATATATATATATATATAAACGACCATCTTTTTTTCCACTAATGTTTCCGTGACACATGCAAATCATAACATTTCCTCGTCAGGAGGAGAGAATTTCTATGTCAAGTTTTGTTCATTTTCTCTTTACGTTTGCTCAAAATATCACTATTATTTTACTAACTAGAAATTATTTCAATGATATATATTTTCTGCGTTCCCGCTAAACAATAGAGAAGGATATAAGTGAGTTTTCCGCCCCAGCTCTATTTTTGCCCAGTAGCATTAAATGATCTTTAATACCGAACGTGATAATTTTGATTTGGAGTAAAGAGTTTTTTTTTCTTTTTTTTTTCCTATCCCCTATATGGAGCCATATGATGACAAGTTCATACAAAACATTAAAAAAAAAAAAAAATACAGATAATAAAACGAGGGTGCTTTTTGGAAGCATTTGTCGATTTAATTTAAATTTTTAATTGAAAGAATCGTTTGCGGGCCACGAGGACACGTCGACACGCCGACGGTTCCTACCCACTTGCAAATCGTAACTGCTGTGGGCCCACATCCACGTAGACATTTATGGTCCCTGTCACCCCCACCGACAACTGATCCCGAGGCCGAGCTGTCTCTGAGGGGCCCAACGACCACGTATCTTGAGCTTGATTGGTGGGCTGGGCCCCACACTCGCTCCCGCGTTAAGAATCCAAAATGGACCAATCACCTACTGTTTAGTAGGTAAAATAGTTCCTAATCTTTTCATTTCTTTGAAACAAATGAAAGATGAAAATGCACTGAGACCCCCTTACCAATAGTTAGATTTGACATTAGCCCTGTTGACACCACTTAGTTTCTCTTCTTTTTTTTATTTTTATTTTTTATATTAGATAGTTTAATTGATAATTTTTTTGCTAAAAAATAATTAAAAATATTGAATTTGATGGAAGCACCGATGAATTTAACAAAAAAATTAACTTCAGACTGACATTGCTCAACTCAAAAAAGAAAAGAAAAAATCAGAATTAAAAGGGTGTCTATAGGAAAAAAAGAAAAGAAAAAGGAATTAAAAAGGGCAATTTGAATATGGCCTGTAGTTGATGGAATCCCCATTAATTATACCTAGAGATGAAAACAAAAGAAAACTCCATCCATCAGTAATTATCAGATCATGAATAATTCCAACACTAAAACCTAAAGAGGAAGCCATGAAACTTAATAGACATTGCAGTAGTTTGGAATTTTGGAGTTTATGTAAAGAGAACATTCTTGTCGAATCTGCAAAAAGATAATTAATATATTCCATCAAGCTTCGTTTCAAAGATAATGGTGAAAACGAAAGTCGAAGATACTTCATATGCTAATGTCACTGAATTGCGCCGCGAAATTTCTCCTGGAATTCAAAATCTCTTTGCCACAGATTCTGAATTTACAACATATTCAACCGTATTTGGATTTTTAAAACCTACTGGAAACAACTACAACTCATAACTTAAATTATATACACATTTTTAGTTAGAAAAGAAAAGAAAAGAAAATGGGAGACCAAACCCACACCAATTTTAGAATAACATGACTTAGTTTATTCTACTTTCGTCAACTTAGATGCCTCAAACCAGAGAATCAGAAAAGCTTGAATCAGATAGAGCTAAATCTTCATCTTCATGAGGTCTCAATGGATGGTTATATTGGATCTCCTTATTAGAAGCTAAGCTCCGCAATTCTGATTCTTCCAGGCCTTTCGCCGGTCCGAGACTGCATCGTTCGGTCCCATGATTCTCCAATGCCTTTTTGAACTTATAGATCTAGAAATTAAGAAAAAGAAAATCAAAAAATGTCAGAAAAAAGATTTGTAATTCGAAAAAACTAAGGCATTAGATTAGTAGAGCTTGAAGCTTTCGACTCACAGTAGCATTGGTGCAGCTGAAGCTGCATACTCGTCCTTGCGCGCCTCTATAGAAGCGAAAGAAGGGCAACACGCGAATGTGAAGCGCGTAACACATAGATCTGTGCTCTTCGTAATTGACTGTGAGGAATAATGCATTTGGATTCGACTCAGCAAGTTGGCATATCTGCAAGGAAGTAAGTGAAATTTGATCAAAAGAAACATCTAGATCAAATATTTCGATCAATCTTAAGAGAGAGTGCTTCTTTTCTGGGGTAAACTGCTTCAGGAGTCCTCAACCTTCTGGCAGAGTTTATTGTGGTCCCGAACATTTCGATCTCGTGTTTACGTATCTAACTACTGCATTTTGCTGTAATCTTATCCAAAGTTGGGCGATTTGGACGGATACATCCGCGCAATTGTGACTTCCAACTGCTCACATGGCGATTACGTGGATATTTGTATCTAGCTAACAAAAGAGTACAATTGTGACCGATTACGGATTTGAAAGCCAGGACCTTGTTTCTCTTTTTTCTTTTTTCCTCTTTTTATTTTCATAAACTATGGAAGGAGCAGTCATAAACATTCACTAGATAAGGTTAAACTATAAGTGTTATCAGACAAAAGTAAAAAATTATGAAAGTTTTACCTTAGGATGCAGAGTTTTGCAACCTCCACAACTAGGAGAATAGAAGCCGACTACAACGAGTTTATCTCCGGCGCTTCGCAACGAATCGACGAGATCTTGTGCTGATGTGATCTCTATCATGTTAGGCTTCATGCCTTTCTCCCACCATCTATTTGTTCGCGGAATATAGATTGAAGATTGCGCCTAAAAGGAACACCCACATAATCATAAAAGTGAAAAAATAAATAAATAAATAAAGTAGCTGATAGATAGTTTTGTTCTTCTTAACATTTCATATTAAGGAGTCATATTTGTTCCGAGGAAATGGCACAGATAATACAAGGAAAGCTTATCAAATTAAAGTGAGCCCAAAATACAAGTGAATGAGCACAACACAAAACTTCTTCTTGTTAATGTAATCAGTTAAACCAAAAAAAAAAAGGGACAAAAACCTGCAGTTGAAAAAGTTCTACATGTAAGGTAAAGCACATAAAAAGCACTAGAAATATTACAGTAATGGATGAACATGATTGGGTTTTGGGGTTCCAAGATGCAAATGAGCCACCCTGTTCTCTGAGCAAAACCTTCCTTCCCTTCAGCTCGTTTTTACAAGACAACCCCTCCGAAGATTTAAACTTCTTTTCCTTTACTTCTACTCCAACTTCATAAGAACCAGTAAAGCTCACACCTTTCATAGAAGCAGCAGCCATTGTAGCCTCTGTTGTAAGGAACCAAGAACAGGAAAATGGATCTCGTGGAGAATGGGAGTAGAGAAGCCCAATTTTTTTGCAAACAAGTTCACAAATTTCATCAAAATTGCTTCTTTCCTGTATATTGAAGAGGAGGAGAGCTGAGAAAAGCTTCGCTACGAGAGAACCCAAAAAAAAAAGAGTCACAAAATATCCACTTGGGATGCGCTCCAACTCAGCAGAGTCGATATAAGAGACCCAAGTATTATCGGCAATAATTAGGGAATCGAACGGGAATTGAAAAGGCCAAAAAAAAAAAAAATGTGTGTACTTTTACCAATGAAAGGGCGAAAACAGAGTGAGGAGAGCGCGAGAGAACAAAAAAAACGTGTAAATGGTAAGAGGGAGCAAAGCGTAGGTGTTTGTTTGGTGGGCTCTGTCTATTGTGCTACTGTAAGAAGCACTTTTCCCTCTCAGATTCTGGAGCTTTATCCATTTGGTTTTCTAGGTGAGAGAGAGTTTTTTTTTTAAATAGATTGAATGAGAGAACAGCGTGAAATTCGTACTGGATAAATAATTTATAAGGCCACATCTTTTAGACCACTGTGTAACACATTATGTATTTGATCTTACTAATATGTCTTACTAATATTTCTTAGAATTATATTTCTAATAATTAAGTAAAAATGGTGATTTTTTTTCTTTAATCATGGCTTCTGTCATTAAATTAATTTGTACGCTTGGAATGACTTTATTGCTTTATTGTCGTGTTCGCGGCCGTTGAATATCAAAACCAGGAGCCACAAAACCATGTGCTTAAATAAATAAAAAAAACTGAATATATACTAACGGCAAAGGATTTGGTGGTTGGCATTCGAGATCCAAGTTCGAATTCTAGTTGATTCATATTTTCAGCTAAGTTTATTTATAAATAAAATAAACAAAACGGGTAGCGTGCTACCTATCTCTCAAAAAATATATATATACTAACGGCTACACGATTTAAAAACCATCGACAAACCAACGGATACATTCATTACCCCACAATTTGAGCCTTCAACTCAGAGACAGTCACACCCTTGCACAAACACTGTTACATTCATCAACCAAAGAAGAGCACATTTTGTGTCTCTCTCACTCCCAAATTGATCGACGGTGCAGTGGTTGATCTATTTGGAGAAGCACTTCACCTTCTACGGTGCGTACCACAGCAACCCGGCGAACGTGCTCATCCACACATTCTTCGCTTGGCCCATCGTCTACAACTCGCTCATCCTCTTCTACTTCACGCTGCCCTTTCTTCGCCTTCCTGATCTAGTGATCTCCAAAGGAAATGCTTTGGCCCTCAATCTCGGGTTCGTCGTCGAATTGGTCTTCGCTGCATGCTACGTGTGCATGGATCGGAAGGCAGGATCATTGGCTGCTGGTCTCTGCATGGCCTGCTGGATCAGCAGCGATTGCATCGCTAGTCACCTTGGTTTCTGGCGAGCATGGAAAGTAAAATAGTTAAAATAAGTAGTGAAAGCAAGATAGTTGCTTGCTTTTTTTCCAATGTGGTGTTGGTGTTGTTATTTATTTGACGAGCTAATGAAAAATTCAATTGTTTCTCTTGATGTGTTTAGGTTGTTTTGGCATCTCAGTTATTCTGCTGGAGTGGACAATTCATAGGCCTTTATATGCACTGTATGAGGTACTCACAACTATTCATAATGTTTGAAGAAACTAACAAGCAAGGGAAGCAATTCAATTCTCTTCTTTCGTATTTTATTCTTAAATTTCGTGCAGAAGCGAGTTCCCGTGCTTCTCGACAGTCTCCCACAAGCACTATTAACAGCTCCCCTTTTTGTTCTGCCGGAGGTAGCTATTTACTACAAAGCACCAATTATGCAAAATTAGCATAATCATTGCATTGTATGAAACATTACAACTTTATGTTACTGTTATTTGTCAGATATTTCAAAAAGTTTGGTGGATATGAACCATATCCTGGATTCTGAACTAGTATCAATGAGAAAATAACAGCTGCCCGTAAAGAATGGCAGGAAAACGAGGAGAAGAAAGATTTATAACAAAATTGCCAGCTCCAGCCACTCTTTCAAGTCTTTGGATGTTGCTAAAATTCGGCTATGCTTTGTATAGTTGGTTTGTGTGAGTATGTCTGTTTACTGCTTCTTCTGTAACTCTGCAGAGTTGCATAGAAGAGAATTGATGATACATCTAGAATATGAATACCAAACATATATTGGATTGTACAAGCAAATGGATGTTACTGAAGTAATGCTAATCTATCCGTCTTGAAAAGTTTGCAGTTGGAAGAATATCACCTGTTGTTTGACTCGGGCATAATCCTTTGCCTTCATTTCATCCCCTACATACAAACATTGCAGCAGAATTACTGGGGTGACCGATTTTCTGAAATGAATCTGTACACCCAAGTCAAGATGAAAATGAATTTCAAATTCTCCCCAACAATTTCCTGGATGTGATATTATTAATAAAGAATATAACTCCCTACCGATAATTCGGTTGTGTTTCTGGAATAGTTTCTATAATCCGAGAACCAACAATCAAAAGTTTCCCTATCAGAAAGTCTAGAACTTCTGCTACGGCGAAAAACCAAAATAAGCATTTGACCTCAAGCGAAAAATCCAGTCTAAGCTTCTCCTCTTGGTGAAGCGTAAGTCTCTCAGGGTGATTTCTATGAAAAGTTGTTTGTACTTTCTCAAATTGCCCTTGAAGATGCCTCAGTGAACAGCTTCCTTCAATCTACAACTTGAGCTGAAGGGCAATGACAGCTGCTTAGACTCCTTACCACCTGCCTCTATCAGAGTACAGCCAGCCTCTTTGCAAACTCCACTATCATCCATCAATTTCCTCACCTTCTCCGACCCGCCCCACTCTCCAACTGAAGCATATATATTCGAAAGCAAAACATAGTCCCCACTCTCCTCGCTCTGCACCTTCATTAGCTCTTCATTTGCCCGTTTCCCCAGCTCAACATCTCCATGAACCCTACATGCTCCAAGCAAAGTCCTCCACACAATAGCATTAGGCTCGACCTTCATCTCGCCTACAAACTTGAATGCTTCATTCAATAAACCCGCACGCCCCAATATGTCTACCATACATCCATAATGCCTAATATTCGGTTCGATCCTATACTCATTTTGCATTAACAAGAAGTATTTTTGGCCCTCATCGACCATACCACCATGACTGCACGCGACAAGAACACCCACGAAGGTGATCTCATCCGGCCTCAATCTCTTATTGAGCATTTCATCGAACAGTTGAAGTGCTTCTTTAGAATGCCCATGAAAGGCTAGCCCTCCGATAATTGAGTTCCAAGTTGAGATATCCTTCTCCCTCATTCCTCCAAATACCTCCAAAGCTCCGTCTATGCTTCCGCACTTTGCGTACATATCTATAAGAGCATTCCCAAGAACAATGCTCAACCCATTTCTCGAGCACATATCCGAGATCAAATAGTGTAATCTCCGGCCGACATCGAGAGCTCCAGAGTCCGCGCACGTTGAGAGCAAGCTCAACATGGTGACATCATCGGGGCTCTCCCCTCTCTCGCGCATTCCACCAAACACCTCTACGGCGCGCGCGTGGGACCCGCACCGCACGTACCCGGAGATCATCGCGTTCCACGTCACCACATCACGCTGCGGCATTGTGTCGAACAGCTCCTGCGCGCTCTCCATTTCCCCCCGCTTCGCGTACGCGGTGATCATCACGTTGTAGGAGACCAAATCCTTCGCGGGGCTCTCGTCGAAAAGTTCGCGCGCGACACCCAAGTCGCCTTTTTTCGCGTAGCCCGCGACCATGGCCGACCACGCCACCGCGTCCCCCCGCGCGCGCGCGTCGAACAGCGCGTGCGCGCTTGCAGCGTCTCCGCAGCACGCGTGGAAGTTGATGAGCGCGTTGCGAACAAACGGGTCGGAATCGAGACCCAATTTGACGATCGCGGCGTGGAATTGAGCGCCCGCGGAGGGGGCGGAGAGCTTGGCGCACGCGCGGAGGAGGAAGGGGAAGGTGAGCTTGTTGGGTCTGGCCCCGCTCCGCGCCATGCGGGTGTAGAGGGAAAGGGCGTCGGAGGGGGCGGCGGAGTGGGCGGCGCCGCGGATGATGGAGTTCCACATGAAGAGGTCGGGGCGGGGGATGTGGGAGAAGAGTTGGTGCGCGTAGGAGAAGGCGCCGGGAACGGAGACCGCGGAGGAGAAGATGAGCTCGCGGAGAGCGGAGGAGTCGGAGAGGAAGCCCCGGACGAGCATGCGAGCGTGGATTTGCTTCAGAGCGCGGAGGGTGCGGCACCGTCGCCATATACCCGGTTGGTGTCGCTTGTTCCCGAATTTCCTTAACATGTTTACAGTAGTTTCTCACTTTGATTTTGGTCGAATTTATAATTCCAGTGACGGTGCATTTTGTTCAAAAAGTTATGAATATTATTTAAGAATAAATCACATCAAACTAAATATAAACTTGGTTTGTATAAGTACCGTTTGCATGGAGGAGAAGGAAGAAAGAAGGGGAAAAGGAAATATATATATATATATATTCTTTGATGCTCGCGAAGTTCATCCAAATAAAGAAAAAAAAAGGTAATTTTTGCAAACATTTCTCTCTTTTCGACATTGGAAAAGAGTAAATAAGATCACCAGTAAGCTGGCATTTATGAGGAATTTGCATGTAAATGATTACAATGAAGTAATAAGATTTGTTCCTTTCAACAACGAAACAACAACAATTTATTTTTCTTTTGCAGCCTTCAATCAATATTGTAGGAGGCAAGTTTTTACCGAAAAGAAGTTAATAATTACATAGATCTAGAAACATGGAGCTTTAACCCATGAGCCATGGAGAGTATTGTCATCATCCTATACTTCACTGGATGATTTGGCACCAACATGAACTTATAGAACCTACAGAGTATAGCAAGTGTCATCTTCATCTGGAGATATGCAGAATCCTTGCCCAAACATATCCGAGGACCGGCCTGAGAATCAACAGTTCAGAAAATATATTATTTGCAAACTATATATGATGCTTCGAGCTGACGTGTGGTTTACTATAGCTATTCAAACAAACAAAAATTGTAATTTTTCTATTGCTTTTAGAATCTAGAAGCTTATTCTTGCGCCCAACTGTAGAAAAAGTTTTATACTTTTAATTTGTTCTTGAAGCATATGACTATAGTTTCTCAAAACAGAGAAAATATCCCATGAGCTGAGTCAAACAATTAGGAAGATTACCTGGAAAGCTGTGAATTTGAATGGAGACACGGTTTGAAGTGCGCCGTCATTGAACCATCTCTCCGGCCTAAAAGATGCCGCATCAGGGCCCCAGTTGTACTCCATCCTCCCCATTGAGTAGGGAACATAAGTGACCATCCCACCAGCTCTCAATTTGGTTCCATCAGGAAGAACATCATCTTCCAATATGCCTTTCGGGTCCTAATAACACAATTTAAATCATCAATTCTTGTTACCAAGTGCCAGCAATCTACATAAATTTGAACTACACTGAGTAAATACCAAGATAATGAATGATCTACAAGCATTGGCAGCAATCCACCTGAGGAACTGCAGGATAGAGTCGAAGCGTCTCGGTGATGCACACATGCAAGTAGACCAATCTCCCTAAGCTATCGTAGTTGAGGAGCCTCGCAAAAGATGAAATCCTATCCCTAAAGGATTTTGGGTCATTTACGTCGTATGAAACTACTTGTGTTTTCTCTTCATTTGCTCTTTCTTTCTCGAATGCCTTTAGCTCATCGTAGAGTTTCTCAGCTACCGTGGGGTGAGTCACAATCATGTAGATAAACCAAGAGAGGGTTGTTGCTGTTGTATCTCTGCCAGCAATTACAAAGTTGAGTACCACATCTCTTAGGCTCTTGTCATTGCTAAAACTACTCTCTGGGTCGTCGCCAAGCTCGATGAATCTCGACAGTATGTCATGCTTGATCTGTTTTACATTTACATGGAGCACAATGTTAGAGGAAAGAGAGAACCACAAAATTTGATAGTTGTATTAGCTTCTATCTTTGGTCAAATTTTTTACATGGAAATGTTCCTTTAATGACTCTATATTCTGTTTTTATCAAATAGTAGTAGAATTGAATTAATTTGCCAAATTAGTAATTCTAATATAGGTTTTGAAGTGGAGTGAAAATGCAAGTTAGTGTTCTATGTTTCCTTCTTTTTCTTTTATCCCACACAATCAATTTGTAAAGAAATTAGTTATTGGTGTATCCAACGGTAAAATGTCAGATTTGCTCATTCTTATCAAAATACAGCAAACGGAAATCAATTCAAATCGTAGACAGCAGAGTCAAGTAAAATTGAATTGAAATTCCATACAACTCAAGGCCGTTTACAAAACATGGTGTAGGTACTTGTCTGAAAATTATTACCTTATCTTTGATCCCACAAGCTCGAGCTTGCTCGATCTCTTCTTTTCTCTTTCGAATCATCCGATATGTGAACTCGTCGACTATTTTGATGCTCTGTGCAAGAAGGGCTTCTGATCCTATATGGAGAAATCTCTTCATCCTCCACAATGGGTCGATAAATCGAAGTGTCACAATCATATTAACTGCATCAAAAGCCTGAGCAAAGCTGTTATCAGGCAGGTCGGCCGACAGTGTCCCTATCTCTACTCCGAACCCTACCTTACATATAGAATCCAGTGTCATCCTCATAAAGAGGTCCTGCAGTAAAATTATGATATTTAACATTACGATACAAGTATTTATGCAGTTATAATTGCACATATTGTTCAAAAGATAGTAAGTAACCTGCATGTCTATAACTCGATTATCTGCTGATGCTTCACATAATATGTCAGAGAGCTTTAAAGCATACTCTCTGAACACATTCGCACTGAAGTCCCTCAAGTTCTTCGAAGCAAACTCGAAGCTTGCTGTCTTTCTTTGCTTCCTCCACAACTCGCCATCGGCGTTAAAGATCCCGTCGCCGAGCAAAACGTCCATATAAGATCGATATAACTCACCCTTCAATTCATACAACTTAGAAACTTCAGAATGCGTAAGCAGTTACCGAGAAATTTAGTCCCATATACTAAAGTTCGAAGTGTTTTTACCTTAGGATAGTTGGTGAAGTTAGTCTTGAGGACATGCTCTACATTTGCTGGGTCTGCTATGTATGTGTAAGTTGTGGATGGCATGGAAACTGTAATAGTCTTCGATTTTGCTAAGTATTCTGCGAGCCAATCGTGCATCCTATCGTAGTTCTTCAATTGCTCGATGGTCGCACCAATGATTGGCCATGTTTTCGGTCCCTTTTTATTCGTTTGGTTAAATGTCTGGATCAACAACCATGAAAAGATTACTGTAGCAAGTGCAATGAACATGAGAAGCCCAGTTATGGGGGAGGAGAAGAACACATTTGACACTTGGGAAGAAGCTTCTTCCATACTTGTGTTCTATGAAAAGGATTATGGTGGGTTGTAGCTAGAAGGTTGGGGATTTAAGAGATGGCTTGTGTACATTAAGGTTGATGAGAAAGAATGGTGTAGTTGAGATCCTGGTAAGAAGTGAGAGATGAAAATGCCACAATTTCTCCAGCCTTCTTGGTGTGATTAAGAATTTAGCCTTCTTGGTGTGATTAAGAATTTAGATGGCCTCATTCCTTTGGTGCTGCAAACCTAACTATATCAAAAAGTGGATTCCACTTATCTCAGCTATTCTCTGCACATATAGCCTAGAAGGTCATTTGAGTCCATTCAACATCTTCAAAATCTTCAAAATACTCCATATGGTATAGCACATTTATGATTTACTATTCTGTAATTTAAAATATAGCACTAATAATTTACTTGATCTATACTTCATCAATATAAATCAACCTACAATCTATATGATTCCCTGGGGTGGTCATTAGTGGATCAGCATACTGGCAGGCAAAGATGTTAAGTTTCTTAATGCACATTTGCCTTGTCTTCTTAAAAATTTACTAGCGAAATGAAAACGAAGGCATTTTACTGTAGTTCTCGTTCTCACATGTTACTAGATTTTTGTCCCTTCACCATAGTTTAAGGATGATGAAAATTTTTGTTATTATCTCCATAATTTTTCAAGGGAAAAAAAAAAAAGGGGGGGCAAAAATTGCGTGTAATTTATACTCGTTACCGACGCTGCGACGCATCACACCACGTTAATGGTTATAGAATCGGACCCAAACTCGAATCCTGGCCCATACGATAGGCCCACAGAGAATTCACACTTACTAGCCCGAGCCCAACCAACTGGGCCTATATCCAAAATACTGGGCTGAACCCAGCCCACTTGCCCAAAATATCTCAAAGTGCTATTCGTAATTTCTTTGAAAAACAGGGGGGTTTCCTGTCCAAAAAAAAAAAGCTTCTTCGCCCCTTCGACCTCTTCTATATCTTCACCCTTTGTTCTGCCCTCTCTCGACCTCTCTCGCTCCCTCACCACCTTATCCTCAAGGGAAAACCATGGCGGCCTCTTCTCTCTCCCTCCCTTCTCTCTACCCTCAAATCCCCACCATTTCCTCCAAGCCCAAACCCACTCCTACAGTGGCTTTTTGCTTCCCCGCGAAGCCCTTTTCCTCCGTTAGACCCCTCTCTCTCTTTCCCTCGTCGTGCGCTTCGCTCTTTCCGCGAAAGGTGCGACCTTTCCAGGTGGGTTTCGTCCCCAACGTCGCCGTGTCGTCGGAGTTAGGGCAAGAGGAGGAGGAGGAGGAGGAGGAGGAGGAGGAGGAGGCCGGGGAGTTCTCGCCCGAGTTGAAGCTCTTTGTTGGGAATCTCCCCTTCAGCGTTGACAGCGCCCAGCTCGCTGGGCTCTTTGAGCGAGCGGGGAACGTTGAGATGGTTGAGGTATAAATCCACATACAAGGTTTTAGCTAATTCGGTCTCTTGCTTTTCTCCTAATTTTTCTGGTTTTCTCAGTGGAAATTCTTCTTAGGGTTAAAGTTTTGCTTAATCTGTTACATTTTGTGTTTCAAATTATTGCTTGCCTACAAGGATCTGCTTATGTTAATATTGGAGGGTATAGCGATTATTCGAGGTTTTCTCTATGTAAAAATGAACTGGATGCTCGTTAAGGTTTACATTAATATTAGTAGTCATGAAGTGGAGGCATCTTGCTCAGGTAGAGTAGAAATTGTCTCTTTGAAGTTCTCATTTACCAGCTCAATTAACTCAAGCAAGTTGCTACGCTTGTGTACCTTCATTTTTTGTGGTTTTTTTTGGGGGGGTGGGGGTGGTTTGTTTGTGAAGCTAATTATATATATATATATATAAAATTAGCTTCACAAGCACCAATGACTTTGTGCTTTTACAAGCACCATAGCCGGACTCTATATATATATATATATATATATATATATATATATATATATATATATATATATATATATTTCATCTTTGTGAGTGCACAAGTTTGCATCTATCTGCTAGTTTATACGATGCTGCATGTAGTAGTGTTGCTTAATAACTTTCAACTTTTGTGCATTTACTGACACACCATCTTATCGTCAGGAAATATTTTGTTCTTTTCTTCGTCGTTTCAATTCAGTTGCTAACTTGCTAAGATCCTTGAAATTTTAGTTGCTTCTGGTCCCAAGACAAAAATATGAGCATGATTTCTACCTATTTAAGGGTTGGGCAGCAGAAATTCTTTCGTACTGCCTTTTGAAATGAGGAAAGTAAATGGAGAATGTTGAGCTTCTGCATATTGCCCGGCAATCTCATAATTAGTTTCTCATCATAGTGCTTGATGTGTGCTTATCTATAACTTAAATGGCCAATCATTTCTTCTAATGGAATGAGCCAACACTCACTGAAAGCTGTGGGTGCCAGCACATATTGATAATTATTGACGCTCTTCTATACTGCCTGGTAATCTAGTAGTAGGCTAGTTTGCGATGGATTGGTGTAATAGAATATTTCGTTTTCTTTGACCCATCATGCAGTTGTATATAGAAATCTTGCTGTTTCAAGGAGTCACTGTACTCAGGTGTAAATTACTCTTCTCATACTTGTATATCTTCAGCGGTTGGTTATAATTTATTTTGATTTGTTTTATTGCAGGTCATTTATGATAAATTAACTGGAAGAAGCCGTGGGTTTGGGTTTGTCACAATGTCTACAATTGAAGAAGTGGAAGCAGCTGCACAGCAGTTTAATGGTTATGTGAGTATCTATGTCCATTTTGATTGAATTCTGTGCTTCTGTTCTTTATTTTATTTTAATAGTAATGTTTCTTTTTGTGAATGAAGATGTTATCCTTCTGTGTGAATCTCACAAAAATCCTCCGTATTTTGTAGATTTATCGACTGATTAGCTAAATGTGTTAAGCTTTCTATTTTCTCGATTTACTATCTTGAATTGTGATTGGATGTACATTCCTTCCATTATTTTTAGGGATGAGGTTCAAGTATATGCCTCCAACTTAAGGACCATTTTTTTCCCCTAAAATTAGTGTTTGAATTTTTATGAAACAGACACTTGAAGGGAGAGCTTTGAGGGTAAATTCAGGACCACCGCCCCCACGGGATGAGTTCCCATCAAAAGGCTTCAGAAATGGGGGAGGCTTTGATTCTTCCAACAGGGTTTATGTGGGCAATCTTTCATGGGGTGTAGACAACTTGGCTCTTCAGACTTTATTCAGCGAACAAGGTAAGGTCGTGGATGCCAAGGTTGTCTTTGACCGAGAGACCGGCAGATCAAGGGGCTTTGGTTTTGTTACATATAGTTCTGCAGAGGAGGTCAATAATGCTATCGAATTCCTTAACGGCACTGTAAGTCTCTGTGAATCGCTTATCATTCTATTTTCTTATATGCTTGTCTATTTTTTGTGTTTCTTGCTGATCTGTGAGAATAAATCTCTTGAGGCGATTTTGATGGAGATACCTTCTTTACCCTAGATTACCCTGAACGTACCTGTTCTTTTGTTTATTTAATGTAGTAAAAGTAATGGCGATGATTGCTGCCAAAACTGTAATACTGAGGAGTAACTATCTATGGGGATAATTGGTACAAAGTTTAGAATTAGCACATTGTGGGATTGCAGATAACTAATTGGAATTGCAGCTATTTAGTTATAACAATATAATTTGTTTAACCCTAGCTTTTCGCTGGCATCTTTGTCAGAATGGGAGGAATAACTCAAATCATTGCGCATGTATTTCTTTCATTCTCTGCTCCTGATGTTTTCTAACTTGAATTGCAGGACTTGAATGGCAGACCAATCCGTGTAACGTTGGCGGAAGCGAGGCCAAGACGCCAGTTTTGATCCTTAATCTATTTTAAAGGTTTTCATTTACTAGGGAAATGTTTCGTACTATTGTTAAGTTTCATAGTGCTTAAATATTTGCTTGGCGATGCGGAAAGAAAATCTGCTTGTTTTGTACTTCAATCTTGTACCTGACTTGATGAGTGTCTTGCATCAACTTTTGAGTTTTTACAATATTGGTTTTGGAATGCACGTATAATTTGGTCTGTTGATTCCATTTAAGCAGCACTGATTAGCTTCTTAATCCTTTGTGACATCATCACAACCTCTCGCTCTCACTCTTTGTTCTTTGTTGCTAATTAACATAATCATAGTTCTCGAGCCCATTTTCGTAGTTATTGCATCAAGTCTTGCATTATGCATACAGGAAATCAAATTAGAAGTTATTTTGCACTACTACAAAACAACTAGGATTCGAATTTGGTTTTCGGGTACCGACCATCAAATTCTTTGCCACTTGTTCTAGAGACGGTCGGTAGTTGTTTTACGTGGCTTGCGATGCCTATGCTGATGCCGGCAACACGAGAGAGAACGGTAAAAAAAGCCTTTTGTCTTCTGTATACGCTAGAGCTAGAACGTATACATGTTTTCTTCTATTTTAATAAAGTTATAATTTATTAAAAAAAAACCATAGCTTGTATGTTTGAAAAATTGCACAAGTAATCACGAGCTGCGGCCGTTTTAAGGTATGAGTACAGGTGTAATTAAGAAAAATAGAGGGGTCAGATTTTTTTATTTCTTTTTTCTAATAATACTTTAGCAGTTTTTCTTTTCCATAATTCTATTTTTTGACATTTTTTTTTCTTTTCTCTAATTTGAATATTTCCTGTGCTATTTCAATGTTTCGACAATACTCTTTTCTCTTCAAATTTTACTGGCAATTTTTATGTGTCCGTGTAAAAATACCAATAAAAATCTATCTATATAGGTTCATCTATTTATTTTACTTACCGATAATATTTATCTATAATTTAAAAAATCATTCTATTTCTTTGCGGGCAAATCGTCTACCTTTACCGAGGTTGTAGAATCTTTTTAGAAATTTCTAATTTCATTTATAAGCTCCAACTCAAAAACTCTTTTAAGAGGCAGCACTAGTAAAAATCTACCTAAAAATGCATGGGGAGAAAAAATAATAAACTTAAAATATTTCGTACTAAATAAAAACACACCATGATGCGGTGTTACTGTTATATTACGAGTTACGACTTACGAGTCGTGTAACTCGTGTTATCTGAACCGGACCGGCTCGGCTCGAAGCGGCGGAAGAGAGGGAAAGCCTCAGGCATGGCGACATCGGCGTCGAATTTAATCCGGCGACTCTCGACTCATTTGCCTCGTCCTCTCCTCCATTCCTCCTCCCTCCACAACCCCTTCTTCTCCCTTGGCCCCTCGCTCGCCCCCTCCATTCCCCGCTTCTCCTTCGGCGCCTCCGTGGAACTCATGGCCGTTCCCAAGAAGAAGGTCTCTCTCCCTCCCCCCCTCTCTCTCTCTCCGGAATTGTAGGTGATCGCCATTGGTAACTTGTTGCGACCTGGGATTCTATTAGGGTTTTGGGATTCGATCGTTTTCACTGGTCCGTGCATTCGTGTGTTCGCGCTGTGTAGTAAAATCGTCACTTTTGGCTACATTGCACTCCAGTTGTTTGTGTATTTGCTCTAGAGAAGATAACGTAACGCATCGCAGTGCCCGAGAGATTTCATTTCTGTGGTTAAATGATTCCTGGGCGTGGTGAGTTGCGTCCGTGCCGATTTGAAATCTATAGATGGCTTGGGCTTGGCAGTGTTGAACTGCTGTTTTCTTTCTAGTTAAGGACCTATTTGGCCCTGCTACAGGTGTAATTCTATCTGAGAAGTTCTAGTAGCAGAAGCTCTGCCCCGGTTTGGGTTCTCACTGCGGCAGAATCAGAAGGTTGAAATGAGAGTTTCTGCTATTGCGCCTCAAAATTATGGTTCTGCTTTCCACTACATTAGAACCATTGTACTTTTTTGGATTGCCAAATGTGCTGCTACAGGTAAGTGCAGCTGAAAACAAAACCAGAAACAAGACCATAAGAAGCCTTTGTTTGTTTGGGCCTATTATTTTTGGCGGTATTATTATGTTCTTCTATAGCTTGGTATGGCAGTTTGGGTTGTAAAACCACATGAATATTTGAAAACCCTTCTACTTGTCTCTGAGGTACTATATTGTTCTCAATGGTTAACGTATTTATATAACTAAAACATACCATTCTTACTATGGAGCAGCGAAAATTGGAATTTGAACTTTCCTTTTGCAATTTTGCAATATATGTGAATTTCATCATATTCTTTGCTCGAAGTGTTGTCGGTCAGGAGTTTGTACTTATGAGCAGTTCTGAGAATGTGCACAAAAATATTTACTTTTGTTTATGCACTTCAGGTGTCGCGGTATAAGAAAGGGTTAAGAAATGGACCGAAAGCGCTGAAACCTGTCCCAGTGATCATCCGTTGCAAGTAAGAAATTTTCTGTTAATGATGGTTTGCTTGGTTCTACAATTTTTGTTTGCTCTTGTTTTTTGGTTGTTGCCTAAGGCTCTAAGCAGTCGATAGTGTGGCTAAATAGAGAATCGTAAAATGCTGTGGTAGAAGGACATTAGCATTTGGCAGATGTAACCAGTTCCATTTAAGAATAACAGCATTGGTACTTATTTTCTTTTGTTTTTTTTCTTCGATGATTCATTGTTTGTCCTCTCGGCATTTATTTGAAGACATAACAGTATTGCAAGTCAACCTTTAACCATCAATGCATCTATTTCCTTTTACACGCGTAATCTACTATTTCTTACATTCCTGACATTTGATTAAGAACCCTACAAGGTTATAATGTGAGATTTGAGTAGCTACAAAATAACAGTCATTTGTATATCGTTTGATTCGCTACCTTTCTTATATCATTGTTTGAAGAAAACAAAAGCATCTACGAAGAGTTAACCTCATTTACCAAATTCCTTTCCAAATGATTTGACAATACTTATCTTTTTGAGTCCCAGTAAAACTCCGTGATTTTTAATATCATAAGCTTTCCTAAAAACTGTTATATTCTGTTGTCAACTGTGAGGCTGAGGTGGATATTTGATTTGTTTATGTACTCTGCAGGAGTTGTGGTCGGGTGAAGCTGCCACACTTCTACTGTTGCAGTGGAGATAGAGGCAACAGTTCTTCTGTCTGATTAGCAGTTCTTTAAGCTAATTAGCCACAAGGTCATCTTTGATAACGCACTTGGCTATATGGAACCATGGAGATCATCTTATTGCTTTCCATGCTAATATTAGAATTAGTCACAGCTAGTTTAACTTGATGCAAAAAGCTTGAATTGCACCAAATATATCCAAACTATGCTCACATGTTTTTTGTTCAATTTGCTTTTTAAACTACGAGTTAGGTGTTGCCTATCTTTCCTGCAAGTTTATTGATGTATATTTTTGAGAAAAAGGCTAGTAAGGGTATTGCTTTTATGTTTAGGTTTTAAAATTTTAAATATCATGAAACTGGGGGTGTAGAATTCAGCTTGAGTCCATAGAAGAAGGTATGCTGATCGTGGATTCTTTTTGTGAGATGTTGAAGTTGCTGTGTGCACGAATGCTACAGAATTGGAAGCTCATCTCTTATGTTGGAGACTAATCGTAGGCTTCATAAAATCTTTATACTAACATGGAGGACTCTGAAGTCCAATTTTGGTATCCTAAAAAACTTCTTAACAATTATTCTCTTGACCATAATTGTCATCTAGAGCTACTAAAATATTCTTTGTATGATCTGTTTCAAATGACTTGCCATTTACTTGCCATCATTTTGTTTGTTGTTAGATGGTATGATTGCCGATTGGTGCAGATGCATAATTGCGGCTTAATATAATAGAAAGAAGGGTAAAAATGTATAGAAGTTTTGTTATCTAACCTTTTAATTTATTTGATTTAAGCTAGCTAATAATTTTAAACTTTAAAATTTGAATCGCCACTTATTTCTACAAGCATAATTAACATAGTTTATGCAATTGATTTATATAATAATCATATAAATTCATTAAAGTAAGCAACAAGCTTAATTTCTGTATTAAAAAAATTATCAAATTATTTAAATTAAATAAATTAAAATGTTATATACTAAAATTAAAATTTCAGAGGTCGATAATTTTTATACATTTATGCCTATAACTATTGGGAAAGATTTCTCCGCCGTATATATTTAGATTTTCCAGATAACGCGCGTGGCTGCGGCTGGAAATTTTCGTCTCATCCAACTTCCCTCGTTTCAGTTCCTTCCTCAACCACTACTCTTTCTCCATCTCCCTCTATCTCTCTCTCTCTCTCTCTCTCTCTCTCTCTCTCTCTACCAACCAAAAAGACTCCGTCCCAGCTCCCGCGTTTGGGCCATCTCTCCTCTTTCCGTCCCTCCACCTCCTCGAAAGTAGCGTAGAGTGAAAGAGATGATCGCCGGTGCGAGCGCGTCGTCACTGTGCCCCACCCGCTTCGCCCCCCTTCCCCACCCCCGCGGCCTCTGCCTCTCTCCCCCAACCCTTTTCAGGTCTCTCTTCTCTCTCTCTCTCTCTCTCAAAGGAGTACTCCCAATGGATTCTCCCTGCAGCAGAATCAGAAGCACCAAATTGGAGCTTCTGCTGTTGAGATCCAGAATTTATCCCTGCCCTGCAGCACCCAACAGTCAGTTAGAACCTGCTGCCGCGAAAAACGAAAGCAAAGGTCGAGCATAAAGTCCTCTGCAGGTGCTAAGAGATGCAGAAACTATGGTATTGATGGATAGAAAATTGCTATGTACTCCGCCCGCGTATCACATAATTTCTGTATCTGGTAGCAGCAAGTTGGGATCTGCTAGAAAAGATTCGATACCAATTGGGTTATGCTGTTTGATGAGATGCACAAGATCAGAATAAAGTTGATGATTGTCATGATATTATCAGATAAAGTTACAGAATTAGAACAGGTTTAGATTGTGAATTTGTGATGCTCATACTCTCCCCTTGAGCCATCTAATTTCCTCTTTCAATTCTCAGGAGGAAATTCCGAGCCACAGTAAAGGCATCCGCACGTGTTGATAAGTTCTCAAAGAGTGACATTATTGTTTCTCCTTCTATTCTCTCTGCGAATTTTGCTAAGCTCGGGGAGCAGGTTTTCATTTTTTTCAAACTCTGTCGTCCATCACTTTAGTATTATTCAGCCTGTATTTTGCCCATTTTTTTATATGCATTTATTGCCGCCTTTTAACCTCGACTATCATAGTAATATTTGGATGTGATGCATTTTGAAGTTTAGGCTTTGTTATGGGAAGCAAAGATGTTTGATATGACAATAATGATGACATTGGAACATTGCACAATAACAAGGACTAGATGAGGAATATCCGTGAAGTATCTTAAGGAGTAAAGACGCAAAATTGTTTAATTAGATTGCTCAAACACATACTTCTAGTTTGGGAAGATATAATAGAACCATACTGGTGTCTCTTTCAAATATCCTAGTCATATTATATACTGGTATTTCTTCTTAACTTATGCCTTCAGGCTGTCATAATGCCAGCCAAAAGAAAAAAAAAAAAAAAACCCCAATAATAATGCAGGTGAGATTTGTAATGAAAGAATAATGACTGACTTAACATTCTTCTGATTCAGTTGAACTAATTTATCGAAGATGTAAGTCAAATTGGATGTTTAATTTTGAGTATCTCTGTGATTCATACTGATCTTTCTAAAGCCAAGATTCTCAACCAAGGCTTTTCTTCGATTGTTGTGCCCCTACCAAAGAATTTTTTAGGTAATTCTCTCTTCTTATTACCTTTTCTAGTGGAAAAGATGAAAGTGTTTTCTTAAGTACCTTTTGAACTCAATGACCATTTCTTTCAGAAATCTATGCAGAAAAAAAATTACTGTATTCAGTTTGATATTTCTTTCTTCCTTTGTATTCTTTCTAGCATTTTTACCCTAATAGTATTCAGAGTTGATATATATATGTGTGCGTGTGCGCGCATGTGTGCGGAGCTAGAATACTATTAGTAGTAAGTGAATAGTGTTTTTACTACCAACTCTGTAGCCCTTGGATGTCTAGGGTTTACTTTTGGGTGGTTGTACTAGTAATTATCCAAGGGGTATAAAAGTGTTAGTAAACTCTATTCATCTACTACTAACAGTATCCTAGCTGAACTCTCTCTCTCTCTCCTGGGGATGTGTGGTAATCTTATTGTGACGTATCCAGGTAAAAGCGGTCGAAGTAGCAGGATGTGATTGGATTCATGTCGATGTCATGGATGGACGTTTTGTCCCAAATATTACCATTGGGCCTCTTGTGGTTAATGCCCTACGCCCAGTGACTGATCTACCACTGGATGTGCATTTGGTACCTCTCTGCAAAATTTTGATACTTCTAGCACAGACATTTATAGCTTGAACTTTTTTTTAAGGGTAAATGTTGTCAGAGACTGTGTACTATCTCAGTATTACAGCTCGGTCCCTGAACTTTTCACATAACAATAGCAATTCCGTCCCTAGCCAATTTTTTTTTAAAAAAAACTTATGTCCATTGAATTTCTGCTGTAAAATGACCTTTTTCAATCCTTTTTCAAGAACACTAAAACAAGAAAGTTCATTTTATAGAAAAGTGGTGATTAGTCAATTTATAGAAATATCATATTGTTTTAACACTCAAGGATGGAATTTTTAACACTCAAGGATGGAATTTTGATACATGATGAAGTTCATGAGCTAAAGTTTTTAAGTGAAGAGCCCAGAACCAAGTCACTGTATACAGATAATACATGGAATACCCTTTATTTTTCTCTTTTTGTTACTGCTTAAGGTTTGGTGATGATTGGTGTAATTTTAATAATGTTTGTGCCCTTTTCCCTTATTACTTAAGTATAATTTATAAATCAAATTTCAGATGATTGTGGAACCTGAGCAACGAGTTCCAGATTTTATCAAGGCTGGAGCTGACATTGTTAGCGTTCATTGTGAACAATCATCAACTATCCATCTGCATCGGACACTCAATCAAGTAAGATGTAGCATTCATCTTATACATGGAATAAATGTTTGAATGAAAGAACTATATGGATCTTTATTGTGTTCTAAAAAAGAAAAGCCTTTCTGAATTTTTTGTTTTGGTAGAAAAACTAATAAATGACATAGACATCAGTGCTAGTTGTACCTCAGTTTTCTTTTCATTTCCCCCCGTGTTCGTTACTTTTTTGTCTGGTTTGTTTAACTATTAGCAGCATGACATATGTGGCACGGCACAAGTTATATAGTTTTGTCTGGGATTTCTCTTCAATTCTTGCTTCATTCATTTTGCCACTGAAATAATCATGTGAATTCTGCCAAGCAAAAATACGATTATTTTTCTGCTGGATTTATTTCTACCAATGGATTTAAATGCAGTTCTTTCAACTAGATATTTCAATTGAGAGAATACACAATAAGACTGCAAATGTATTTCCAGTAAATATAAGAGGTGAGAATAATGCACTAATCACATATTTGTCAGATCAAAGATCTGGGAGCAAAGGCTGGAGTTGTTTTAAATCCTGCAACGCCACTAAGTACCATAGAATATGTGCTTGATGGTAAGAATTCTTCTTTGAATATTTCTTATCAGTTAGATCTTTGAAGAACTTAGGTTGAATAATGAGATATGTTAAGAATGTTATAATCTTTTAATTGCTGTTCTCTTGCATGCATTGACACGTTGGATTTGTTTTGATTGGAACAGAATAGAGATAAAACTTTTGTATAGAAAATCGGACAAGTAACACCTAAATATATATGCTAGGATGTTAGAGGTTTAGTATGGCTGACCTAATAATGCACTTTTTACTTGAGCAGTGGTCGACTTGGTTTTGATCATGTCTGTAAATCCTGGTTTTGGTGGACAAGGCTTTATTGAGAGTCAGGTCAAGAAAACTGCAGAATTGAGAAGGTTATGTGCCGAGAAGGTACATGGATTCAATATCTTATGACAATTTTTGCTTCTGTGTAATAAATAGTGTGTAACTCATTGTTTTTCCCTGGAATGCAGGGAGTTAACCCATGGATTGAGATAGATGGTGGTGTAGGCCCTTCAAATGCATATAAGGTGCCCCTCTTGTAATCTTATCCCGGTTTATCTGTTTAAAACAAGCATTTGAAAATACTCTGAATAACATACACAATTTGATTGTGTTGATTTTGTCATTCTTCTGTAGTAGGGAGCTAAAGCTTAAGATGTGAGACTAAAATTGGTAACTGTCACCAAGAATTCAACTTATCTACTCATGTCTAGTCCGTATCACAGTCTAGATTCCAGAATGAATTTGGCCATCACTGATAAAAAACTGTAAGGAAAGTAAGTTTATACAATAATCATCTAGAGAGATATAATCTGTGAGGAGGTGAACTGAAAGATGCATGCTAGTGTTTTACAATTGAATTTGATCAAACAAGATGTATGGAAAGTCATAGAATGGTAAATTATCCTCTTCTTTGGTCTCTGTCTTTTGAAACACAACAATGGGCACTAATTTGAACTTCAATTAAGTGCGACTTGGTCCTTGAAATGACAGGTAATTGAAGCTGGGGCAAATGCTATAGTTGCTGGGTCTGCCGTCTTTGGAGCTAAAGATTATGCGGAAGGCATGACTTCTCTTTCCTATATAACTATGTTTTTGTCTTTAGCTTCTGAAATTAGATCAATGTTACAGTGAAAGAAGAGGTGCTTCAAGTGAGTTAACTCTCTCTCATCCTTTCTTTTCATTTTTTACCGAATTTTCTTCTTCTGTGTTGCAGCAATAAAAGGAATCAAAACTAGCAAAAGACCTGTGGCGGTTCCGGTGTAAGAGAGCTCTCTCAAAAAGTTTCCGGGGATTGTTATTACTTCTTAATTATCTCAACCAATGTAAGTCAATACATCATTTTGACGTATAATAAACATCTGTCATCATCTATTTTGATATTTTTTGGCCATAGGTCTGGTGTTATTGGAATAACTTATGTTGGACAAATTCCAGTTACGTTTTACTGAATGTTTTACGACTTCCCATTATTTTTGTTGAAATCTAAACACTCCAGTCTCAAATGGGATTTTGATTAAGCTTTATTTGCAGGTAACATCAATTGGAGTTGCAGACGGAAGCATCGAACAAAACCCAACTTTTGTCTCAATTGTGTTAAGATGTGAGAATGGTATTTATTTGTTCAACAGTATCATATATAGGAGTTTCTATACAAATAAAGCTCTCTTAATGGAGCCATCATTCTGCTTCTCTACCTCCATAATATCTCATTATTGTACTCTTGTCTAGATCATTTTGACCAAAAAGAAATGTACACATTAAAGTCATCTTCTGTTGGCACTCGAGTGATTGATGTAAAATTCTAGGCATTAAATTTTGAATGGGCTTTGATACGTAATAAATCCGCTCGTTTTTTACTGTAACAAAAATGTCAAAAAAATTCCATTCCTTGAAGGTTAGGAAACTGAGACAAGGCTTAAAGCATAGAAGAGAGAGGAGCTTTTTAGAAAATGGCTCTGGAGGCTAAATTGTTTTGATGGATGGCATGGCCTGCAAGTTCTTTGGTTTTAAAGGAGGTGAGGTCAACAGGGTACTCAAATTACAAGAGGAATTGGAGGGGGTGGGCTCAATATGGTGTCCGCACCTGAAGGGAAGGGCCTCATTTTGAAATGACCTAAAATATGTCGTATACTTAGTTACTTACATGGTTTCATTAACCCACTGGTTTCTAAATCTTTTGGTTAGTCATGATGTTACTATGTGTTTGGCGTTAGCTGTTACTATTAGCTACTCCATTTTCTTTCTCCTTAATTTCTTTATGTTGTCCTTGCGCTTTCTCTGTAAATCGTCCTTGCGTAAGATGCGGGATTTCATTCTTTTGTTAGAAGGGATCTTTGATGGGACTAAAGATAAGAAGCGACGAGAGAAAAAACGTGCATATAAGGACAAATCTATGTTATTCACGATTAAACTTTTTTTTTTTTTTTTTGACCATTTTTCGACATTCTCTTGTTCTGAAAAAGGCTTCTAATTATATTAATATATAAATCTTTATATCTTCGGTAATGTATCTTAGATTAATACCAAAGCGGATGATCTTGGTGATTAGATTTTTGTCCGGTTCTTCGGACATTGACAATAAAAATTAACATCAATAATTATTAGTTAGCTCACCGGTTGAGGCCCCATTTGGTTGATCATGCTGGGTAGACTTTACACTTCTTCTCCGAAGACGCTTCGATCGGGACTACATATATGTGTATATATATAATTGAAAAGATTTTATTTGAGATGTTTTGTAAGAATATATATTTTCTCTAATTTAGTAAATATTTATTTACATATTAATTTATTTATCATTAATCGTTAACTGTGGAGAAAATCTCGGGAAATTTTAAGATTAGAGCAAATCAATGGGGGCGGTGGGGGGAGGATTATGCGGTCCAGCTGGATTTATCACTTTTTAAATGGAGTACTCATTTCAACCAACTTGCAGCTACCCTGCGTTTATTGTGCCCTATGGGCTATGGCCCAACAATAATCTACTTTTCAAAAAACATAAAATCAAAAATCAAAAAGAGAAAAAAAAGAATCAAGCTCCTCCACCGGAGGTATTCTACACTATCCCACTTACACCACATCATCAATAACAAGTCAATTACATTTCTTTTTTTCAAACAAAAGTACAATAAAAATATTTTTTTACAATTATAATGTGATATATATTTTTTAAAAAAATATTTTGATTATTTCGTTCTGTGCGTCGAGATATATCGTTGCGTTAGAATTTTTCCCTCCACTGCGATCGTAGGAGTTAGGTCACGAACAACTACCACCCCCAGAAAAGAAATCTCGTCCGTCGATTTTTATTAAAGTTCATCGCGTCTTCCCAAGCTCTGCATACCCGGCCGCAAAACTTCCACGCCACTGCGCACCACTACGGATGGCAGGCTTTTGTAGAGGAGAGCATCGACATATTTATTTGGACTTTCTAGCGTGAAAATAATGTGACAACTATTTAACCTGCAAAAAAATATTTAGAAAATACGAAAAGAAATAAAATATAAATCTTTCTTAGAAAATTAGTTTACATAATAAATACTTCAATACAGTACAGACTACAGAGTTCATTAAACCGGTATTATTAATAGATTATTAGATATTCAAAGTTGGGGGGCCAATATAGTAGGTTTAGGTGGGTACAACTTGTGCCCTAGAGAAAAAGACTTTAAAATAGCCACCCTCTCGCCCTCGCCAAGTGTTCTCCTCCTTTCCCGTTTGCGCCGGCACCATTTCTCTTCAACCCCAACAACCTCTTGCATCCCTCTTCAACCATAGCACTAGAAATGGCCGTCTCCTTCAGCTTCTGCAGCGCTGCGCCATTGCCGAAGCTCTCCTCCTCCTCCGCGGCCCGCTCTCCCTCAGCTGCCGCCACCGCCGCGGCCTCCTTCGGCGGCGGCGGCGGCGGCGGCGGTGCCTCGCGCCGCCGCAGCAGCCGCGGCCTCTCCTACGCGCCGTTCTCCTCGGCGGCGCTCATCCTCCGGTTCCCCCCCAACTTCGTGCGCCAGCTGAGCACGAAGGCGCGCCGCAACTGCAGCAACATCGGCGTGGCGCAGATCGTCGCCGCCTCGTGGTCCGACACCCCGCCTTCCTCCGCCGCCGCCTCCGCCTCCGCCTCTCCCATCGCGGAGACGGAGGTTGGAGGCGACGGCGCCGCCGCCCTCGCCGATAACCCTGTACAGTCGCCACTCGCCGCCGCGGAAGCCGATCCGAAGGCCGCGGCGCTCGCTGCAGCGTTTCTGAGCTCCGACGGGAGCCTCGCAGTTCATGCCGGTATCTCCCCTCTTCTTCTTCTTCTTCTTCTTATTCCAACATCTTAGATCTGGACGCATAAAGCTGTGTTTGCTTTTTTACTTGCTTATTATGTCTTGGAAAGGAAATAATCACTTCCTCCTACCTATCATTTGTTTGTAATATAACATCAGATCAAGTTAACCCCCTTAAATGCTGAGAGATTGGGGATTCAATTCTCCACGTTCGTTATTTAACGGCTTACATCCAGATGTGCTGTTTTGTTTTTTTTCTGTTACCTTTTCTGGATCTCTATGAACTGTTTCCTGTCCGAGAGATCTTACCTACTATATCAAATAGATCTAGAAGTTTCAGTTCTTGACGTGATGTCATGGTTTGTGATAGGTGAGAGATTAGGGCGCGAGATTACTACGGACGCCATTACCACCCCGGTCGTCAACACCTCTGCATACTGGTTCAAGAACACGGAGGAGCTGATTGATTTCAAGGTATCTAGTCCAGTTCTAACAATATTTCTAATTGAATTGGAGCTTTTGGCTTCATTCGGTCTTCTTGAACTTTTTGATATTGAATTCTTGCAGGAGGGGAGGCATGCGAGCTACGAATATGGTCGCTATGGAAACCCAACTACGAAGGTTTTGGAGGAAAAGATTAGGTATGCCTGCTAGTGCGTGCCTAAATGATTTATTTTTGATGTTGCTTAACTGATTTATTTATGGTATATGATGGTATGTATTTGCTTTTGCAGTGCACTGGAGCGGGCCGAATCCACGTTATTTGTCTCATCTGGTATGTACGCTAGTGTGGCCATGTTTAATGGGCTTGTTCCTGCTGGTGGGCACATCATTACTACCACTGATTGCTACAGGAAGACTAGGATTTACATTGAGAATGAGCTTCCTAAAATGGGAATTTCGGTAAGCGTGTGATTCAATACTGTTTTCTTAGGTTATTGCCATTAAGTTTGAAAGTGGAATTGATGTTGATTGTTTAATCAAGTTAGCTTGTAAAAGCAACTTTAGAAAGTCGCTTGTACGAAAGGGAATTGCTGGGATAAAGCCTTAGATAGATGATAAAAAGTTCCCAAAATCTATACTGATCAAGAGTGTAACGGCTGAGAGCTAGTAGCCAAATATATTAAGTGGAAGTCTGATCAGTTTTTTAACCTATTGGCTGTCATCTTGTAGCTGATTTCTTATTCTGTCTGCTTAGTGTTGACATCAGTCTCCTTATGTGTTTTATCAAGTTTCTGTTTCATTCTGCTGCCAGTGGAGATAGAAGCTTTCTGCATCTGAAAGGTATAGGTAACTTTTTTCTTAGCTCAAACTTGCTGATTTAAACCTCTTCTTAATATGCAGGCAACTGTCATTGATCCTGCTGACATGGACTCTCTGAAAAGTGCACTGGATCAAAATAATGTTAGTGACTATTTCTTGTTTGTTTGTTATTGCTCTTCAATTGTTCTTCACTTGTGCATTTCAATGATTGTGATGAAACTAACACATTTTATTGTCACAGGTTACTCTTTTCTTCACGGAGTCTCCTACCAATCCATTCCTCCGATGCGTTGATATTGAATTGGTTTCACAGCTTTGCCACAGCAAAGGAGCGTTGGTTTGTATAGATGGTACCTTTGCCTCACCTGTCAATCAGAAGGCCTTAACTTTGGGTGCTGATCTAGTTCTACATTCTGCAACAAAGTTTATTGCCGGTCACAATGATGTCAGTATTATCGAGCCTCTGTCAGTCTCCCTAATTACTTATTTCAATTTTTTTCTGTAAATAACAGAAGGATTTCTTTATGTAGGTTCTTGCAGGATGCATCAGTGGTTCAGAGAAACTAATCTCTAAAATTCGCCTTTATCATCATGTTGTTGGTGGTGTTATTAATCCCGTAAGTGAGCTGTCAATCATTTAGTATATTGATTTCTTTATTTATCGACCTACATACAATAATTGCTATGATTTGATATTCTTCAATCTTTTCCTTGTAATTGATTATATTATCTTCTCAGAATGCCGCATATATGATCATTCGAGGCATGAAGACGCTGCATCTTCGTGTACAGCATCAGAATAATACAGCATTGAGGATGGCCCAGTTTTTAGAGGAACATCCCAAGGTATGTAAATTCTGTGTTGCACTTCCTTACAAGGTTCTTAAATTTTTAATCACAAAAGATAAATTAATTTGTGTCCTCGTTGACTTTATTTGAACTAAGCATTTTTGCACCATTTGCATCCTCCTTGTCAAGATATTGTTGCATTCTAAGAGTTCTCAAAATCCACTCCTATTTTGCGGTTTAGTGCATTTCTATGTAAAAATGGATGTTAAAAAGCTGTGGAACAATCTAGAGCAGAAAAGAAAAATATTACGAAAGAGAAAGGTGCTGTTGGGTGTGTTTACCTCTCTTCACAGTGGTGTCCTTGCTGTACAGCTTAAATTTCCCACAGAACATTGGTGGCGCTGTATCATACCAGTGATACCACATTGAGGGATAGCATAAAAACAGACCGCATGAATTACCCATTTTTCACTCAATGATGAAACTTTGCTTGTGGTTGCTCATTTTATAATGTACTTGAAGTTTTCATTAATCCTTCATTCTCCAAAGTGTGGTAGTAGCAAATTAAGTTGGGAATGTGAGAATCATGTTAGTAGTTAAATTAATGAGAATTGAATGCGTTTTTGAGGAAGAAATAAAGTAGCATGTTTTCTTGATTATATAGTGGGCTTCTATTTTAAGTGTACCAACTGTATTAATGAACATTGTTGGAGATTCATATGAAATTGAGTATCATATTCTACTTTTATCGTCATTCCTCGCCTTTCATGTTACTTTGATTTTTTTTTTTATTTTCTCAACTTGATAATCAATACTGCAGTTTTCAGTGTTTCATTCCTTGATGTTACCTGGCAACCGAGTTTAAGTTCTTAACCTCTTTTCATGAAAATCCTAATGCCTTTTGCTAGATTGTACGTGTTTACTACCCGGGCCTCCCGAGTCATCCAGAACATCACATCGCCAAGCGTCAAATGACTGGTTTTGGTGGTGTAGTCAGTTTTGAGGTATATTTCTTTTAATTTTAAGTATTCCATGCTGTCGAGCTGAAAATTGATTTTTGATACACAGGCTTCAACTTGTGTGCTAAATTGGTGGGATATGCAGGTTGCTGGAGGCTTTATGTCTGCGAAGAATTTTGTAAATTCCCTAAAGATACCATACATTGCCCCTTCATTTGGGGGTTGTGAGAGTTTAGTGGACCAGCCTGCCGTCATGTCTTACTGGTATTAGTCTTACCTATTCGACTTTATTTTCACCAAAAAAATAAAAATAAAAATATCAAATTGAAAAGGTTAGTTATGCAACATCTGCTATTGCTAGTTTATAAATAAATTCCCTGTTCTTTGATTTTGTCGGTAGGGACCTGTTTACATCGGAGAGAACTCATTTTGTCGGTAGGGACCTGGTTTTGTCGGAGAGGGCGAAATACGGGATCGAGGACAACCTGGTCAGGTTCAGCTTTGGGGTCGAGGACTTCGAGGATTTAAAGGCCGACATTGTTCACGCCCTCGAAAAGATCTAGACTGTTACCTGCCGTTCCTCTCCAGATTGTTATGTGGACTCAACCCCCTTAACGTTCTTTGATTTATATTCCACTGAAAAACTTGCCGAGTTCATTTGATGAGCGGGGAAAATTTGTGCTATTTGCATTGTTCCTTTTGAGTACTTTTCAACTTAATGCAATTTGTATTCAGTGCTTGAGATTTCATTTCTTTCTCGTAAGTTGCATTATGGTGCGGTGCTTAGCAAACTGATCGGTATGATCTTTTTATGTTGTAGCTAGTTAAACTTACTGATATTACTGAGTGGAGTTTATCTGCGACAAGCTTAGGAAAAATGTCAGTATGTTACAGCTTTGCCTACTGGCTTTTCACCCCGGCTTTGTCGAGGGCCTGTCTTAGAAAGATTATCTCCTGGGCTCATAGGTTGTGTGACGTGCTTCTCTCGTTAGTAATTTACAGTGCATTGTATATTGTAGTTTGGATCAAGGTCATTTTCTTTATTAACCACGGATCCTAACTATGTAGAATATATGCCCACAAAATATTTGTAAAACAAACTATATACCCGAGCCGCATAGATACATCTGAATTTGTTGATTTACAACTCAGCAAATCAACACTTAATTAGGAGATGAATAAGAAAAACGAATAAAAACAAATTAAGGCTTTACAAAAAGCTGCTTCCCAATTAAGAAGAACTTGCAGAAACACTCAACATAACAAAAAGAAAAAGGGGCTTTTTTACCTCCAGTAAGTACTAGATTTAATTGATTGATAACTAATCATCTTGAGGAGCGAGAGTTTCCTTGTTCGAGCGAGGGTTTCCTTGTTCGCCGCACCATGATGTATTAACTAAGCACTCGTAAGGGTTAGCATAAAAGTAGTCTTCCTCCTTACGCTTGTGAGCTACTACTCTTCGGCAGGCTGGTTGTCCAACACTCTTTTTGTGAATTTCGCGAACAGAGGATGCAAATTCATCCCAAGAAAGAGTGCTATTCTTGTACAAGTCTAGACGATCCACTAATTTTCTCCTGTCCAACGAGATACTCTTTTGATATCCAAGATACCTACAAAACCAAAGAACAGAGGACGTCTAAATTTATAATTCCATTACTAGCTAAAACCCATATTAAAATTGACTACCTTGTTTCTTAATAAAATCAAGGCAAACCAGAAAATTCACAAACCTACGATGGCCTTCAACAACCTTGGCCATGTTTCCATCATATGTGGGGATAAAAACATCACTGGCTATCGAAACCATGTAATCCAGTGCGGCCATTTGGGAAGAGTGATTTCGAAATTGTCCCAGAATCTCTTGGTCAACCAGCATCTCCTTCTTCACCTAAAGGGGTGAGTAACACAATACACCGTCTGTAAGGACTTAATTTTGAAATATAAGTAGACAGTGGTAGGTAACGTTTATATGCATATTGCAATAAATATCAGCAAATAAATATAGCTTTAAATAGAGCTTATTGTTGAGAAGTGGTTCTTACAAGGTTAGGAAATGCTGTTTGTAATTCTTTAAGCCTTCTCTCTCCACCATAAGTTTCACCAGCCGCAATGTAGATTTGAGTATTCTTATCAAATCCCAATGCTTTTAAGATTAGCGTGGTCTCCTCTGGCGTAAGCGGACACAAGCCTTGCAATCTCTTGGCTTCTGAATTTATCTCTTTCTCCCTCCACCATGGATATGCATATCTGAATGAGAACAGCTAATTAAACGATTTATAAGAGAACACTTCAAGGGGTCAATCTGCTTGTTGATGGGGAAAAATAAAATCCCTCTATATAAAGAGAGAATGAGTATATATATATCCCCAGAGGTGTACTCCATTCAAATTTCAGAAGTGGGTAGTTCTATTCATGTGTTCCCCAGAATGCAACTTCCACAACATGATTTAAGAATAAAATAAATATCAGAGCATGGTAACCATTTTAACAAGACATAATAGCTGGAAGGCAAAGTTACATAATTCAAAGAGAGATACCAAAATGAGTGAGTAGCAGCTGCAGACCTCATCCTTTTCAGCTCCTCAGATTCTTCCTTAGAGCAACCATACGTACAGCCAGAGAAAGCCAGCATGTCCATCTCGTATCTCAAATGTAAGGACACAAAAAATCCCCTTTGTTGAAGGATTCGAACCAATTTATTCCCCAATTCCTCAATTTGAGGAGTAAATTTTAGTGCGTGGAAATTAACACGACACCTCAGCTTCTGCAGCTCCAAAGGAAGGCCATTATTTGCCAGCCGTGCATCTGTCTTATTAAAATGTATCACCTTGAATTTGTTGAAGAGTGGCAAGATCTGCAGAATGTAAGAAACTCAGAGACTTGGAGAGGGCAGTACTATTCTTAGAAATTAGATTGAATATTAAAAAGCAACAAGAAAACCACTCAAAAAGTATTGGGAAACATTTGCTTCCTAATGATACATAAGATGACTAGAGTCAATATGTTAGATATCTTAATGGATAAAAAAATGACGACGATTAATCTGAGAAATATTACACGTAGATGACAAGTTCAAACCTGTTGCAAGTAGTATTTATCATCCGACCAGCTCACTGGACGCATCCGAAGTAAATTACTGGAAGCATTCTGACTAAACTTCTTTGGAAGCCTTTTAACTATATGAACCTCATCTCTTAACGAATCAATGAAATGTCTCACATCAAAAATGTCACCAAAGACACTGCAACACACATAGATAGACAATTGTCTTAGAACTAATTATGGTAGAAGAACATGAAAAAAATGGGACTTCAGAATTTCAAAAAGGAAATAACCTTGAGTCAGCCCAAAAGGATGTCTTATCAAGCTCTGGAACAACCAGTGTGAGATTAAGCAAACGAGCAACAGTCACCATATCACATATCTGAAATGAACTTGTAAGTTGATGTGAAACACAAGTTCAAATGAAGGAATAGAAAAGGGCATAAGAATATCAACTTACTGCTGAACGCATTTGGTTCAAGCCACCATTGCAAGATATCTTTAAATAACCATTGCTCGTGTAGAGTCCTGCAACATAATTTGGTTGTAAAACAAATGAGTTGAAAACTAAAAGTTAAAGTGTTCTACAGGAAAATAGTATTTATCGGAATTTCTTCTGCAGGGGAATTTAATGAGATAAAAAAGACTAAAAACCTAAGAGGGTGTTAAACGAATCCAATTCTACTAGCAGATAGACTAGGAAGAGTTAGATTGAGGGTTTCGTTGTGCAGCTGTTTTGATGTTTACATGCAAAATGATGTCTATATATATATATGTATGTATGTATGTATGTATGTATGTATGTGTATATCTACACATAGCTAATGAGACAACTGGAAGTCGAGTTGTATATATACCATGCTATTTCTCCATTTTACTGGATTCCTTAAAATCTTATAATCCTCTTCTCTACTCTCTAGTCGATAATTGCAGCAGGAAACAAGAATGTCTTAATTCCTCCAGGAAAGGGAAATTGAAGCAGAATCGTGAAATCTCCTACAGAGATCTAGACTTGATTATAATTTAAAACAGATAGCATATGATTTAATTGGCTATCTGTCCAATATTTTTCAGCCCCAAAATCACATCAATGTCAGGGATTAAACTAACCATTCTCTAACATTCTATCTTCTCATGATCTTCTTTGGTGTGTATATGTGTGTGTGTGTGTGTGTGTGTGTGTGTGTGTGTGTGTGTGTGTCAGCAAACTACAAACTATTCAGAAATAGCTCAACAATCGTAGCTATCTGTGGCCGTAATCACTTGCCAAGCTATGCAACTCACCAGTAGTCAGATTATTCCTCTACAACCTACCAAATAATAACGCCACAAAATATATTACAAATTAACTTCAACGAATAAGCGAATCAAGACACAGAATCCAGCAACAATTTCACACATGCGAGCTGATTAAATAAACGAGAGAGATCGAAGCACGTACTGGGAGGTGGCAGCGGCGGAGGAGCAGGCGACGGATCCGACGCCCCAACCCCAAACCTAAACAGGATCCGAGTAGGGTTCCAATCCCAGGACTCGGCGGAGGATGCGCCGCCGCCGCTGCGATGGCGCCATAGGCGCCCAAAGGCGATGAGCTGGACGAGGCAGGTCCACGCCACGATCGCGGCGCACACCGTCACGAACCACACCCGGAGCCGCGTCCTAGGCATCGCCTCCGCCTCCGCCTCCCCCGCCGCCGCCGCCGCCGGAGACGACGACCCCGTCTCCAATCCCTCGACACCGCCGCCGCCGCTGCCTTAGATGGCCCGATGATGCCCTCGACGCCGCGCCCTCGTCATCGGGGATACGCACCGATCTCTGGATCTAGACTCAATAGAGAGAGAGAGAGAGAGAGAGAGAGAGAGAGAGAGGAGTTTACGAATATGGCGCGGTTTTATGGGAGAGAGAAGGAGGGGTTTGTTCTAGTCTCCTTGCTCATCACATTCCGCTGTGAACGGCGGTGAGAGGGGGAGAGAAATTAAAATAAAAACTTTAAAAAATAAATAAATAAATAAAGTTTGCGCATGTATAACTGTATTATTATTATATTATTATTTTATAATAAGCGGCGAAGTCTACTGCTTCCGACATTCTTAATGCTCGGAGACATGTAAATTAACTAATTAATTGTTTGGGTAAAATAATATCAACGACGTCTAAACGAGTTCGTAGGGGACTAGTGAGATCCAAAACCAACCATGAACCCACCACGTTATTGAATATTAGCAATGAGACTCGAACCAGATGCAAACTCAACTATCGGAACCACCGTTTAGAGTCGGGTTTGGATTCGATTGACGTGCTAGTACTTGTAGCAGGGCACTTTAAGCAGGTTCGCTAGGTCACAAGTTGGGTGCAGTGTAATCTCGTCGCCGTCCATCTACGATGAAATGCATACCATCTACGACGAGATACATATGAGCCGTTCGATTACCACATCTCAAATGTATTAGATGCATGAATATAGAACTTTCATTTGGAATGAATATTTGAGGTGATAAGATAACAACTATTTTAAACATTATTTTGTTTTTTTTTTTTTTCTCATTAGTTATGTGGAGTTCATGCCGGGACAGTTTTTGCTAAAGTGTTGGTCATATTTTAAAGAGTATATTAAGTAGAAAATACTTTCGAAATCTTACCATGTATGCATATTATGTGAGTATTAGTCGTCAACTAACAATTAAACTGTACTATTTAGCCATGAGACAATATTTGTTAAACTATAACTCAACTTAAAAAAACACAAAGCAATATTTGTTAAACCATAACTCAACTTAAAAAAAAAAATTTCTTAATGAAATGTCAACCTTCTTAAATTTAAAGTTTGCTCTCTAAAACCTTTTCAACTGATCAAATTTGTTCCTTTATTTTTTTTAAATTTCATAACGAAAGAACCCGATTTATTATTTTGGCAACCCGTTTGGGACTCAAACATGACACCATCTTTGACTGGGCCAATGAGTCCATGTTCACAACTATTAAAGCACACGTGTCAACGGACGCCGATGTAAGTACTGGACCCTGAGTGCGTGCTTCCTTGTATCCGATCCAGCGATCGAACTCCCCTTCCCTTCCCCTCCCATCCCCGTCCCTCTTCGTTAACCTTCTCCCTCTCTCAACTAGAGAGAAGAAGAGCACACGCGAACGAAACCCTAACCCTCGGAGGAAGGAGGCGTGTTCATCGGCCATGGCTAGAGGAAGGAGAGAGAGATCAGATACTTTCCCTTCCCTGTTGATCTCCGTTTTGCTTTGCCTCTCGGCGATCCGGGTCCAATCGCTCCGATTCGAGCTCCAATCCGGCCACACGAAGTGCATATCCGAGGACATCAAGCTCAACGCCATGACCGTGGGCAAGTACTCCGTCGTCAACCCTTCCGATTCCCTCCCCCTCCCCGATTCCCACCGCGTCACCCTCAGGGTAAGATCTCATCTTCCCCGATCCTTCGATTTGAAACCCTAAATGGATTGATTCGGCCGATCATATGAAATTAGGGGTTTTGTTTTAGTAGGTGACCTCGCCGTATGGTAACAGCATGCACTTCGCGGAGAACGTGGAGTCGGGGAACTTCGCGTTCACCGCGTACGAGGCGGGCGACTTCCTCGCGTGCTTCTGGACGCCCGATCACCAGCCTCCCGTGACGGTCACCGTTGAGTTCGAGTGGAAGAGCGGTGTCGCCGCTAAGGATTGGACCAAAGTCGCCAAGAAAGGGCAGATCGATGTAAGAATGCCTATTCCTTTCCGTGCTAGCTGGATAAATTGAATAATTATGCTTGTTGTGATGCGAATTGTCGTTTCCGATTATGTGAATAATTGCTTGAATAGTATATTATTATCAGAGATTTACAACTTTGTTTCTGCATATATCACGGAGCATGGTTTTTCGGATAGTTTGTAGGTCGCTTCCTTTCATTTGATCGTTTTGATTCGGAAACTGTTTTTCTTAACAATGGAAATGTGTAGTTTGAAAATTTCATGAAGTTTAATGTTTCTCTGTTAATTTCATAGGAGGCACCAGTTAAAGGGGTTGGATATTGCTTTAAGAAGTCAGAAGTATAATACAAAGTTTGGCACTAGCAGTTATAAGCAGAAGCTACAGATTATGTCGGGTTCTATAGCACTTATCACTCCGTTGTGTACTCCTTTTTGACAGATCACATCACATTGATTATGATGGTTGCAGATAGAAGCAACAATAATTGTTTATACAATCACATTCTCACGGTATTCAGATACTCTCATATGCCCAACTCGGGGGTGTAATGTCTGTTTATACCATCTTATTCTCACGGTATTAAGATACTCATATGGCAATAACTCTTTCTGCTTCTCTGTCTGTATATTTGTGCTTGTGCAAATGTTGGTGTAATGTCGTTGCTATATTATTTTTTTTTAAGGAGAAACCATCGTCTCACCACTAATGAAACTAGTTTGCCGAGCATGCATTTAAATTTTCACTGACTCCCGCCTTCTGGTTTCCTTTTGTAGCTCATGGAGCTGGAATTGAAGAAGCTGGAGGATACTGTTAAGACGATCCATGAGGAAATGTTCTTTCTTCGTGAAAGGTGCTTCATGATTACTTAAGCTTTCTTTGTGTTATTATGGCACGCAGAAATATATATTTTTCATCTAATAAGGGACAAAGGAACCTTTTTGCAACACATCTTGCTATATAGAGGGAAGAAAGGCTACTTACTATTCCAAATCTGTATGAGAGATACTGCATTATCTGTTTGTATGCTGAAACTTTTTTATAGGAACAATGCTTTGTTAAATTTTATCCTGAGGATCTATTCCACAGACATTCTCATGTTCAGTTGACATATTCTTTTTTTTTTTTACTTTTTTTTTTTTTTTTTTCAGGGAGGAGGAAATGCAGGAGATGAACAGAAAAACCAACTCAAGGATGGCTTGGCTCAGTTTCCTCTCTCTTGCTATGTGTTTATCTGTAGCAGGATTACAACTATGGCATCTGAAGACATTTTTCGAGAGGAAGAAGCTGCTCTAATCCGGTTGCAAAGATGATACTCCATGACATGTGCTCTTCGGCACTCTAGTAGTTGCTTAGAGGCCTTTTTTTGCCCCTTTTGTTTGCTGTAGCCTTCAGAAACACAATTGATTACCTTCAAATGCTGTGGACAGGTTAATTTTCTTATTTACTGGAGTTGTAGATCTTTTTAAAGAGTCTAGAAATCAAAATCCGGTCATTGTATTTGCTTAATTGTTTCTGTTTTGTAGCAAACACGTGATTGTGTTAGTGTCAACTTTGTTGCTCTATGTTTTGTACACTACATGGAAATCCAAAGAGGAGAAAAAAATTGCGAGAATGTGTCCTCGGGGAGCTCCTTAGATCGGGATCTAATGTAAAGCTCAGAAGCCTGCGTTGGGGGATGTTTCGCCACCGACTCTTTCTTTTTTTTTTCCGCTACACGGTGCGAGTAATCTGTGTCCTGAATTCGGCGGATAAAGCCGTTTCGTCGCCGACTTCACGACACTGTAGCGCCATAATCCTTCGTCGAGGCATGCCTTTATGAGAGATCCTCCGTGCGGCGGGTTAGCGGCGACGCTGCTCTCCCTCTCGGAGCGCTGCCGCAGCATCCGCGACCTGAAGCTGCTCCACTCCGTCCTCATCCGCCACATCCACCTCATCCCCTCCCCCTCCGCCCACCGCATCCTCGCTAAGCTCCTCCGCTTCTCCGCCGTCTCCCCTGCCGGAAACCTCCGCTACGCCTCCCTCCTCCTCTCCCTCCACCTCCCCTTCTTCTCCTCCACCCACCCCTCCAACCTCACCTTCTTCTTCAACACCCTAATCCGCGGCTACTCCAACTCCAACTCCCCCTCCCGCTCCCTCTCCCTCTTCGCCTCCATGCGCCGACGCGGCGTCCTCCCCGACCCTTTCTCCTTCACCTTCCTCCTCAAATCCCGCGCACGCTACCCCTACCCTCCCTACGCCTCCGATGTGCACTCCCTCGCCCTCAGGTTCGGATGCCTCGGCTCCCACCCCGCCCACGTCCACGCCCACAACGCCCTCATCCACCTCTACGCCTCCTTCTCCGACCCCATCTCCGCGCGCCAGGCGTTCGACGATATGCCCGCTCCGGACGTGGTCTCCTGGTCGGGCCTCCTCACCGCGCATCTCAAGGCGGGCGACTCCGACGCCGCCAGCCGCGTGTTTGATGATATGCCCGTGCGGGACGTGGTGTCGTGGACGGCCATGATATCGGGCTACGCGCGCGCGCGGCGGCCGCGGGACGCGCTGGAGCTGTTCCGCGCCATGCCGTTCCCGCCCGACGAGGTCGCAATGCTCGGCGCGGTTTCGGCCTGCGCCGCCCTCGGCGACCTCGAGGCCGGCGAGCGCGTCCACCGGTATGTCGACGCGCACGGCTTCGGCTGGATGGTCTCGCTCCGGAACGCGCTTGTCGACATGTACGCCAAGTGCGGCGCCCTCGCGAGTGCGCGTCGCGTGTTCAACGCGACCCCCGTAAAGAGCCTCGTCTCGTGGAACACCATGATCTCAGCCTATGCTTCCCACGGCGACGCGGATAGCGCCATCACCTTATTCCGCGAGATGGTTAAGTCGAACAGAGTGAATCCCGACGGAGTAACGCTGCTTTCCGTGCTGTGCGCGTACGCCCACGAGGGCCGCGTAGATGAAGGACGCAAACTGTTCGATGAAATGAGAAAGGAGAAGTACGGCGGCATAGAAATCAGCATAGAGCACTACGGTTGCATGGTTGACCTACTCGGTCGTGCAGGGCTTCTCGAGGAAGCATATTACCTGATCAAAGAAATGCCGATACCGAGTAACGAAATTGTATGGGGAGCACTGCTCAGTGCGTGCAGGATTCATGGGGATGTGGAGATGGCAAGGAGGGCGATAGAGAAGCTGATGGAGTTGAAGCCGGAAGAAGGTGGGTATTATATTCTTCTAAGCAGCATTTATGCTGATGCGGGCAGAACTGCAGAGGCTGAGGAGATCCGGCAGGCCATGAAGGAGAGGGGCGCTGTGAAGACTCCCGGCTGCAGCAGCTGTGTGCAGCAGAAGCGTTAGCGCCGTAAAATCTAAACTGCTGCTTTGAGAGGCATTTGAAAAGAAGACGTGCTGTTTGCGCATATCTCACGCAAGAACTCTGATAGCCTGATGATGAAGTGAGAGTTAGCTGCATTTGGATCGGTGCAACAAGTCAGAAAAAATAATGTTATGGTACGCTTCGATTATCCATTCGTGCACAGTGTGAACATGCTATATCGTCGGTCGCAAAAGCTATGTTGAGGTTGCGGAACACACCTGTAGTTCATGTTAAGAAACAAAGGTAGAGGTTGCTATGTTGAGGTTGCGGAACACACCTGAATTCATCTCCTACGGAGGATAGATTGATCCTTTGTACGATCAACTGTGGGGGTTAAAAATTCCGCTCAAGCACAAAGTTTTCATTTGGGTTCTATTTTAAAAGAGATTACCTACGGCTGACAGACTACTTCGCCAAGGGTGCCTTCTGGATCAGCACTGCAGGTTCCGTGTGTTTCTAGCTGAAACCTGTGACCACCTATTCCACGACTATATCTTTGTCGGATATCTTCATTTTAAAGAAGATGTCCTAGTGGCTAATTCGGAGGTGGGGGATGTACGCCAGCTATGGACACAGAACTCGGACATCCCCGGGGCCGTATCGAGAGTAAAAAATTTAACCAAGTTGGCGGTAAGTTGATGGGTTGTCTGGACGGAGCGTAACGGTATTTGCTTTCGTGACGAGCTGCCTCTCAATTTTTCTCGGGCTCTTGAACGTGTCGCCGTTTTGATCAAAGCCGGGAACGAAGCAATTTGATTCTCTCCCGTGCTCTGCCCTATGTTTTTCTTTGGTTTATTTTGTTTGTTTTCCCTTGTTAGTTGGGTTTCATGGACCTGATTTTTTTTCTACCTTCTTTTCCCAGCTCGGTTCGAAGGCCCTAGCTGTTTTCAGATTATATGCTAAATTTATTTTGACTCAATAAATGAAGCAGATAGCTTACTATCTATTTCTCTCTCTCAAAAAAAAAAAAAAAAAAAAAAAAAAAAAAAGCACAACTGAAACCTACTCGCGATTTTTAAAATCTTTCTTTAACTTCGATGTTTTTCAGGAACATGGATTAAATTAGTGTTGCTCTAAAATAAGATACTAATTTTCGATTCCTTATCCCTCTGTACAGGTTCACTGCAGTCCCTCGTCGCAAACTTCGCATCGCCTCGCGCGGCGCCACTTTTCGACGACGCACGGCTCTGGACCCATAAAGAGACGCATACTATAATCTACGCAAACGCCTTATCCGCCGTTCCCTCGACCCTCGTCTCTTACAAATCCCATCTCGTCCGTCCTTTTTCTCCATTAGTCCCCCACCCGCATATTCCTTTCCATGCGTGTCGCCTTCTACCCTCGTACTCGCACCCTGTACGAAAAGCATGAAATTACTTCCCAGTTAAGTTAATCCATCCAAAGCGCGATATTATAAAAGAGAACCCCGGAGAAGCGATGGGGGAGAAATAGATAGAAGAGAAGTAGAGGGCGCTCATGGAGGTGGAGAAGGAGTCGGCGCCGGATTCGGGGGCGACGAAGATCGCGTTCTTCGACGTGGAGACGACGGTGCCGAGTTCGCGCGGGTCAGGGTACGCGCTGCTCGAATTCGGCGCCATGTTGGTGTGCCCTAGGAGGCTGGTGGAGGTGGAGAGCTACTCCACCCTCATCCGCCCGGCCGACCCCTCCGCCATCTCCGCCGCCTCCATCCGCTGCAACGGCATCACCCCCGACGTGATCGCCAACGCTCCTTCCTTTGGCAATGTCGCCGATGCCGTCTTCGCCATCCTTCATGGTAGGAATCGATTACTCCTCCCTCCTTTCTTTCACGCTTTGGGAACCAAATTTAGCGGAATTAAATGGAGCTAAGGAGAGAACAATTGAATTGAATTTGTTTAGAAATGTCTTTTTTTTTAAAAAAAATTGAATTTTGTTTTGTTTTGTTTTGTTTGTTAAAAGATAGGAAATCATTTCAATGTGTTGAAGACAATGTAATACGTTAAAAAGAGGAATTTTGGGGCTATTACTAAAGTTTAAGTGGTAGTAAATGAATTCTCTCTGAATCCAAACTCGTTTTGCAAAAAATTGTTGTTTTTTGTGAAATCTATTGGATTCCTATTTTCTAATTATCTGTTGCATCTCTCTCTCTCTCTCTCTCTCTCTCTCTCTCTCTCTCTGGAATTCTAGGCTTTGTGGCAGCCAAATAGGCCTTTCTTTCAATATCATATATCTTTTTGAGGAAAATTGTCTGAGAGTGAATTTTTCATTTTGAGCAGGGAGGGTTTGGGCAGGTCACAATATCATAAGATTTGATTGCTTGAGGATAAGGGAGGCGTTTGCAGAGATTGGGCGGCCACCGCCGGAGCCAAAGGGGATGATCGACACCTTGCCATTGTTGACCCAGCGGTTCGGTCGGAGAGCTGGTGACATGAAGGTAATTTTAAGCAAATTATAATTTTATTTAAAGCAAATAATACAAAATTGTAGTAATTGATGGGATAATAATTGTGTCTGCAGATGGCAAGCTTGGCAACTTATTTTGGCCTCGGACAACAGAAGCACAGGTTGATACACTTTCTTATCTTGTAGTTGATACATAGATGGAGGTTTCGTTATGCTTTGCTAGACATGAATTTTGCAGGAACGATTTAGATAGGTTGATATGAGGTGAGTTCTAAGGAAGAAAATTACATGTTTGCCTTGTTCGGCTTTGATTGAAATGATGATTACTAGTTATCCCTGAATAACCAGAATGTAAATGTAGATGTCTTTTTCTTATTTCCTCTGGTCTACTGATATGCTTATTTTCTATGTTATGTTCCCATATTTCTCTTCTGCTTAAAAAAGTTTTTGCTCTCTCTTATATGATTCGGGTGTAATTTTATTTTACTTTGTCTCGTATTTTCCAGGAGCATGGATGATGTCCGGATGAATCTGGAAGTTGTCAAGTATTGTGCCACAGTGTTGTTTTTGGTAAGCACCTTTCCATATATTTATATGTGCTTAATTGTCCGTAGGAAGTCTAGTAGTTTTAAACCGGTTTATTGTTTGGATCTTTTCTTATCTTTCATTTATTATCTTTTTTAAGTTTAGAGGACCTTTCTTTGGGAGAGCCTGTCCCTTACTTCTTTTCTCTTGGTTACTCAGACCTGTTCAAAATTTCTTGAGTTAAAAAGTATGCACATATGAAGTATAATATGATATGGGACAAAAGTTGTGCATGCATCTGCTGTGCGTGCTGCATCACTATGGTAATACCAATTATTTTTTGGCAGATGACTTGTGAGCTGTCCGCAATACCTTCTATCCTACCTTTATCGTCCTTCTGAGTCTTCTTGATGACATCACTTTGTCCCAAGTATACAACACATACAAGTGCATATTAATGAAGTAATTTCTCTACAGGTGTAGTTTGCTAACTTTCACAGTTTTTACAGGAAGCAAGTCTCCCAGATATACTTTCCGTGAACAGTTTGGTCTACGAAAACAGGGATTCCTCTGAGCTTGTGCCTCATATAGACGGGATGAAGTTAGATTCTGTGCAAACAGATGCACTTATTGAAGGTTGCAGTGGTTCTTCTAGGTTCTTACAGCCTCATGAAGTATCTTCTAAACATATAAGTGCTCCAATTATCCCCGTCTATCAATCTGGTCGAAGAATAGTTATACATCACAAAGATAGCCCGCTACAGCTTTGTTGTATGGGTTTGAGGATCCATTTTGGGGTTAGTCCAAAATTTGTAGACACTGCTGGCCGGCCTAAACTGAATATAGTGGTCGACATCCCTGAGAGCTTGTGTAACATTTTGGATGAATGTGACAAACAAGCTCAGAAGACATCTCAAGAATTGGGAAGCACTTCATTGTGGAGAGCTTTGATTAGGAAGGATGGTTACTTGCGTCCTACCATGCGCCTACAGTAAGTTCCTATTATTCTAGCATGATCATGCACTTCTTTTCATGTAAAATTATAAGTCGAAGTTCATAGGTACTAATGTTGAGGATGGCAGGTTTATCATGTGGGATCGGATTGTGTCTAGAAGCTATGCTTTTGGCTGATGACAAAATATATTCTTTGAGTTCAATCTGATTTCAATTACATCCTCAGAGTTTCAATTTTAGTATGTGGGTCCTTGAAGTTTGTAGCTCTTGATAATTAAGTCCATCTAGTCTGCTGTTTGAAAGAGAGCAAAAAAAAGCCACAAAGATGACAGTTTCTTGACCAACTGAATTTGTTCAAATTTGAAACTCAAGAGGATGTAACTGGTACTGATATCAAATTTCAGGACCAAATTTGTTAAATCTTGTTTTGCTGCGCATAAGTCCTTATATTTTGTTCACTTTACTGATCTATTTACTGTGTGGCCTTCCTGCAGCATACCTACCACAACAAATGGCGATTCTGCTATCTACTCGACTGAGATTTACCAAAAGGAGCAAGCTGGGAACATACAGAAGCTTGTTTTCACTAAATTAGATGTTGCTGAGCTTGATTCCTTGTTTATTCCAGGAAGTGTTCTTGATGCATTCTTCTGTCCCGAGTCATATGACTATCAGCAGAATGCGGGTATAAGACTTGTGGCAACAAGACTGATACATTCCAAATGGCATTAAATTATTTAGTGGTAGGAAGTAATTACTCACTATTTGCTTCCCAAGTAGCACCAATTTGGTTGTTGTAGGATGAAATTGTTAACTAATTGCGTGTAAGAAATTTGTTGTAAATTACGTGCATTAACTATCCTCGTTGCCAGAAGTTGATGAAGAATGTCACTAATGTTAGATAGTAGATTTTATTTGCAAATGGAAGATTGTTTGTTGAAACCTGTTGTTAGTTATTGTGCGTAGTATGCGGCTTTGCGCATACAGATTGTTAACTCATCGCTTTTATCATGTAGCGAGTGTTCAGTTACTCGTGATGACTGTGTCGTCTAACTGTCTAGCGAGTAACAGGATTAGAAAATTTTGAATTAGAATATTTCCAATGAAAATTAATTTTAATTAATTACCATTATTAAGTTAGCGTATTACAATATCAGTACTATTGGCTAGCAGCTTAAGTCGCCATCATTAATCATTTTACTTTCATTGTAAAATAATATGAGGTGCCAAATATGGGCACATTGCAACCGTCACAAGAATTATATACCAGAATAAGTAGCTTTTTTTTCCTTCTCACTATACAGTACTTTACATATTGACGTTAGTCATGCTGTGTTCTCTTTCTAACTCTCTTTTCTTGTTTTAGTACTAAACGCATATAAGGTCCTCTAGTCCTCCAGTGATCTTTTCCTAGCCTTCAAATTCTGCTCGAGGCTTTTAGGCAATGGAGGAGTCCTTCCTCGACGGAAAAGAACAGCAAGAGCCCTCATATTGCTGCAAATATCGAAAACCTACATGCCAAAGCACAAGATCAAATATGAATGCAAGTTAAATATACTTAAATATCTCAAGTCTTACCGATGATGCCTCGAGTTCTGCAATGCCCTCGCAACCTTGACCATCTCCTTGTAGTAGGTCGCAGTATTTTGTTGCTTCTTTCTCATCTTCGAAAACCTAGTTAAGCAATTGTAAGATTAATTAAACAGGAATAGGATATAAATGCTTAGTAACTGATACAAAGAAAACACAAAAGTGTAGAACTCACAGTATGGCATAGAAGCCTAAGGCCTAAATTAACAGAAGTTTGAAATACCATGCATTGTGGCACCACTTCATTAGTGGCAGCAGCTAGGCCACTTAACAAAGGTGAAAAAGCTTGGTGGGATCCAATAAACTTAACTAGCCACAAGAACTACTATGGTCATTAGTCAGTAGCACATTGCATTAAGAAATTTTCTGAATAGCGACCACTTACAGCTTTCAAAAGAAGAAAAAGAAAACCACAGTACCACTTATAAGCAAGTTTTTCAGAATTATATCCTCCTGATTAATAAGCAAAATGCAAATAGTCACAAGGACTCAACATGCAATAATGCAAAAATTAACCTACTACCTAATCGTATGCTTGCAAAAAAATTGAGCGAGTTAAAATGGCAACAGTTTGTCTCACAATTCTATATACTTACAAGAACACCCTCCCTTATATCTTCGACAAGCATGTGAAACTTGGAACCAACACTAGAATTTTTAGCCTTACTGCCAATTTCTGATGCCCGCTTTCCAGCTTTAGAGAACAGCATCCCAAGTTCCTTCTCAACCTCACTGCAAAAAGGAGCATATTGGTAAAAGTGTAGATGATTCTCTAGTTTGTTTAACTATAGTCTTATATATAGTACGTAAAAAAATCAACTCCACCTGCGACTTCTGCGGGTTTTCATTGTCCATATTCGATTATCTCTTTGAGTCAGCACATAAACTGGCTTTGAGTCTTCCCTCCAAGGGTTGGCATCTAATACTAAACCAAGGACAATGCACTTATACACAAGTTTAAAACATTACATGTGTTTAATTTAACTACAAAAAGAGAACAAAATTTGAATGCAGGATACAAAATTGTTTTCCAGATCAACACTAATATCCAAAAAAGAGAGAGGGAAGGATCTCTGTACCACATGGGCCGGCATCTATTCAGATATAGTTAAGTTACAACTTAGAAAGAACTAAATTCTATTATCGTACAATGTCTGATTAGCAACTTGTCAAAGCAGGATGTTTATATCATGCCAGTGCCCTTTCGCCGGATGTTTCCAATGAAGACAATAAAGTTGGTCAGCTGACATATACAAGCTAATCAGCGCATTTTGTAAATGTTTTACAGTGCATCATTATGACCCAAATATTGAGCTGCACCTATGTTCCTATGTTTACAACTAGGAGATGCCACACAAATCAATGAAGGAGACAGAGAAATATCCATAACAACATACTCCCTTACCCTTAAATTGCAAAATGATATGAACATCTATAGAGCGATCAAACAATTAGGTGATCCCGAAAGAATCATACAAAACAGATCGAGAAATACAATGATCAAGCACAGCTGAAATCGGACACAACTAAACATAGCAAGAAGGATGGATCAGAAAAATAAGGAGGGAGAGAGAGGAGAATCGATCATACCGTCGTAGCTGATGGAGTCGATGGTCTGCATGAGGTGGCGGCGCATGTCGTAGGCGCGGGAGGAGACGCGCCTCACGAACTCGTGCGAGCTCCTAGGGATGTTCCCGTCCAACCCCAGCGCCCTCTCCACCTCCGCATCGCTCGCCCCTCCTCTTCCATTCCCTCCTCCGTTCTTCTCCTCTTCCTCTTCGCCCTCTCCTCCGCCTCCACCTTCCGAAGAAGACGAAGAAGAAGAGGAGGAAGAGGACGAAGCGGCGGCGCAAGAAACCCTAGGGCCTCGATCTCGGATAACAGGGGAGGGTGAGAAGCTTACGGAGGCGGAGAGGGAGGGGGCGACGCGGCGATTGGGAGGAGCGAGGAGCAGAGGTCGGGGAGAGAGGAGGAGGAGGGAGGCGGCGTCCCCGGATCGAGCGGCGCACGCCGGGGGAGGCGCGAGAGCGGCCATGGGAGAGGAGAAGAGGAGAGGTGACGGATCCGGAAGGAGCGAGAGAGCGCAATGGAGAGAGAGAAAGAGAGGGGTGTCGGGTCAGGTTAGGTTGGCACACTAGCCGCTTGCGGGAAACCGCAGAGAGAGAGAGAGAGAGAGAGAGAGGGAGTCGGGAATCGTCGGAAGCTTTGGTTGCGGATACGGAACTCATAGAGTAGCTACTTACCTGCCCCCATTTATTCTTTTATTTTTTCGTAAAAAAACAACTAAATTATCAAAAATATCTTTACATTGTATCAAACTTACTTCTCAATTACTCTTTAATAAATTGTAGAATTAAAACTATTTATTTTAATATTTAATTTTTTTGTAATAGTAAAATGCCAGGAAAGAAATAACTGCGTTTGAGAGTTGAGAGAGAATGCTAGTAAACCCGGAAGCAGGTCACGAGAGAGGCATTTCAACAAACAGGTGGTGGCGGGCGAGGGAGTCGTGATGAAGAAGGTGCGGCTGAAGTGGGTGAAGAACCGCGGGCTGGACCACATCATCGAGCGCGACACCGACGTCAAGGCCTGCTGCCTGCTCCTCGAGGCCATCGGCCGCAGCAGCAGCAGCAGTTCTGTAGCTCCCGTCCCCGTCCCCGTGCCCGCCCGCTCCCTCTCCCCTGTCCAGGAGGGCCTCGGCCTCACCGTCCCCGTGCTCCGGTTCCTCCGCCGCTACCCCACCCTGTTCTCCGAGCTCCCCCACCCGCGCTTCCCCTCCCTCCCCTCCTTCTCCCTCACTCCCCCCGCCCCCCTCCTCCTCCGCCGCCTCTCCTCTCCGAGCCCCTCTCCCCCTTCCACCTCCGCCTCGCCCGCCTCCTCATGCTCGCCCGCTCCCGCGCCCTCCCCTCTCCGCCCTCTCCCCGCTCCGCTTCGACCTCGCCCTGCCCCCCTCCTTCGCCTCCCTCCTCGCCTCCGCCCACCCCGACCTCTTCCGCCTCTCCCGCCGCCCCTCCGATGGCGCCCCGCTCCTCTCCCTCGCCTCCTACCCGTCCCACCTCGCCGTCTCCGCCCTGCAGCTCCGCCATGCCCGCTCCATCGCCTCCCCCTCCTACCGCGAGCTCCGGCTCCCCCCCTCCTCCGCCGCCGCGCCCCTCGCCTTCCCCATGCGCTTCCCCCGCGGCTACGGCGGCATGAACAAGGTCAGGGCCTGGATGGAGGAGTTCCACCGCCTCCCCTACGTCTCCCCCTACGACGACCCCGCCGGCATCGACCCCGACAGCGACCTCATGGAGAAGCGCGTCGTCGGCGTCCTCCACGAGCTCCTCAGCCTCACCGTCCACAAGAAGACCAAGCGGAACTACATCCGGGCGCTCAGGGAGGAGCTCTCGCTCCCGCACAAGTTCACCAGGGTCTTCACCAGGTACCCGGGCATCTTCTACCTCTCCCTCAAGTGCAAGACCACCACCGTCGTCCTGCGAGAAGGCTACGAGAGGGGGAAGCTCGTGGAGCCGCACCCTATGGCGACCTTGAGGGAGAAGGTGCATTACGTGATGAGGACGGGGCTCCTCTACAGAGGCAAGGGGCTGACGAGGCTGGTGCTTGATGAGGACGACCACGAAGTCGACGAAGAAGAAGAAGAAGAAGAAGAAGAAGATCGAGCGGTAAACTACGACGAAGACGACGTGGAATGCTATGAGTTGGAGATTTCCGAAGGAGAAGTAGCAAGTGACGAGGAAGAGGAAGCAGAGATGGAGGAGGAATAGAATTTGTGCCATTTACCATTCATTAATCTACTGAGTTCGGGACGACAATGTGGGTTGGTTGAAAATTGGTAAAAAAGCACCAAGCATCGGATCAATGAGGATTTTGATCCATCACTTTGGGCGGAAAAAAGCAAGAAAATGTGCTTTGTAAGTGAATAATTTTGCTGCAAAACTCTCCTTAAATTATTTCATTGGTTATGGAGATCACAAGAAAACTAGATATTCTCAGCATGTTTACTAACTTATATAGTCTCTAACTTCTAGCTCAATGTGTGCCAGTTTAGTTACTTTGATGTTTTGAACTGTAACGCCGTCTTTGTTGACTATGAATGCTTGGAATTTGATAAAACATTTGACAATTTTCTTTAAATTTTCTGATCTCAATACTTTGTTCGGTAGCTGTGCTTGGTTTCTCTTTTAGATTGGTAGTAATAGCTTCGAGTCGTACTTTATATTGTGGAGTTTAATTATGTTATAGATTTGATCTCTACTTAGTTTGACTAATGAAGAACCTTCAATGTTGAATAAAACTTGTTGGTTAAACATAAAGCAATTTTTGCTTAGGAAAATTCTGTCCCTCAAACAGATGGTAAATAGAAGTTTCAGACAAAATCCCGCATTTTATTTCTGATGACTTCTCTACTCCAGATGCATTCAATCTTTTTTTTTTTGCTGCCGGCAATTCGTACATACACGTTACAAAAATATATGTATGTATTGATTTATTTTGGCATCACCTACAAGTTAATCATGAGTTCAGTGTCTTCCTCATCATATCTGTTGTTAATGGAGGCCTATATTGTGGTTCGGAGCAAGCAGTAATGTAACCAGAGGTGTGCAAAGTTAATCTAGTTTGGCTAGTGATAGATTTCCACTATTGATTGTCTTCTCTTTGTCCTTTACAGAATTCATTTATATTGTATTCGAGGCAGTAGTTATTCCTTCTTGATGTACAACTTTATAGTAGAAAGCATTGTTAAATTTATGTGCTAAGACAATTTATCAGTTTGAAGGTGTCTTTTTGGGTGACTATAAACAACCGTCAAACATGTAAAATGGATATTGGATTCACGCGGTAATTGCTGCTATTTCATAACTGTAAAATTGTTCTATGAGATTGATTTGGTTTTGTTCCTCTGAATCAAAAGTTTCTTCTATAATGGTCATGTCAATAGGGTAGACGAAGAAAGGGCAGTGAAGGGAATTTCGTTACTAAAAATATCTCCGAGGTCTGATTAATAGGTCAAGGACCTGTTTAGTTTGACTTCTGCTTTTATTTTTAACAATATATAAATTTTTACTATAAAAGGCAAAAATTTGTATTTAAATACTTAAGTGTTTCTGATTTTGGTACGGAAAGGGTCATTTATGTAATTATATGCTTTTGGGAAGGAACATAGTAATTTTTTTCAATATTAAAGTATTATTATCTATCAGCTTAAATTTTGAAGTAGAATGGTTGTTTTATACAATTTTGTACGATATGAGATTAGGAGGCTTTGAGTTTTAGCTCGGTAATAAAAGCTCTTGGCCTTTTGGACTACAATAGTTCTTTTATATAGCCGGAACGCATCACAGGACTCACCAACAGATCATGGCGCTAAAAGACCTCCTGCAGCATTATAGCCCGAACGCATCACAGGACTCACCAATGTGGCGATGGACTTCCAACCGAGTATTCTCGGTTAAATCCCTCTATGAGTTTATCACTGATGCCGGCTAGAGAGTAGCAACCTACTACAAGCTTCGGGAATTAAAAATTCCGCCCAAAATTAAAATTTTCATCTGGATCCTTCTCCACAAGAGATTAACTTCTTCTTGTGTTGATACACAAAGGGTCGGTGGGCCGCATCTTCTGTGTGGTCTCACCTGAGAATTGCGATCATCTTTTCAGGGACTGCATCTTCGTCAGATACCTCCAAATTAGTGTGGAAGGTGCGGAGATAAACAATCTACACACTGGGGAGGTTAAGCAGCTTTGGATTGAGACTACTGAACCCCCTAATGCTTGACAGAGAACGAAAAGGCTCACACGTGTGGCAGCAATCTGGTGGGTCGTTTGAACGGAACGCAACAAAATAATTTTCAGCGAGGGGTCTCCCAACGCTACCTGTGTAATTGGTTGTGTTGCTTCGTTGGTGGCATTTTTAAAGGTAATGTACAGTTTGAATTTTTTAAGCTAAGTATAAATTTTTAATTTCAAATTTAAAAACTAAAATTAAAATTCGACATTCAAAATTTAAAATTTTAAATTTAAAAAAAAATTAAAATTAAAATTAAAATTTTAAATTTTGAATTTGAAATATTAAATTTAAAATTTAAAATTTTGAATATTTAAAATGTAAGAAATAAAAATAAAATTTTAAAATTTGTAATTTGAAAAATTGAAACATATAACTTTAAATTTTTAATTTTAAAATTCTTAATTAAATTTTAATTTTTAAAATTTAAAATTTTATCTTAAATTTTAAATTTACGTTGTGAAATTTATATTTAAAGTTTAAAATTTGAATTAATATCTAATTTTAAATTATAAATTTTCAAAGTTTAAATTTAAAAAGTAAAAAATAGATTTAAAATTAAATTTTAAAATTAAATTTAAATTTAAACTTTAAATCAAAAATTAAAATAAAAATTTGATGTTTGAGTCCCAAAACAAAATCAAATTTCAAGAAGCGGGTTTTAACTGTTTCTGATTTTGGGCATCGAAAATAAGAAAACTGTTTCTAAAAATCAGAATCAGATTTTAAAAACGAATTTGCCAAACGCTTTATTGAGCCGAAAATTATTTTTTCAGGTCAAAATTATTTTTCAAAAGCTAAGCCAAACACCCCCTTACTCTAATTCAAATCCTTCTACAGACAAAAGTGAGTAACTGATGCATGCACTGGATAACTAAAATTCAATCCGGCATTCTTTAAAATTCAAATCTAAATAATCTCCACAATTGAACAGATTTGTGTACTAAAACAGATAGTATTCAATAATCTTTTCACTAATAGAATGTCATACCTGCATAATAAAGGAGGAACGAGTAAGTAAAAGTAGTAGAAAGTAGCTAGTAAGGAGAGGTTCATTATTAAATAAAGTAGGTAACTGGGGACAAGGAAGTGGGGGCCGGGGAGATGGGCCTAGCCGTAGGAAGCTCCTTATGCCTACTAATTTACATTCATGTTTTGAATATCTTTTTCTCTGCAATTCCTTTATTCAGTTCATATATCAATCAAGATGCTTAATTCCACTAAAAGCAGTTCGGCGGTAAGTTATTCCCAAACAGAAAGAAATTTGATTGTGTAGGTACGAAAATTTATTAAATTAACTGAATGAGATTCAAAAGCATGTAATCAGAAGAACAACATCAATTGCCAGTGGATACGACAATGGAAAGACAAGTTAAAAGACCATTTGATGTGCAACTTGCAAGCACCCAAGCAGTCCAAAGCGTTAGACCATAACAAACTTCTTCAGCACAAGTTGAGAAAAATATAATAAAAGAATACCAGAAAAAGCTAAAGGCAATAAAGCATCTCGGGTAAAAAATTAGCGTTTGGGTATAAAGGGGGGATAAGGCCTATTCCTACCCCTATCCTCTAACCAAACGGTGAAACTTTGCTTTTTCTTTAAAAAACTCTTTTTATTCACCACAGGTACACTGTTCTACTCTTTGTCAGTGGGAGATGGTGTGTTTGCGATATTTTTTTCCTTCGTTGCAAAAGATATGTATGCAGATATTTTTTCCCTTATTTGATGTCACCAACTTCGTAGCTCGTGAAAGCGAGTTTGTAGACGGTTGATGATTTATATAGTTCGAAGAAGGACGTGGACAGCTGTACGGGTTGTTGTCCGCATAGATATATCTATAACGGAACGAGGCCCAGAGGCTTAGCTAGGGGGGGGCCTTATCATGAAAAATTGTAGAATGTATAGGATCATGTGGTATTTTTAACTAATTAAATAAATTTTTTTTAAAAATTTTTCCTTCTGTTATGATTATAAATTTAAAAAAACTTTACTGTAGTAAAAGGCAAAAAATATAATTTTGTGCTTAAAAGTATAAATTTGTATTTAGTGTTTCTGATTTCGGTATGGAAAAAATGTTCACTTTTACTCTAATTTGCGCTTAAAATTCAGTATGGGTATAATACGTATAAAATTTATTTTCTAATTTTTAAATTCGTAGAAAAATCCTGCTTAAAAATGGATTCGGTATAAAATATAAAATATAAGATAATCTATATTTAAACATAAAAATTATAAGTTTTTTATTCAGATTTTCAATAATTCGGAAATAATTCGCGAATAATTTACGAATAATTTGGCTGATCCAAAAATTCGCGAATAATTTTGTTTCTTTGAAAAAAAAAATTTTGTAAACAGACTGTTTAATTCGATTTTTTAATAATTCGTGAATTAACTAACAAAGTTGTAAAGTAAATTGGTAGCTAATTTTTTTATGTTAAAAAATTCAAAAGGATTCTTGGGAATTTATATGAGAAAACAAGGATTGCGACGAGTCATGCACTTGGTTTCGCCCCAAAAATGTGGGGAGGATATCAAAAGAAACTGTAAATTAGGTCTTCTTCCAAGCAAATGCATGAGGGGAGGATCATGAAGAATGCATGGAAGATTAGTTGTCTTCTTCCAAGCAAATACATGAATGAGGGGAGGATCATGAAGAATGCATGGAAGATTAGTTGTCTTCTTCCAAGCAAATGCATGAATGAGGGGAGGATCATGAAGAATGCATGAAAGATTAGCCGTCTTCTTCCAAGCAAATGCATGAATTAGGGGAGGATCATGAAGAATGCATGAAAGATTAGTTGTCTTCTTCCAAGCAAATGCATGAATGAGGGGAGGATCATGAAGAATGCATGAAAGATTAGTTGTGGAAGTAATGTTGACTACATTGTTAAAGTTCTTGTTTTTTTTTAACTATTAGTAGGGCATTATGGTTGCAAAATTAGAATTTTTTAAAATTTTAAAAAGCTTAAAAATTAAAAACTTCAAGAAATGCTTGAACAAAAGTTTAAAGTTTAAAAACTATCCGGACAAAAACTAAAAGTTTTTATAAACTATTTGAATAAAATATAAAAATTTTAAAAAATATTGCAATAAAATTTTAAATTTTAAATAATTATTTAGAAATAATTTTAGAATTATTTTTTTTAAAAAAAATAAAACTGTCCCCCTAGTGAAGCCGGCTTTAGCCGCTTGTCCGCATGCGGACAAGTTAAACCGCCCCAGCTGTCCCCGTGCCTCTTCCACCTATATATATCCTTAACCGTCCACGACGATCGCCTTCGCAAGCTACGAATTCCGACTTCGCTCATCAGGTTCGCCTCCTCCCCCCCTCTCTCTTCTCTCTCATCACCTCCCCTCTCTCCGCTTCCTGTAGCGGCAAGGATCTGGCCAGCGGCGGTGTCGATCACGGCCGCTGGTCGGATCGAAGCCGCGGCCCCGGCGGCTTGGATTCAGGCCGCTGCGGCGGTTTGAATTGGGGCCGCCGAGGCTTCTATCGACTGTGGCAGGTTGGATCGGATGGGATCAAGCCCCAGCGGCATGGATCCTGGCGCTTCGGCTTGGATCCAGGAACGCTGGGATTCATGCGCGGCGGCTTGAATCGGAGCCCACCGTTTCTCCACGAAACAAAGCCCAATCAAGACAACGAACACGCTTTTGCCTTTTTTTAAAAATTTACTTATGATTTGGCTGTGACCAAACACCAGAGATCTCCTCTATTCCTTTGTGTTATTAGTAAGAACACCAGAGATCACGTTGTCGAACTCTTTTACTGTGAGAATGGCACACTCGGCAACTTGACTGTGTTTGCTTATATAAATATATATATATATATATATAACATGTTCAGATGGGATCAACATCGAAAGTCAAATTAAGGTTTGAAATCCGTCGGGATAAGTGGTTTATATCAACCGACAGCAAAATTCTGGGAGCATTTCAGATCGGTCAGTTCCATGATGTAGACGAAGCACAGAATCTTCGCGACGGTCACCAAATTGGGTATCGCTTCACACACTGGAAGAGTAAACTCACTTTAGGATCTGGCAAATACTCCAATACATGCATTTTGTGAGAGATTCAAACCAAGAAAAACCTCGCAAATACTATGTAGCTTGAGGGCAAAAAAGGCATTATCATTCTTAACGAAATCTCATCCACTAGCGGACTCTCTTAGTAAAACTATTTTTCCTTTATCGGTTCCATAAGATAATCGGGTTCGAATCTCTCACAAAATGCATGTACGCTAGATCCTGAAGTGAGTATACCCTTCCAGTGTGTGAAGTAATATCCAGTTTGGTGACCAGACAATCGTGACGCTTCTGTGCTTCATCTACGTCATCGAACAAACCGATCTGAAATGCTCCTAGGATTTTTCTGTCGGTTGATATAAAATCACTTATCCCCGACAGATTTCAAACCTTTAATTTTGGATTTCGATGTTGATTCCATCTGCACATCTATCTGTACCATAATATTATTTCTCTTAATCTTGTCACATGGCGGCATGATATTTCTCTCTTGTCACGTGGCGGCATGATATTCCTTGGGTTGAACCGAACCGGAATGACGCCAACCCAAACCGGAATGACACTTCTTTGGTTGAACCGAACCGGATGACGCCAACCCAAACCGGAATGACATTTCTTTGGTTGAACCGAACCGGATTTATTGATTATGGCACAAATTCAAACCGTCTCACGTACTTCATATGTTTCCTTCTTTCTTTACTTAAACCGAATCGGATTGTTTAGTATAGGTGCCAACCAAACTAACTCAAATTTTTTCTCTTTTTTTTGCTTGAACCGAACTATACCATAACATTATTTCTCTTAATCTTGCCACGTGACGGAGTTCAGCGAAACCAACTCTTCACTTTTCCTTCACCTATAACGTCTAATTAATGGTTCACATACTTTAATTCTAATCTAAACTACTCGTCGCAACACACGGGTTACTACACTAGTGTTATATATATATATATATTTATATAACCAAACACACTCAAGTCGCCGAGAGTGCATGTTATTCTTGCAGCAAAAGAGTTCGGCAACGTAATCTCTGGTGTTCTTGATAATGACACAAAGGAACAGAAGAGATCTCTGGTGTGTTTGGTCATATATATATATATATTTGACCGATGGACGAATATGCAAGCATACGTTTCATG